>OY755247.1:0-522500 GCA_963576725.1 Azorinus chamasolen
TTACAGTAAAGAAAAGAGCCATGGTGACTGTTTTGTGTTATAAATTGGATAGGAATATATTCCATTAATACAAGGAGTTTGGAAACAAGGTATGTAAACATTCAATAATTACTGTGTTGGGTATTTTTCAATCATAATTTTGGTCTTGTGTAGATGCTTTGCATATATTTAAATAAAGCTTCAAGTAGCTCCAGCTCCCTAAATAGAATGAATTGAACAGAAAGATAAGAATTAATGTTACTCAGGAATGGTAGCTGTGGAAATGTTTGGTTTTTAATCGGACCATTTTTTTGGCATATTGACGAAAATATAAGTAAAGCTGACACTATATGACATCATGATCTATATATAACAGCCAATCATATCAAAGAGTTGCATAGTTGCATAGTTGCATCTCGTAAAAGTGCCTATACCCTAACATTAGTAGACCCAGTAGGTAGGTTAGGGTTAGGGTTACCCTAGACCCAGTAGACCCAGTAGGTACAGTAGACCCAGTAGAGGGTTAGGGTTAAGGTAGACCCAGTAGGTACAGTAGACCCGGTAGACCAAGTAGACCAGGTAGGTACAGTAGACCCAGTAGGCCCAGTAGGTACAGTAGACCCAGTAGGTACAGTAGACCCAGTAGGTAAAGTAGACCCAGTAGGTACAGTAGACCCGGTAGACCCAGTAGACACGGTAGACCCAGTAGGTACAGTAGACCCAGTAGGTACAGTAGACCCAGTAGGTACAGTAGACACAGTAGGCCCAGTAGACCCAGTAGGTACAGTAGACCCAGTAGGTACAGTAGACCCAGTAGGCACAGTAGGCCCACTAGACCCAGTAGACCCAGTAGGTACAGTAGACCCAGTAGGTACAGTATGCCCAGTAGACAAAGTAGGTACAGTAGACCCAGTAGACCCAGTAGGTACAGTAGACCCAGTAGGTACAGTAAACCCAGTAGGTACAGTAGACCCAGTAGGCCCAGAACACCCAGTAGACCCAGTAGGTACAGTAGACCCAGTAGGTACAGTAGACCCAGTAGGTACAGTAGACCCAGTAGGTACAGTAGACCCAGTAGGTACAGTAAACCCAGTAGGTACAGTAGACCCAGTAGGCCCAGAACACCCAGTAGACCCAGTAGGTACAGTAGACCCAGTAGGTACAGTAGACCAAGTAGACCCAGTAGGTACAGTAGACCCAGTAGACCCGGTAGACCCAGTACACCCGGTAGGTACAGTAGACCCAGCAGGCCCAGTAGACCCAGTAGGTACAGTAGACCCAGTAGGTACAGTAGACCCAGTAGGCCTAGAAGACCCAGTAAACCATGTAGGTACAGTAGACCCAGTAGAACCAGTAGACCCAGTAGGTACAGTAGACCCAGTAGGTAAAGTAGACCCAGTAGGTACAGTAAACCAAGTAGGTACAGTAGACCCAGTAGGCCTAGTAGACCCAGTAGACCCAGTAGGTACAGTAGGCCCAGTAGACCCAGTAGACCAAGTAGACCCAGTAGGTACAGTAGACCCAATAGACCCAGTAGGTACAGTAGACCCAGTAGGTACAGTAGACCCAGTAGACCCAGTTGGTACAGTAGACCCAGTAGGTACAGTAGACCCAGTTGGTACAGTAGACCCAGTAGGCCCAGTAGACCCGGTAGGTACAGTAGACCCAGTATACCATTTCGGCGGCGCTGCGCAGTTGAAATTTTGAATGAAGCTCTCTTCGGAGAGATGCAGCTCCCGAACTATAAGTAATTGATATTGAATGTAAGAATAGAAAATGCTACATAAAGGGAGCTCTTCCGTCATGGCAAATAATTGGGTCCAATCTGATGAGAAATAAAAGAGTTACTATATAAGCTATACTGGAGGATGGTGGCATGAAGGGTGAAATGGGAGTCAAGGTTGTTACTAAAAATAGATTCCTTTGTTCGGACAAGCCGCAGAAGAGTTGGCCCTTACACGTTATATTACCTTTACGCTGTGACTGGAGACATAACCTGAACATTGTGTACCTTTACTCCGTGGCACAGTCTTCTATCTATACTCCGGGGGTTAACCCCGGGGATAACCCTGCAACCTTAACCTTAACCCTGTACCCTAACCGTAACCCTGCAACCATAACCTTTACCCTAACCCTTAACTCTAGCTCTGCCACCTTTACTCCTGGGTTAACGGTAACTCTGACAGCATTACTCCGGGGTATGTATGGAAAGAGGTGAGTAAGGCAAACTCAGAACCGTTGACATTTGGAGAATCGGAGCAGATTTGAGTGAGTTATGAGAGTATGCGTGATAGGAGTAACCCATTGCGGCACGGCGTACACAATGTAATTGTGTTGAGAAATCGGATTTCAATGAGTACTTGAGCGCTAATTATTTGCCATATGTTCAACACCACACAGAGAGAAATGGTAAAGTCCTAGACTTTGTGGGTTCGATTCCCACATCTTTCTGGTGTTGACCCAGGCATCGGTCTCAGCGGGGGACCCCCACTGGTCTCAAACGGCGGGGGAGGGGGACCCATTCTAAGGGGAGATAAGAACAATAATTACAGATATGTAATCCACTCTTCTCAGACAGAGTGAGCGGCCTTTAATAAGGAAACAGTGTTTAAAAATACGACTTCAAGTAGCCCCGACCCCTCTGTTTCGAGCATAAGGAGATGGATTCCAACATAAATATATGAAGCGGAAATGCTTAGAATAAGGATCTGAACATATGTGTGAAGTTTCATTAAAATCGAAGAAGCCAAAAAAAACTTTGACATGTTTGGTACATGCGCGAGAGGTGCCAAAACTCGAGATTTCTTTTTTTACTGAAAGGTAGGATAACTATATATGTTTGGAAAGGTCTTTGCGAGAGGAGCTCAGAACCCGAGTCAGAATTGAAATCGGACCATTTTTTCCCGGAGTTACGTGCCCTTGAATGTCTAAAATGGAGGGGGTTACCTGTCTTGGGAGAGCTCCAGCTCCCTAAATATAGCTAATTGAACAGGAAGATAAGAATGAAAGTTACTCAGGAAGTATAGATCTACACTCCTGCCAAGTTTCAGCGCGATCGGGAGGGACGTTTTCTTTTCAAATTTTCGCTAAGGGGGTAGCACTTAGGGAAAAAGGTTGAAATTTGCAAACTATAAAAAGAGTACGATTTCTATACATTGTTGGAAAGCACTCGTCTAGCCGAGTTCAGAACCCAACTCCTTTTTGAAATCGGGCCATTTTTGGCCGAGTTACCTGCCGCCGCTGGACAAGGTGTGTTACGTGTTAGTTGTTACGTTTGCTTCTTGTAGCTCTGCTAATTGCAGATCTGTTGTACTTATATTCACATATCGTATAGAGGAGGGTGCCAGCTGACGGAAGATGTCTATTTTCAGTAGGTAAAGGCAAACAGTTAAGCTCCAGTTCAAGTACCGCATCTATTTCGGCACTATTTGAGTGACTTTTGATGCATTGTGTTACATGGGGGCGACTTGTAGGCCAGGTAATGGACGATCTGTTTTACTTACCGTATATAGAAGGGTGCCGGCTACAAGAAAATGTTTCGTTTTAATCGGAATGAGCAAACAGTGTGGCTCCAGATCCATTACATAATACAGTTAGGCAAGATCTGGGGGAATTTTTACGCAATGTGTTACATGGGCAACGTGTAGGTCAGCTAATTGCAGATCTGTTGTACTTATATGAACATGTGCTATAGAGGAGGGTGTAAGCTACACGAAAATGCAGCGTTTTACTAGGAATAAGCAAAGAGTTCGGCTCCAGATCAATGACATACTCCAGTTAGGCAATATTTGAGTGAATTTTGCTTGCATTGTGTTACCTGGACCCGTTGTAACTCGGTTGATTGAGGATCAGTTGTACTTATATTAAGGTAGAGTATAGGGTAGGATCCAAGCTAGTAGGAAATGTATTATTTTAGCCAGTATAAGGAAACAGTTTGGCTCCAGATCGCTTACGGCATCCAGTTAGGCAGTGTTTGAGTGCATTTTGATGCATTGGGTTACCTGGACTGGCTGTAAGTCAGTTAACTGGAGATCTGTTGTACTTATATGAACATACAGTATAGGGGAGGGTGCAAGCTAGTAGGAAATGTATTATTTTAGTAAGTCTAAGCAAAGCGTTTGGCTCCAGATCACCTCCGGCATCCAGTTAGGCACTGTTTGGAGTGTGTGTGTATATGTTAGAGTTTAGTCAAGGGAAGTAATTCATGTCCCTCTTTCTGCATTGGTTTTTTCTGCATGCATGAGTTGCCTCCCATTGACCGTCCTTATTTTTGTTTGCGCTTATATGTATGTATGTATATTTATGGATACCTCAAGCTCCCAAAACTAAACGCAATCGAACGAAAGCGTAGAGAGAGCTCCCACTCCTAAACTGAACGTAACTGAACATAGACGTAAGAATGAAAATTACTCAGTAACGATAGCCACACAACCATGCCAAATTTGATCCAGATCGGATAAGAAATAAGATATAGTGACAACCTATTACCCGCCTATTACCCAAAGGGAGCGCTCTTGTGAGAGGTCCAGCTCCCAAACTATACGTATTTCAACAAAAGCTGAAACTATATTAACATATAGCATAGCGGGGGGAGGGTCCAAACTAGTAGGAAATGTATCATTTTAGTAAGTATACGCAAACAGCTTGGCTCCAGATCACTTACGGCATCCAGTAAGGCACTATTTGTGTGCATTTTGACGCATTGGGTTACCTGGACCACCTGTAACTCGGCTAATTGAGAATCTATTGTGCGTATGTTAGCGTCTCGTACGTAGAAGGGTCGGGGCTACGGGAAAATGTTTAGTTTTAATAGGTGCAAGCGACCATTGTGGCTCCGGATCCCTTACGGCATCCAGTTAGGCAATATTTGAGTGCATTTTGATGCACAGTGTTACCTGGACCCGTTGTATCTCGGTTGTGGAGCCACACTGTTTGCTTATACCTACTCAAACTATACATGTTCTTGTAGCATGCACTCTTCTATATACCAAACGTTAATATTGCTACAACACAGCTTCAAATAACTGACCCACACGTCGCCCACGTAACACAATGCATACAAAATACTACCTAACTAGATGCCGTCCTTGATCTGGAGCTTCACTGTTTGCTTATACCTACTCAAACTATACCCTTTCGGGTAGCTTAGACCCTCCTCTACAAGATATATTAATATCAGTACAACATATCTCCAATCAAATGCGTTACAACGGATCCAGGTAACACAATGCATCAAAACGCACTCAAATATTGCCTAACTGTATGCCGTAAGTGATCTGGACCCAAACTGTTTGCTAATACTCACTCAAATTATTCAATTCCTAGTAACCTAGACTCTCTCCTATGCTATATGTTAATATAAGTACAACGGATTCTAAATTGTCTGAGTTACACGTTGTCAAGGTAACACAATGCATCAAAATGTATGCATAGAGCAAGAGCACGTTGGCGTGTTGACCGGACCCATAAGTTCTATTTATAGATGTCACATTGTATGCACCACGTGATGATAGAATCTATTAATATCGCTATACTGAAGGCGATTGAAGGTGAAAGGTGAAAGAATACCACGTGATGTTTCTGTACCAATTGGATTGGCTCAATTTGAAATAGTCATTGCAGCGCCATTGTGAACGTTTACAGTAAAGAAAAGAGCCATGGTGACTGTTTTGTGTTATAAATTGGATAGGAATATATTCCATTAATACAAGGAGTTTGGAAACAAGGTATGTAAACATTCAATAATTACTGTGTTGGGTATTTTTCAATCATAATTTTGGTCTTGTGTAGATGCTTTGCATATATTTAAATAAAGCTTCAAGTAGCTCCAGCTCCCTAAATAGAATGAATTGAACAGAAAGATAAGAATTAATGTTACTCAGGAATGGTAGCTGTGGAAATGTTTGGTTTTTAATCGGACCATTTTTTTGGCATATTGACGAAAATATAAGTAAAGCTGACACTATATGACATCATGATCTATATATAACAGCCAATCATATCAAAGAGTTGCATAGTTGCATAGTTGCATCTCGTAAAAGTGCCTATACCCTAACATTAGTAGACCCAGTAGGTAGGTTAGGGTTAGGGTTACCCTAGACCCAGTAGACCCAGTAGGTACAGTAGACCCAGTAGAGGGTTAGGGTTAAGGTAGACCCAGTAGGTACAGTAGACCCGGTAGACCAAGTAGACCAGGTAGGTACAGTAGACCCAGTAGGCCCAGTAGGTACAGTAGACCCAGTAGGTACAGTAGACCCAGTAGGTAAAGTAGACCCAGTAGGTACAGTAGACCCGGTAGACCCAGTAGACACGGTAGACCCAGTAGGTACAGTAGACCCAGTAGGTACAGTAGACCCAGTAGGTACAGTAGACACAGTAGGCCCAGTAGACCCAGTAGGTACAGTAGACCCAGTAGGTACAGTAGACCCAGTAGGCACAGTAGGCCCACTAGACCCAGTAGACCCAGTAGGTACAGTAGACCCAGTAGGTACAGTATGCCCAGTAGACAAAGTAGGTACAGTAGACCCAGTAGACCCAGTAGGTACAGTAGACCCAGTAGGTACAGTAAACCCAGTAGGTACAGTAGACCCAGTAGGCCCAGAACACCCAGTAGACCCAGTAGGTACAGTAGACCCAGTAGGTACAGTAGACCCAGTAGGTACAGTAGACCCAGTAGGTACAGTAGACCCAGTAGGTACAGTAAACCCAGTAGGTACAGTAGACCCAGTAGGCCCAGAACACCCAGTAGACCCAGTAGGTACAGTAGACCCAGTAGGTACAGTAGACCAAGTAGACCCAGTAGGTACAGTAGACCCAGTAGACCCGGTAGACCCAGTACACCCGGTAGGTACAGTAGACCCAGCAGGCCCAGTAGACCCAGTAGGTACAGTAGACCCAGTAGGTACAGTAGACCCAGTAGGCCTAGAAGACCCAGTAAACCATGTAGGTACAGTAGACCCAGTAGAACCAGTAGACCCAGTAGGTACAGTAGACCCAGTAGGTAAAGTAGACCCAGTAGGTACAGTAAACCAAGTAGGTACAGTAGACCCAGTAGGCCTAGTAGACCCAGTAGACCCAGTAGGTACAGTAGGCCCAGTAGACCCAGTAGACCAAGTAGACCCAGTAGGTACAGTAGACCCAATAGACCCAGTAGGTACAGTAGACCCAGTAGGTACAGTAGACCCAGTAGACCCAGTTGGTACAGTAGACCCAGTAGGTACAGTAGACCCAGTTGGTACAGTAGACCCAGTAGGCCCAGTAGACCCGGTAGGTACAGTAGACCCAGTATACCATTTCGGCGGCGCTGCGCAGTTGAAATTTTGAATGAAGCTCTCTTCGGAGAGATGCAGCTCCCGAACTATAAGTAATTGATATTGAATGTAAGAATAGAAAATGCTACATAAAGGGAGCTCTTCCGTCATGGCAAATAATTGGGTCCAATCTGATGAGAAATAAAAGAGTTACTATATAAGCTATACTGGAGGATGGTGGCATGAAGGGTGAAATGGGAGTCAAGGTTGTTACTAAAAATAGATTCCTTTGTTCGGACAAGCCGCAGAAGAGTTGGCCCTTACACGTTATATTACCTTTACGCTGTGACTGGAGACATAACCTGAACATTGTGTACCTTTACTCCGTGGCACAGTCTTCTATCTATACTCCGGGGGTTAACCCCGGGGATAACCCTGCAACCTTAACCTTAACCCTGTACCCTAACCGTAACCCTGCAACCATAACCTTTACCCTAACCCTTAACTCTAGCTCTGCCACCTTTACTCCTGGGTTAACGGTAACTCTGACAGCATTACTCCGGGGTATGTATGGAAAGAGGTGAGTAAGGCAAACTCAGAACCGTTGACATTTGGAGAATCGGAGCAGATTTGAGTGAGTTATGAGAGTATGCGTGATAGGAGTAACCCATTGCGGCACGGCGTACACAATGTAATTGTGTTGAGAAATCGGATTTCAATGAGTACTTGAGCGCTAATTATTTGCCATATGTTCAACACCACACAGAGAGAAATGGTAAAGTCCTAGACTTTGTGGGTTCGATTCCCACATCTTTCTGGTGTTGACCCAGGCATCGGTCTCAGCGGGGGACCCCCACTGGTCTCAAACGGCGGGGGAGGGGGACCCATTCTAAGGGGAGATAAGAACAATAATTACAGATATGTAATCCACTCTTCTCAGACAGAGTGAGCGGCCTTTAATAAGGAAACAGTGTTTAAAAATACGACTTCAAGTAGCCCCGACCCCTCTGTTTCGAGCATAAGGAGATGGATTCCAACATAAATATATGAAGCGGAAATGCTTAGAATAAGGATCTGAACATATGTGTGAAGTTTCATTAAAATCGAAGAAGCCAAAAAAAACTTTGACATGTTTGGTACATGCGCGAGAGGTGCCAAAACTCGAGATTTCTTTTTTTACTGAAAGGTAGGATAACTATATATGTTTGGAAAGGTCTTTGCGAGAGGAGCTCAGAACCCGAGTCAGAATTGAAATCGGACCATTTTTTCCCGGAGTTACGTGCCCTTGAATGTCTAAAATGGAGGGGGTTACCTGTCTTGGGAGAGCTCCAGCTCCCTAAATATAGCTAATTGAACAGGAAGATAAGAATGAAAGTTACTCAGGAAGTATAGATCTACACTCCTGCCAAGTTTCAGCGCGATCGGGAGGGACGTTTTCTTTTCAAATTTTCGCTAAGGGGGTAGCACTTAGGGAAAAAGGTTGAAATTTGCAAACTATAAAAAGAGTACGATTTCTATACATTGTTGGAAAGCACTCGTCTAGCCGAGTTCAGAACCCAACTCCTTTTTGAAATCGGGCCATTTTTGGCCGAGTTACCTGCCGCCGCTGGACAAGGTGTGTTACGTGTTAGTTGTTACGTTTGCTTCTTGTAGCTCTGCTAATTGCAGATCTGTTGTACTTATATTCACATATCGTATAGAGGAGGGTGCCAGCTGACGGAAGATGTCTATTTTCAGTAGGTAAAGGCAAACAGTTAAGCTCCAGTTCAAGTACCGCATCTATTTCGGCACTATTTGAGTGACTTTTGATGCATTGTGTTACATGGGGGCGACTTGTAGGCCAGGTAATGGACGATCTGTTTTACTTACCGTATATAGAAGGGTGCCGGCTACAAGAAAATGTTTCGTTTTAATCGGAATGAGCAAACAGTGTGGCTCCAGATCCATTACATAATACAGTTAGGCAAGATCTGGGGGAATTTTTACGCAATGTGTTACATGGGCAACGTGTAGGTCAGCTAATTGCAGATCTGTTGTACTTATATGAACATGTGCTATAGAGGAGGGTGTAAGCTACACGAAAATGCAGCGTTTTACTAGGAATAAGCAAAGAGTTCGGCTCCAGATCAATGACATACTCCAGTTAGGCAATATTTGAGTGAATTTTGCTTGCATTGTGTTACCTGGACCCGTTGTAACTCGGTTGATTGAGGATCAGTTGTACTTATATTAAGGTAGAGTATAGGGTAGGATCCAAGCTAGTAGGAAATGTATTATTTTAGCCAGTATAAGGAAACAGTTTGGCTCCAGATCGCTTACGGCATCCAGTTAGGCAGTGTTTGAGTGCATTTTGATGCATTGGGTTACCTGGACTGGCTGTAAGTCAGTTAACTGGAGATCTGTTGTACTTATATGAACATACAGTATAGGGGAGGGTGCAAGCTAGTAGGAAATGTATTATTTTAGTAAGTCTAAGCAAAGCGTTTGGCTCCAGATCACCTCCGGCATCCAGTTAGGCACTGTTTGGAGTGTGTGTGTATATGTTAGAGTTTAGTCAAGGGAAGTAATTCATGTCCCTCTTTCTGCATTGGTTTTTTCTGCATGCATGAGTTGCCTCCCATTGACCGTCCTTATTTTTGTTTGCGCTTATATGTATGTATGTATATTTATGGATACCTCAAGCTCCCAAAACTAAACGCAATCGAACGAAAGCGTAGAGAGAGCTCCCACTCCTAAACTGAACGTAACTGAACATAGACGTAAGAATGAAAATTACTCAGTAACGATAGCCACACAACCATGCCAAATTTGATCCAGATCGGATAAGAAATAAGATATAGTGACAACCTATTACCCGCCTATTACCCAAAGGGAGCGCTCTTGTGAGAGGTCCAGCTCCCAAACTATACGTATTTCAACAAAAGCTGAAACTATATTAACATATAGCATAGCGGGGGGAGGGTCCAAACTAGTAGGAAATGTATCATTTTAGTAAGTATACGCAAACAGCTTGGCTCCAGATCACTTACGGCATCCAGTAAGGCACTATTTGTGTGCATTTTGACGCATTGGGTTACCTGGACCACCTGTAACTCGGCTAATTGAGAATCTATTGTGCGTATGTTAGCGTCTCGTACGTAGAAGGGTCGGGGCTACGGGAAAATGTTTAGTTTTAATAGGTGCAAGCGACCATTGTGGCTCCGGATCCCTTACGGCATCCAGTTAGGCAATATTTGAGTGCATTTTGATGCACAGTGTTACCTGGACCCGTTGTATCTCGGTTGTGGAGCCACACTGTTTGCTTATACCTACTCAAACTATACATGTTCTTGTAGCATGCACTCTTCTATATACCAAACGTTAATATTGCTACAACACAGCTTCAAATAACTGACCCACACGTCGCCCACGTAACACAATGCATACAAAATACTACCTAACTAGATGCCGTCCTTGATCTGGAGCTTCACTGTTTGCTTATACCTACTCAAACTATACCCTTTCGGGTAGCTTAGACCCTCCTCTACAAGATATATTAATATCAGTACAACATATCTCCAATCAAATGCGTTACAACGGATCCAGGTAACACAATGCATCAAAACGCACTCAAATATTGCCTAACTGTATGCCGTAAGTGATCTGGACCCAAACTGTTTGCTAATACTCACTCAAATTATTCAATTCCTAGTAACCTAGACTCTCTCCTATGCTATATGTTAATATAAGTACAACGGATTCTAAATTGTCTGAGTTACACGTTGTCAAGGTAACACAATGCATCAAAATGTATGCATAGAGCAAGAGCACGTTGGCGTGTTGACCGGACCCATAAGTTCTATTTATAGATGTCACATTGTATGCACCACGTGATGATAGAATCTATTAATATCGCTATACTGAAGGCGATTGAAGGTGAAAGGTGAAAGAATACCACGTGATGTTTCTGTACCAATTGGATTGGCTCAATTTGAAATAGTCATTGCAGCGCCATTGTGAACGTTTACAGTAAAGAAAAGAGCCATGGTGACTGTTTTGTGTTATAAATTGGATAGGAATATATTCCATTAATACAAGGAGTTTGGAAACAAGGTATGTAAACATTCAATAATTACTGTGTTGGGTATTTTTCAATCATAATTTTGGTCTTGTGTAGATGCTTTGCATATATTTAAATAAAGCTTCAAGTAGCTCCAGCTCCCTAAATAGAATGAATTGAACAGAAAGATAAGAATTAATGTTACTCAGGAATGGTAGCTGTGGAAATGTTTGGTTTTTAATCGGACCATTTTTTTGGCATATTGACGAAAATATAAGTAAAGCTGACACTATATGACATCATGATCTATATATAACAGCCAATCATATCAAAGAGTTGCATAGTTGCATAGTTGCATCTCGTAAAAGTGCCTATACCCTAACCCTAACCCTAACCCTAACCCTAACCCTAATTAGGGTTGTAACCCTAACCCTCGTGGACCCGTAGTCCATATTGACCCAGGGGTCATTTCTAACAGTGGGTTTTAGAGGGTTTTAAGGCAGCCTCGAGGGTTTTATATCTAACAACGGTTGATGAGGGGTGCATTTCTTACCTCCGAGGAATTTGGGACTTAGAGAATAAAGATTTTAATTTTAACCCAGTGGAGAAAGTAGAAGTGGGTTTTTGATAAATAGTAGTGGAAACGTAGTTAGATATGGATATCTCTAGACGTTTTTTTCATATTTTTCATATCTAGTTTCCCTAGAAATAGTTAAAATCCTAGACAAAAAGATCCGGTAAAAGAGTTATGATACCTATGTACTATGTGAATCTCGGAATTACCCAGGGTAGGGGTCAACTTCTTTATTTTTGAGGGGTTAACGAAAATATTTGGTGGGGGTGAAATTAGGCCTAAAAAATACCTAACCCAGTTGTCAAAACCGTGCTAGTGCTAATTTAAAGTGCTAACCCTAGGCAAAAAGTACACTGGACTATGGGGGACCCTCGGGGGACCCCAGGGTTTACGAAAAATGACGAGAAAATACCCGTTTGGGCGTTTTTTGGGCATTGAAACCACTGTTAGACTAAAGAGCGTGAAAAGTTGCATAAAACCCATCAGTTACTTTCATCCTTGTCTCTAAAATAAAGAAAGTGAGTTAAGAATACACTCGATTTTTCAAAAGTCGTAATCCAGTACCCCCTGCCTAGTTCGACCCTCGATATATCGATAACTATATGGAAATTCCATAATCTAAGTTCAGAATCCTGTTAACGGAACTCAAAACTACCTATTAAGTTCTTACCCCATAGTAACTCGCCGATTTAGGCACCTAGCTTCACCTCGGAAAATGACCAAAAAATAGAAAAAATTTGGGTTTGACCCCTACCTTCTTTGAATTTTTTTTGGAGCTCTGCCTAGAGCTTTTCTGATCTCAGGTTCAGAAGAACTTTAAAGAAGGCCTTATAATACCCATACATTGTTAGAAAATCCAAAATTAAGAGCGTTCTTGGCCACTGTATTACGTCTAATCCTAACCCTAGCCCAAAATATGGCTAACCCTAGAATAACTACTGCCATAATTTCGTTAAATTTAACATCTCGATATAAGTGAGACTTGCTGAGGTTAGAATAGACATTTTTTAGCAGCCTTGTTTTATTTCACAGCTCTTGGGGGCCTAGAAATAATTTTCCTATTTTTTCAAAGAAGGTCACCCCTATCTTCGGGCAAGGGTTTTGGGGGACCTACAGTCCATTTCTACTGCTATCCCTAATTCTATATTATTTGGTAATCTGGAGCTACACTGTTTGCTTATACCTACTAAAACTATACATTTTCTTGTAGCTTGGACCCTCCTCTATAACATATGTTAATATAAGTACAACAGATATTTAATTAACTGAGTTACAACGGGTCCATGTAACCCCATGCATCAAAATGCACTCAAATATTGCCTAACTGGATCCCGTAAGTGATCTGGAGCTACATTGTTTGCTTATACCTACTAAAACTATACATTTTCCTGTAGCTTGGACCCTCCACTATAACATATGTTAATATAAGTGCAACAGATATTTAATTAACTGAGTTACAACGGGTCCATATAACCCCATGCATCAAAATGCACTCAAATATTGCCTAACTGGATGCCGTAATAGGATCTGGAGCTACACTGTTTGCTTATACCTACTAAAACTATACATTTTCTTGTAGCTTGGACCGTCTTCTATAACATATGTTAAAATAAGTACAACAGATCTTTACTTAACTTAGTTACAGCGGGTCCATGTAACCCCATGCATCAAAATGCACTCAAATATTGCCTAACTGGATGCCGTAAGAGAATCTGGAGCTACACTGTTTGCTTATACCTACTATTACTATACTATTTCATGTAGCGCGGACCCTCCTCTATAACATATGTTAAAATAAGTACAACAGATCTTTACTTAACTTAGTTACAGCGGGTCCATGTAACTCCATGCATCAAAATGCACTCAAATATTGCCTATCTGGATCCCGTAAGTGATCTGGAGCTACACTGTTTGCTTATACCTACTAAAACTATACATTTTCATGTAGCGCGGACCGTCTTCTATAACATATGTTAAAATAAGTACAACAGATCTTTACTTAACTTAGTTACAGCGGGTCCATGTAACCCCATGCATCAAAATGCACTCAAATATTGCCTAACTGGATGCCGTAAGAGGATCTGGAGCTACACTGTTTGCTTATACCTACTATTACTATACATTTTCATGTAGCGCGGACCCTCCTCTATAACATATGCTAAAATAAGTACAACAGATCTTTACTTAACTTAGTTACAGCGGGTCCATGTAACCCCATGCATCAAAATGCACTCAAATATTGCCTAACTGGATGCCGTAAGAGGATCTGGAGCTACACTGTTTGCTTATACTTGCTTCAATATACATTTCCTACTTTGTTGGACCCTCTCCTATACAACATGTTAATTTATTTCTTAAATTAATTAGTTACAACGGGTCCACGTAACCCAATGCATCAAAAGTCACTATAAATAATTTTCCAACTGCACGTTACTCGGCCAAAAATGGGCCGATTTAGAAAACAAATTCGGTTCTGAACTCGTCTAGACGAGTCCTTTCCAACGATCTATAGAAATCGTACTTTAAAAAAATTACACTTTTTTCCGTAAGGGGTACCCCTTAGCGAATTTTTGAAAAATATTTTTCTTCTCCCGATCTCGCTGAAACTTGGCAGGATTGTAGAGCTATATTTCTTGAGTAACTTTTATTCTTAGCTTCCTTTTCATTTAGCTCTATTTAGGGAGCTGGAGCTCTGCCAAGAGAGGTACCCCTCTCCATTTAAGACATTCAGGGGCACGTAACTCGGTGAAAAATGGTCCGATTTCGAAAAGGATTTCGGTTCTGAACTCGTCCAGACGAGTCCTTTCCAACGATGTATAGAAATCGTACTTTTTATATTTTTTTAATTTCCACATTTTTCTTAAGGGGTACCCCTTACCAAAATTTTGAAAAATATTTTTCTTCTCCCGATCTCGCTGAAACTTGGCAGGATTGTAGAGCTATATTTCTTGAGTAACTTTCATTCTTATCTTTATGTTCAATTCGCTCTTTTTAGGGAGCTGGAGCTCTCCCGAGAGGGGTACCCCCTCGATTTTAGACATTCAAGGGCACGTAACTCCGTGAAAAATGGTCCGATTTCAGTTCTGACTTCGGTTCTGAGCTCCTCTCGTCAAGACCTTTCCAAATATATATTGGTATCCTACCTTACGGTAGAAAAAAAATCTCAATTTTTGGCACTTCTCACATGTACCAAAAATGGCAAACTTGTTTTTGGCTGCTTCGATTTTAATGAAACTTCACACATATGTTCAGATACTTATTCTAAGCATTTCGGCTTCATATATTTATGTTCGAATCCTTCTTCTTATGCTCGAAACAGAGCGCTACTCTTCTTTACTCCAATACAGGGGACCCATAATCCATGCTTAGGGACCCATAGTCCACACTTGGGGACCCTATAGTCCAAGCTGGGGACCCATAGTCCAAGCTCGGGGACCCATAGTCCAAGCTCGGGGACCCATAGTCCAAGCTCGGGGACCCGTAGACCATAGAGCTGGGGACCCAAAGTCCAGACGGGGGACCCTAAAGTCCACGGGTCCCCGATAGTCCAGACAGATGGGGGACCCTCCATAGTCCGTGGGTCCCCCATAGTCCAGACGACTGGGTCCCCCGTAGTCCAGTCCCAGGGTTATAACGCTAACCCTAACCCTAACCCTAACCCTAACCCTAACCCTAACCCTAACCCTAACCCTAACCCTAACCCTAACCCTAACCCTAACCCTAACCCTAACCCAAAGCCTATACCCTAACCCTAACCCTAACCCTAACCCTAACCCTAACCCTAACCCTAACCCTAACCCTAACCCTAACCCTAACCCTAACCCTAACCCTAGACCAGGTAGGTACAGTAGACCCAGTAGGTACAGTAGACCCAGTAGGTACAGTAGACCCAGTAGGTAAAGTAGACCCAGTAGGTACAGTAGACCCGGTAGACCCAGTAGACACGGTAGACCCAGTAGGTACAGTAGACCCAGTAGGTACAGTAGACACAGTAGGCCCAGTAGACCCAGTAGGTACAGTAGACCCAGTAGGTACAGTAGGCACAGTAGGCCCACTAGACCCAGTAGACCCAGTAGGTACAGTAGACCCAGTAGGTACAGTATGCCCAGTAGACAAAGTAGGTACAGTAGACCCAGTAGACCCAGTAGGTACAGTAGACCCAGTAGGTACAGTAAACCCAGTAGGTACAGTAGACCCAGTAGGCCCAGAACACCCAGTAGACCCAGTAGGTACAGTAGACCCAGTAGGTACAGTAGACCCAGTAGGTACAGTAGACCAAGTAGACCCAGTAGGTACAGTAGACCCAGTAGACCCAGTAGGTACAGTAGACCCAGTAGGTACAGTAAACCCAGTAGGTACAGTAGACCCAGTAGGCCCAGAACACCCAGTAGACCCAGTAGGTACAGTAGACCCAGTAGGTACAGTAGACCAAGTAGACCCAGTAGGTACAGTAGACCCAGTAGACCCGGTAGACCCAGTACACCTGGTAGGTACAGTAGACCCAGCAGGCCCAGTAGACCCAGTAGGTACAGTAGACCCAGTAGGTACAGTAGACCCAGTAGGCCTAGAAGACCCAGTAAACCATGTAGGTACAGTAGACCCAGTAGAACCAGTAGACCCAGTAGGTACAGTAGACCCAGTAGGTAAAGTAGACCCAGTAGGTACAGTAAACCAAGTAGGTACAGTAGACCCAGTAGGCCTAGTAGACCCAGTAGACCCAGTAGGTACAGTAGGCCCAGTAGACCCAGTAGACCAAGTAGACCCAGTAGGTACAGTAGACCCAATAGACCCAGTAGGTACAGTAGACCCAGTAGGTACAGTAGACCCAGTAGGTACAGTAGACCCAGTAGGTACAGTAGACCCAGTTGGTACAGTAGACCCAGTAGGCCCAGTAGACCCGGTAGGTACAGTAGACCCAGTATACCATTTCGGCGGCGCTGCGCAGTTGAAATTTTGAATGAAGCTCTCTTCGGAGAGATGCAGCTCCCGAACTATAAGTAATTGATATTGAATGTAAGAATAGAAAATGCTACATAAAGGGAGCTCTTCCGTCATGGCAAATAATTGGGTCCAATCTGATGAGAAATAAAAGAGTTACTATATAAGCTATACTGGAGGATGGTGGCATGAAGGGTGAAATGGGAGTCAAGGTTGTTACTAAAAATAGATTCCTTTGTTCGGACAAGCCGCAGAAGAGTTGGCCCTTACACGTTATATTACCTTTACGCTGTGACTGGAGACATAACCTGAACATTGTGTACCTTTACTCCGTGGCACAGTCTTCTATCTATACTCCGGGGGTTAACCCCGGGGATAACCCTGCAACCTTAACCTTAACCCTGTACCCTAACCGTAACCCTGCAACCATAACCTTTACCCTAACCCTTAACTCTAGCTCTGCCACCTTTACTCCTGGGTTAACGGTAACTCTGACAGCATTACTCCGGGGTATGTATGGAAAGAGGTGAGTAAGGCAAACTCAGAACCGTTGACATTTGGAGAATCGGAGCAGATTTGAGTGAGTTATGAGAGTATGCGTGATAGGAGTAACCCATTGCGGCACGGCGTACACAATGTAATTGTGTTGAGAAATCGGATTTCAATGAGTACTTGAGCGCTAATTATTTGCCATATGTTCAACACCACACAGAGAGAAATGGTAAAGTCCTAGACTTTGTGGGTTCGATTCCCACATCTTTCTGGTGTTGACCCAGGCATCGGTCTCAGCGGGGGACCCCCACTGGTCTCAAACGGCGGGGGAGGGGGACCCATTCTAAGGGGAGATAAGAACAATAATTACAGATATGTAATCCACTCTTCTCAGACAGAGTGAGCGGCCTTTAATAAGGAAACAGTTTTTAAAAATACGACTTCAAGTAGCCCCGACCCCTCTGTTTCGAGCATAAGGAGATGGATTCCAACATAAATATATGAAGCGGAAATGCTTAGAATAAGGATCTGAACATATGTGTGAAGTTTCATTAAAATCGAAGAAGCCAAAAAAAACTTTGACATGTTTGGTACATGCGCGAGAGGTGCCAAAACTCGAGATTTCTGTTTTTACTGAAAGGTAGGATAACTATATATGTTTGGAAAGGTCTTTGCGAGAGGAGCTCAGAACCCGAGTCAGAATTGAAATCGGACCATTTTTTCCCGGAGTTACGTGCCCTTGAATGTCTAAAATGGAGGGGGTTACCTGTCTTGGGAGAGCTCCAGCTCCCTAAATATAGCTAATTGAACAGGAAGATAAGAATGAAAGTTACTCAGGAAGTATAGATCTACACTCCTGCCAAGTTTCAGCGCGATCGGGAGGGACGTTTTCTTTTCAAATTTTCGCTAAGGGGGTAGCACTTAGGGAAAAAGTTTGAAATTTGCAAACTATAAAAAGAGTACGATTTCTATACATCGTTGGAAAGCACTCGTCTAGCCGAGTTCAGAACCCAACTCCTTTTTGAAATCGGGCCATTTTTGGCCGAGTTACCTGCCGCCGCTGGACAAGGTGTGTTACGTGTTAGTTGTTACGTTTGCTTCTTGTAGCTCTGCTAATTGCAGATCTGTTGTACTTATATTCACATATCGTATAGAGGAGGGTGCCAGCTGACGGAAGATGTCTATTTTCAGTAGGTAAAGGCAAACAGTTAAGCTCCAGTTCAAGTACCGCATCTATTTCGGCACTATTTGAGTGACTTTTGATGCATTGTGTTACATGGGGGCGACTTGTAGGCCAGCTAATGGAGGATCTGTTGTACTTACACGAACGTACCGTATATAGAAGCGTGCCGGCTACAAGAAAATGTTTAGTTTTAATCAGAATGAGCAAACAGTGTGGCTCCAGATCCATTACATAATACAGTTAGGCAAGATCTGGGGGAATTTTTATGCAATGTGTTACATGGGCAACGTGTAGGTCAGCTAATTGATGATCTGCAGTACTTATATTAACATGTGCTATAGACGAGGGTGTAAGCTACACGAAAATACAACGTTTTACTAGGTATAAGCAAACAGTTCGGCTCCAGATCAATGACATAATCCAGTTAGGCAATATTTGAGTGAATTTTGCTTTCATTGTGTTACCTGGACCCGTTGTAACTCGGTTGATTGAGGATCAGTTGTACTTATATTAACGTAGAGTATAGGGGAGGGAGCAAGCTAGTAGGAAATGTATTATTTTAGTAAGTCTAAGCAAAGCGTTTGGCTCCAGATCACCACCGGCATCCAGTTAGGCACTATTTGGGGTCGTCATTTTGATGCATTGGGTTACTAGCTGGACCCGTTGTAAAATTACAGTCCTCTTTGAATACTTTATGCTTTTTAATGCATTCTTAGTCTAGTATAAATCATCTCTGTAGCTCTTACAATTGAGTAATTCTTAAAATCGTTTATCGTTCTGTGTGTATATGTTATAGTTTAGTCAAGGGAAGTAATTCATGTCCCTCTTTCTGCATCGGTTTTTCTGCATGCATGAGTTGCCTCCCATTCACCGTCCTTATTTTTGTTTGCGCTTATATGTATGTATATTTATAGATACCTCAAGCTCCCAAAACTAAACGCAATCGAACGAAAGCGTAGAACTAAAGTTTTCCAGAACACCTACCTGGACAGCCCTACAGTCATGCGAAATTAGATCCAGATCGGACGAGAAATAAAAAGGTTACAGCCCATTACCCGCATATACCTAACCTTTTGGTTGGCAAATAACTGAATGATAAACAGTGTTGATCCACATCAGATACATTGAAACTTTTAGTAATTGAACATAGTCGTAAGCTCTACACTCCTGCCAAATTTGATCCAGATCGGATAAGAAATAGAAAAGTTACAGTCTATTACCCGCCTATTACCCAGATGCAGCTCTCTAGGGGGGCGCTTCAGCTCCCAAACTATCAGTAGTTGAACTAGAACGTGAGACTCAAATTACACTCAAACACGAGCCCTACAATCCTGCAAAATTTGATCCAGATCGGATAAGAAATAAACAGGTTACAGCCTATTACCCGCCTAGTACCCAGAAAAGGCAGCTCTCTTGTGAGAGCTCCGCCTGCCAGACTATATGTAATTGAACATAAACATAAGAATAAAAAGTACTCAGAAACCGCAGCCCTACACTCATGCCAAAATTGATCCAGATCGTATAAGAAATAAGGAAAATGACAGCCTATTACTCGCCTATTACCCAGAGCGATCTTTCTTGGGAGAGCTCCCGCTCTAAAACTAAACGTAATTGAGCATACACGTAAGAATAGCATTTACTCAGGAACAATAGCCCTACGATCATGACAAGTTTGATCCAGATCTGTTGATAAATAAAAGAAAGTTACAGCCTATTGCCCGCCTGTTACCCAGAGGGAGCTCTCTTGGGAGAGCTCCCACTCCTAAACTGAACGTAACTGAACATAGACGTAAGAATGAAAATTACTCAGTAACGATAGCCACACAACCATGCCAAATTTGATCCAGATCGGATAAGAAATAAGATATAGTGACAACCTATTACCCGCCTATTACCCAAAGGGAGCGCTCTTGTGAGAGGTCCAGCTCCCAAACTATACGTATTTCAACAAAAGCTGAAACTATATTAACATATAGCATAGCGGGGGGAGGGTCCAAACTAGTAGGAAATGTATCATTTTAGTAAGTATACGCAAACAGCTTGGCTCCAGATCACTTACGGCATCCAGTAAGGCACTATTTGTGTGCATTTTGACGCATTGGGTTACCTGGACCACCTGTAACTCGGCTAATTGAGAATCTATTGTGCGTATGTTAGCGTCTCGTACGTAGAAGGGTCGGGGCTACGGGAAAATGTTTAGTTTTAATAGGTGCAAGCGACCATTGTGGCTCCGGATCCCTTACGGCATCCAGTTAGGCAATATTTGAGTGCATTTTGATGCACAGTGTTACCTGGACCCGTTGTATCTCGGTTGTGGAGCCACACTGTTTGCTTATACCTACTCAAACTATACATGTTCTTGTAGCATGCACTCTTCTATATACCAAACGTTAATATTGCTACAACACAGCTTCAAATAACTGACCCACACGTCGCCCACGTAACACAATGCATACAAAATACTACCTAACTAGATGCCGTCCTTGATCTGGAGCTTCACTGTTTGCTTATACCTACTCAAACTATACCTTTTCGGGTAGCTTAGACCCTCCTCTACAAGATATATTAATATCAGTACAACATATCTCCAATCAAATGCGTTACAACGGATCCAGGTAACACAATGCATCAAAACGCACTCAAATATTGCCTAACTGTATGCCGTAAGTGATCTGGACCCAAACTGTTTGCTAATACTCACTCAAATTATTCAATTCCTAGTAACCTAGACTCTCTCCTATGCTATATGTTAATATAAGTACAACGGATTCTAAATTGTCTGAGTTACACGTTGTCAAGGTAACACAATGCATCAAAATGTATGCATAGAGCAAGAGCACGTTGGCGTGTTGACCGGACCCATAAGTTCTATTTATAGATGTCACATTGTATGCACCACGTGATGATAGAATCTATTAATATCGCTATACTGAAGGCGATTGAAGGTGAAAGGTGAAAGAATACCACGTGATGTTTCTGTACCAATTGGATTGGCTCAATTTGAAATAGTCATTGCAGCGCCATTGTGAACGTTTACAGTAAAGAAAAGAGCCATGGTGACTGTTTTGTGTTATAAATTGGATAGGAATATATTCCATTAATACAAGGAGTTTGGAAACAAGGTATGTAAACATTCAATAATTACTGTGTTGGGTATTTTTCAATCATAATTTTGGTCTTGTGTAGATGCTTTGCATATATTTAAATAAAGCTTCAAGTAGCTCCAGCTCCCTAAATAGAATGAATTGAACAGAAAGATAAGAATTAATGTTACTCAGGAATGGTAGCTGTGGAAATGTTTGGTTTTTAATCGGACCATTTTTTTGGCATATTGACGAAAATATAAGTAAAGCTGACACTATATGACATCATGATCTATATATAACAGCCAATCATATCAAAGAGTTGCAAAGTTGCATAGTTGCATCTCGTAAAAGTGCCTATACCCTAACCCTAACCCTAACCCTAACCCTAACCCTAACCCTAACCCTAACCCTAACCCTAACCCTAACCCTAACCCTAACCCTAACCCTAACCCTAACCCTAACCCTAACCCTAACCCTAACCCTAACCCTAACCCTAACCCTAACCCTAACCCTAACCCTAACCCTATATTTTCGTCTTTTTGCAACCCGTTGACATACATGTGTCATGTTTCTTGATGATCTTAGGATACATATGTTTACTTGTATGTATACTTTAGACGCTGCAGTACAAGATCCAAACGGTTTGACGTCTCTCTCATCGTCTGTGCGTCTGTCTGCGCCTCAAAATTGGACGTTATTACTTGTTTTGGGTAAAATGAACAGAATAGAAAACAGAATAAACGTGACCTAAGTCTTTATTATTAAACTTAGAAAGCTGAATTTTGTATGTTTAGTATGAGATGTATAGTTTATGCTGTAGAGGAGGTCAAAATACATCCTATAATATACTATAGTGGTCACATGTCCGTCCGTCCGTCTGTAGGATACAAAAAATGTTGTTGCCTGCTCCATAAGAGTAAATGCTCTATTTATCACAATGGTTTCAAATCTACACAATTCTGAAATTTTCCTTTTCTCTAATTAATGCTCCTTATCAGTAGATTTATTCAAAGAGGTATAATAGTCACTTTATGAAACCATTGTGATAAATAGAGCATTTGCCTTTGTGATAAATAGAGCATTTGCTCAATAGGAGTAAATGCACTATTTATCACAATGGTTTCAAATCTAAACAATTCTGAAATTTTCCTTTTCTCTAATTAACCCTTTTCCTCATATAAACATGTTTTCACGCATTTGCAAATAGAGTAGACCCAGATTTATCTCTTTGAATAAGCAGACAACATTTCTAACAGATGACAACCCTATCACTGCTTGGCAAGACTTGACCAAATTAGCACACAGTTTGGATTCTGATCTGACACAGACCGGTATGTAACTTTATATGTGGTTTGTATATGAGTTAATTTACTCCTATAGAGCAAATGCTCTATTTATCACAATGGTTTGAAATCTATAATTTTCCTTATCAGTAGATTTATTCAAAGAGGTAGGATCTGAAAAAAGCCTTTGTGAGAAATAGAGCATTTGCCAACCATTGTGATAAATAGAGCAAAATGTTCTATTTGTCACAATGGTGTCAAATCTACACAATTCTGAAATTTTCCTTTTCTATAATTAATGCTCCTTATCAGTAGATTTATTCAAAGAGGTAGGATCTGAAAAAGCCTTTGTGATAAATAGAGCATTTGCTCCATAGGCGTAAATGGTCTATTTATCACCATGGTTTCAAATCTACAGAAATCTGAATTTTTCCTTTTCTCTAATTAATGCTCCTTATCAGTAGATTTATTCAAAGAGGTAAAATAGTCACTTTATGAAGCCATTGTGATAAATAGAACATTTTCTCCATAGGAGTAAATGCTCTATTTATCACAATGGTTTCAAATCTACACAATTCTGAAATTTTTCAAGAGGCAGATTCTGAAAATATCCTATGAGGGAATGGGTTAAAAACAGTGTGAACAAACGGAGACTTTTGACCAGGAACTTGACCTATTCAGAGATTATACAACACAGATGGAGTGAACTCAATCTCTCTAGTTCAGACGAACCTTTATAGTGTAAAATAATATTTTTAAGTATAACCAACAGGGCAGGGCCAATTTTAACCTCAGAACTATGATATTTACCAATGTCAATAAGGAATACTAAGTAAATCTATACACCAAATATCTAAGCTCTGTGACATGTAGTTTTTGACAAAAAGATTTTTGAAGTTTTCCCCATGCCTAACCTAAGTGAGCCCAGCATTTTGCTACTTGTACAGAAAACAACAGTCAGCTAGAAAAAAACCGGCCACTCCTGGGGCCGTGGCGGGGCCAATTTTGACCCCAGGGGCGTTATTTATATAACTTTTGTAGAGGACCTATAGGTGATGCTATGTGCCAAAGATGAAAGCTGAGAACCCTGTAGATTCAGAGGAGAAGACTTTTAAAGTTGAAATTGTTAACGCGGGACGACGGACGACGCACGACGCACGACGACGGACGACGGACATCAGGCGATCACAAAAGCTCACCCTGAGCACTTTGTGCTCTGGTGAGCTAAAAATAGATTCCTTTGTTCGGACAAGCCTCAGAAGAGTTAACCCCTTGCACCTTAGATTACCTTTACTCTGTGACTGAAGACATAACCTTAACACTTAACCGGGGTACAGTCTTCTATCTTTACTTTAGGGTTAACACCTTGGGTTAACCTTAACCCTGTACCTTAACAATAACCTGCAACCATAACCTTAACACATTACCGTAACTCTACCTCTGCCACCTTTACCCGTAACTCTGACAGCATTACTCTGGGGTATGTATGGAAAGGTGTGAGTAAGACAAACTCAGAACCGTTTACATTTTAAAAATCGGAGCATATTTGAGAGAATTATGAGAGTCTGTCCAGTAATTCTTTACTCCTGGATCAATCTTAACTCTGACAACATTACTCCGGGGTATGTATGGAAAGAGCTGCGTAAGAGCAATCCATTCCGCAAAATGTGAATTTTTTTTAAGAAATCGGTTCATGGTTAGGGTTGTTCACACCACACAGAGAGAAATGGTAAAGTCATGGACTTTGTTGGTTCGATTCCCACATATTTACTGTTTTGTGGATACTTTGGGGTTAGGACTGTAGGGTTTAGCACTGGTCTGCGGTTAGGGACCCAGGCCTCATTCTGCGGGGACCAACTGGTCTCAAACGGGGACCCATTCTAAAGGGGAGATAAGAACAATATTTACAAATAAATAATCAACCCTACTCTTTACAGTATCTGAGAGCCTAAAAGGTAACTACTGAGTGACCCAGATTCACCCTTTAAGAAATAAACCGTGCCATTGAATGTCTAAAATCAAAGGGGTACCTCTCTTGGGAGAACACCAGCTCCCTAATTGAACAGAAAGATACGAATAAAAGTTACCCAGGAAAGGTAGCTCTACAATCCTTCCAATGTTCAGCGAGATCTGGGTTAGGGTTAGGGGTACACACTTAGGAAAAAAGTGGAAATTTGAAAAATAAAAAGTACGATTTCTATATATCGTTGGAAATCATATCTATACTAAGGGAGTAGTCTGGTCTGGGTCTACATTGTTTGCAAAGTCGTAGAAGGGAGTATTTATGTAGTAAAGGGTTTAAAACAAATGGTTTGCTTAATGCAGAAAAAAGAATGCATAAAGTCCTTGCAATAGTTTTCATCTTAATCTTAATTAATTAGACCACTAGCTGTATTCATACCCAACCCAAGCAATGGGTGGTCAATCAGTGTACATATCACTACAATTCACTTAAATTATATATGCCCAAAAAGAACAGACAATTAAACGACAGGGCCTGTCATGATCTTATTTCTGTCATGTTATTGGTCTCTTTTCATATTAGATCCATGGCATTGTTTTACACTCTGTACAGTTTTGCTTTAAAAGCCTCTATTGTTCTAAATTGAATATTGTTTGACATACATAAGGTTTTGTAGTCTTCATACTTTTGGCACACACTCCTCTGTCTACTGACTGAGACATTTTCTATGGCCTCTAGCTCTGCTGCTTCCCACTTTCGTTTATTTCCACGTATCAATGGCAGGCAGGAGGGTTGTCTCCTTTGGACCTCACTTGTTTTCATATCATTGTCCTCTGGAATTCTATTATGGGTAGAGTCCTCTTCCACTGCAACTTCAATATCATTGACAGGCTTAGCTGTTGGAACTTCTTCTTTCCTTTTACTTTCCTTTTTAGGTTCAAATTTTAATTTCGAGGGAATTGAGTGGTGAAGACGATACAGTCGAAATTTGTTGAAATTGCTAATAAGTAGCTTGCTTTGTACCTCTAGAGCTTTCAGCCTCCACTGTTTGACTTCCATGTCGTTCATGAGTCTCCCAAGCTGTTCATACTCAACGTACCAGCCGTTCATGATGAGTGCAACACAGGAGATGAAACAGAGCACATCAACCAACTTCCCTCGATCCAGATTTTCGCCCTCTAGTTTACGGATACATGATTCAATCCATGGGAAGGAGATAGTGGCAGCAGTTTTCAGTCGGCTTGCAAAGACCAAATTTCGACATTCCAGTTGTCCTTTCACTAGATGCGACAGTACATGGGGACTGCCCTTTGCTGCTTCCTCAGAAGAAAGGACTTTTAGTAGTCCAGAGCGAAAGTTCCATGTTAACACTGCATTTCCATGCTGGTCGTAATTCTGAATAGCTGGGAAATGTTTCAGTCGTAACTCCTGCATCCCTGAAGATAATACTGTACGAAGTCCGTGGCTTGATTTTTCCAGAAGCTTGCACAACACTGCAAAAACAAAACATTTAGTAGTTTTGTTCTTCCTGCTTAGCATGCCAACGAGCTGGTCAATCGTTATGGCCCCATGCACTCGTAATCGACTGGTGGGTTCACTGTACAAGTCATGCTTAAAATCCTCATATCTGAGATATCCACCAGCATTACCAGATTCAAACAAATCTTCTAATAAGGCATGCAAGAGTTTACGTCCCAATACTGATGGGCAACTCTGCAACACGTCGTGCAACCCCACTGTTCGTTTTATTCTTCCAACGATTGCTGTTGACCTACTCCATATTTCACAAGCAGGAATAGAGTCATCAGTTGCCATGCACGAACTCCATTTTGTTAAAGTCAGATATCCAAGCTGATCTGTCATACTTCGACTGGGTCTCAGTTCACCTGGTCCTAAATTCACAGAATAGACATGGCTCCGAAAACTCAGCGGGAAGCCCCACAGAATCTTCTCTGCTGCTAACTCTAATTGAAATGCGCGCCATATTGCCTCAACGTTGCCTGTGGATGCAAATTTCTCTAACAACCACCCCAAGGTTCTTGTAATCCAAAGTCCATGTCCACGAATAACTGCAGAAGTACCTAGTGGAAATGGTACTAGCATAGGCTGTTCTGCTAACAGACGACACATGTTTTCCATGGACAGACAATCTTCTGCCATTATAACATACTTCGGCTCCGTGACTTCACAAACAAATTCAATCCTACAAGTGCTTTTATCCATCAGACTAAAGTTGCTCTCGAGCGTTGAGATGTACTTCTTAGCATCTCTACAGAAGGCGTCAGACGTAGGTTTTGGAAATACCATTCCACCTGCGATGCAGCCAGATACCGAATGAAATCGCGTTTTTGGCCGACGGTGAGGATTATCTGCGTACAGCTGCACAAAACGTATCTTATCTGGTTCCCGACATATCCGCCGCAACTCGCATGACACATCCACTAATTTTCCATCAAGATTGCTTTGATAGCACACACAGTCTCTAAACGATAGACAGTTTTGTAGAATTCCGCGTCCACGAATAATATTCTGCACTCCAGCGAGTGACCACATAAGTTCCATTATATCAGAAGAAATATCTATCGCACAATGTACCGTCACTCGTTTTATTTCTTCCAGTCGGAACTGTCGCAAAGACACACCTTCTTTTGACTTCTCACCAAACCGAAAGCAGAACTGCACCACCTCAAAATGTCGGTCTAATGGAGTTTCATCTATTGCTCCTTGAAACTCTCTCATAATCAAGCTGCTGTCGCCAGGCAACACGAATAGCTTTCTAATATCATTCAAATCGTTCTTGGCCAAAGTATGCTTTGCACGGTCTCTTAAACAGAATAATCTTCTCTGAAATCGGGCACGCACACTTTCGAAAAATTTGCAACACATGCTTTGATACACTGAAGTAGCCATCTCAAATGTCGGTCTATCTGCATGAGGAATAACACCAACCCAGCCTTCCCAACCTTCTTCATAAAACAGCTGAAACCCTACACTATGGTCGAACATACAACACTGGCCTTTAGTAAACTTACTCAAATCCAGATGTTTTTTAAGCACAGATTTTATTTCACGAGCATGTGTATGATACACTGTCAAATGTTTCACCACCATTTTCACACCGCCCCAGTTCTTCAGTTCTACAACACATCCATCAACGTCACAGCTGTAATTTAGAAAATCCTCCTGTTCTGAAGTATTGGCTGTGGAGCTGCGGGCATACACATGCTCGTCTCTCATCAAAAATGACTTGGTGTCTCCATACTTGAGTGCAAGGTCAAAAAAGTTCTCATTTTCCTCCATCGCTTCAAAGAGTCCTTCTTCGTCTGGATCTTCCATGCTGAAGTTAACATAAAGGGGCATAAATTAGAAGCAATGAAATATCGGGTTAACCCTTGGATCAGCCATTAGGTCAATGAGAGTATGTGTTTTGTGTTGTAGGACATCAACCTAGTTTAAGTTAAATATTTAATAATGATTTATATAAATCAACTAATAAATATGTACAGCAGAATTCCTCTAATGCGACCAGTTAATGAATAAACATGGGTGTCTCTATAAGCAGGTGGTTGCTTAACCCTTAAAATACATTTCTCCTTCTTTGCCCATACTCTGTTGTATAATTACATATATCTTCACTCTGTACAAGAATTTCGCCGTGCAATCACTGCTGCTGAGTGCGCTGGTTGCACAATCAATTTGTAAATAGTGCAGATCCTGATGAGACAGCTCCTGCAGGAGCTGTCTCATCTGGGTCTTCACTATTTACAGGTAGGTATATTGACGCGAATAGCAAGCAAAGGGTTCATGTAGGACAAAAGTAATGCAGAAAGCTCATCTAGGAGCTTTCTGCATTACCTTTGTTTTGCAGTAAACTACCACCTGTATCTAGCACCCATATTTATACCTCTTTTAGGTGGAGGCATTAGCGGGAGTTTACTGTATTTAAAAGATTTAACCTACCAAACTTGTGATGAAAATCATTGACATAAACGAAATGGCATCATCTGTTAACCAACCATGTGCAATAAACTAGCTTGATGTTTTGCTATATCGATGACTGCCAGTAAAATAATTAGACCCCAGAGTAGACAATATAGTTCAAATGCTAAAATTATTTTTCTATAGAATGGTCACAGGATAAGGTTTGGTGGAGAAATAAAGGAGCTATTCCTGAAAATATTTAACCAATTCCCTCATTCTTATGCCTTTTGAAGCCTCTGTTAAAGTCAATTTTTGAAACCATTGTGATAAATACAGCATTTTCTCCATAGAGCAAAGGCTCTTTTTATCACACATGGTTTCAAAATATACAATTCTAAACTTCTTTTTTGGATTTAATGTTAAATATCAATAGATTTATACAAATAGTTTGGGTCTAAACATAATCTATGAGATAATGTTTTAAATTAATCATCTGGACTTTAGTCTTAACCCTTCTGTTGCTCTAGCCAACATTATGAATTTTAGATGTTGCTTAGTAATCCTTGGTTAACCTATTAGTCTTGCAATACATTCTATGGAATATTTGGAAACTATCTGCTTAGCAAGTAGTGACGACTATGACTAACAACCAACTCTAGGACATGGTTTATTTTATGGATTAAAAATAGATTATTCATCAGCACTTTGTGAAGACCTGGATTAAATATATACTGGACTTATCATTATTAAGATTTCATTTTACTACACCCACTCACGTTACTCAATTTGCGAGGATTTTGATATACAGTGAAACCTCGGAATTCCGGAGCTCCGGAATTCCGAAATCCGCGGAATTCCGAACGTTCCGTTTGGTCCCAATTTTTTTTCTTCTTATTTCATGTACGGGAAAGTTTCAGAAATCCGGAAACTCAGAATTCCAAATTCCGAACGATTTTTTCGTCCGAAATTGTTTAATTGCGCTTAAATGTAACCCGGAATTCCGAACGCTTACTGTACCTGAGAATGTTTGGGCTGGCATGGGCGTCTAATTTTAGCGGCTATGTTACCACAACTCTACACGGTACATACACACGATAAAGCGTGTGCGGTAGTCGTGTCAACTGGTGTTTGTTTAAGCCCCAATTATCTTCGAAGAATCATTAGGTGTTTGATGCCGCTGTTGATTTAAATGGATTTGGATAGAAACTCAAATTAGCTGAGTTGGGAGTATCTTTATATTTAATGTCCACTTACCTAGATTCCATGTGTTGTACCAACACAAATCAAGTATGTGACAATGTTCAAACACAGTCTCTTTTCCACAGATCGGTTAATGGTTTATGGAACATATAGCATCTAAAGCATGGAGCAGCTCGAATGTTAGCAATGCTTCTCAGATTATAACATAAAACAATCTGGCGCGCACAGAATAGGCTTAATGAGTGATGGCTAATTGTCTTGACCTACTACAGGCCCACAACAAATATGACATCGTCTAGGTGGCATCATACACAGTCCATACAGTTTCTATTTTAAATCAAATTTAAAACTCCAATGTCCACGTCTATACACGTTGAAACTTGAATGACAACTGATATTACAAATAGGTTAGGTGTGAGTTAGCCTGGGTAAGCCTCTAGGGGTTAACCTTTGTTTCAAAATTGTGACTAAAATTCCGGAAAAGCATCGGAAAACCTCCACGTGTTAGCCTGGTATGCCTCTAGCGTCAGGGTTAAGTCTAAAAACTGGCAGTATGAGTTAATTAGGTTAACCCAGTGATTAACCCCAGAGTAATGGTGGCAGCAGAGTTAACGGAGTAAATTTAAGTGTTCAGGTTAAAGTTGCCGTGTTAACCCTGCAGTTAACCCCGGAGTTTGACTCACTCATTTCTTTCCATCCATAACAATATATCTTCAATTTCACTTCCCCCATAAGTGCCCCTCAGGATCCCTTGAGATAACGAGTCACGTGATGTGTGGTCAGTGCGAAGTTCCACGGATATTATGGTGGTCAGCTTTTTGTGATACAGACTAATTCCTTTGGATTATCGCTTCAACGTATTTCTTTTTAATTCATAATTGATCTTAAAATTCCCACAAACATTTGGACTATAGCATACCGTGTTGGGATTTGTTCACTACCTCATCAATCTGAGAGTAGGGCGATTTTGGTTTTCGGCGATAGTGCGGCACGCCATTTAGCAAACAATGGCTGAAATCAGCCTTGTTTCTACAGACTTAAACATTCCCGAAAATTCGGGTCTGCAGTCGGAAATTGAGACAGACATTAGTGCTGTTGATTTAGACAGGTCAAGACCTAACAAACGCACTGCAGTTCAAAGTGAAACACGCAGTAGAAAGCGATCTAGTTCTCCGGCACGTCAGCGCAGAAAGTGCCAGAAAAGTTCAGAAACCTCGCTGCCATTATCAGTACATGGATTACGTAAGACACTTGCTGGTGAGCAAGCGCCCAGCGTGCACATAGATTTAGCTGACCTACAAGTAGCCAAAGTAACACACTGCATCAGAAATCAATAAAAAATATTGCATAACTGGAATGTGTAAATGATCTGGAGCCACACTGGTTGCCTATACCTACTACAAATATACATTTTCTTATAGCCTGAACCCTTCCAAATAAGACAAGTTCATATAAAAACAACACATGTTCAATAAGCTGACCTACAAGTCGCCCATGTAATACAGTGCAGCAAAAGTCACTCAAATATTGCTTCACTATATGCGGTACTTGATCTGGAGATTCATTGTTTGCTTACAACTGATAAAACTAGGCATTTTCGTGTAGCTTGGACTCTCCTCTATAGGGTATGTTAATATCAGCACAACAGATCTTAAATTATCTGACCTACAAGTTGCCCATGTAGCACAATGCATCAAAATTCAAATATTGCCTAACTGGATTATGTAATTGATCTGGAGCCACACTGTTTGCTTTTACCTACTCAAACTATACATTTTTTGTAGCATGCACCATTCTATATACCAAACGTTAATATTGCTACAACACAACTTCAAATAACTGACCTACACGTCGCCCACGTAACACACTGCATAAAAATATTACCTAACCAGATGCCGTGCTTGATCTGGAGCTTCACTGTTTGCTTATACCTATTAAAAATAAACAGCTTCTTGTAGACTGCGCCCTTCCATATACGATACGTTAATGTAAGTACAACCAGATCTTCAATTACCTGACCTACAAGTCGCCCATGTAACACAATGCATCAAAATTCACTCAAATATTGCGTAACTGGATTACGTAATTGATGTGGAGCCACACTGTTTCCGTATACCTACTAAAACTATACATTTTCTTGTAGCCTGTACCATTCTATATACTAAACGTTAACATTGGTACAACACAGCTTCAAATAACTGACCTTCACCTCGCCCACGTAACACAATAAATAAACAATACTACCTAACTAGATGCCGTGCTTGATCTGGAGCTTCACTATTTGCTTAAACTATTAAAACTAAACATTTTCTTTTAGCCTGCACCCTTCCATATACGATACGTTAATGTAAGTACAACCAGATCTTCAATTACCTGACCTACAAGTCGCCCATGTAACACACTGCATCAAAAGTCACTCAAACATTGCCGAAATAGATGCGGTACTTGATCTGGAGCTTCACTGTTTGCTTTTAAGTACAGAAACTATACATTTTCTGTTAGCTGGGACCCTCCTCTACACGATATGTGAATATAGACATAACAGATGTTGAATTAGCAGAGCTACAAGAAGCACATGTAACACCTAACGCGTAACACACCTTTTCAAACGGCAAGTATATGGGAAAAAAATGGTCCGATTTCAAAAAAGATTTCGGTTCTGAACTCGTCTAGACGAGTTTTTTCAAACGATATATAGAAATCGTATTTTTTCATTTTTCCAAATTTCCACTTTTTTCGCCAACCCTTAGCGAAAATTTGAAAATATTTTTTTCACCCCCCATTTCGCTGAAAATTGGCAGGATTGTAGAGCTACCTTTACTGAGTAACTTTCATTCTTATCTTCAAGTTCAATTACTTCTTTTTAGGGAGCTGGAGCTCTCCCAATAGAGCAACCCACCTTTCCGGAGCTCTCCAAAGAGAGCTTTATTCAATATTCCAACTTCAGGTAACTATGTCAAAATGGTGCAAAATACTTCAAGGGTACCTTTAGGGGGTAATGTTTATTCTTACATTTATGAACAATTACCTATAGTTAGAAATCTGGAGCTCTCCAAAGGGAGCTTTATTTACAATTTCAACGGCTGGTAATGTCCTCAAATACGTATAGTTTGGGAACTGGAGCTCTCACAATAGAACTTCATTTCGGTAATAGGCGGGTAATAGGCTGTAATAAATCAAAAGACGGCCAATGGGAGGCAACTCATACAGAAACCAGTGCAGAAAAATGACATGAATTACTTCCCTTGACTAAACTATAATCAACAGAAAGATGAAATTTTAAGAATTACTCAAATGTAAATAGGTGGGTAATAGATTGTAATGTTTAGGCTTAGTCTATAAGTACAACAGATCTCCGGGTAACCCAGTGCATCAAAATACACTCAAATATTGCCTAACTGGATGCCGTAAGTGATCTGGAGCCAAACGGTTTGCTTATACTTACTAAAATAATACATCCCCTATACTATATGTAAATACAAGTAAGACACACCTGCAATTAATTCAGTTACAAAAGGGTCCAGGTAACACAGTGCATCATAATATGTACAGTAGACCCAGTAGACCCAGTAGGCCCAGAAGACCCAGTAAACCATGTAGGTACAGTAGACCTAGTAGACCCAGTAGAACCAGTAGACCCAGTAGACCCAGTAGGCCCAGTAGACCCAATAGGTAAAGTAGACCCAGTAGGTACAGTAGACCCGGTAGACACAGTAGACCCAGTAGACCCGGTAGACCCAGTAGGTACAGTAGACCCAGTAGACCCAGTAGGTACAGTAGACTCAGTAGACCCAGTAGATACAGTAGACCCAGTAGGTACAGTAGACCCAGTAGACCCAGTAGGCCCAATAGACCCAGTAGGTACAGTAGGCCCATTAGACCCAGTAGGTACAGTAGACCCATTAGACCCAGTAGGCCCAGTAGACCCAGTAGGTACAGTAAACCCATTATACCCATTAGACCCAGTAGACCCAGTAGACCAAGTAGACCCAGTAGGTACAGTAGAACCAGAAGGCCCAGTAGACCCAGTAGGTACAGTAGACCCAGAAGGCCCAGTAGACCCAGTAGGTACAGTAGACCCAGAAGTAACAGTAGACCCAGTAGGTACAGTAGACACAGTAGACCGAGTAGGTACAGTAGACGAAGTAGACCCAGTCGACCCAGTAGGCCCAGTCCACCCAGTAGGTACAGTAGACCCAGTAGACACAGTAGACCCAGTAGGCCCAGTAGATCCAGTAGGTACAGTAGACCCAGTAGACCCAGTAGGTACAGTAGACCCAGTAGACCCAGTAGACCCAGTAGACCCAGTAGACCCAGTAGGTACAGTAGACCCAGTAGACCCAGTAGGTACAGTAGACCCAGTAGGCCAATAATTACAGATATGTAATCCACCCTTCTCAGACAGAGTGAGGGTTAGGGTATAGTCTACTATAGTGAGGGACACTATATGACATCATGATCTATATATAACAGCCAATCATATCAAAGAGTTGCATAGTTGCATAGTTGCATCTCGCCAAAGTGCCGTTACCCTAACCCTAGTAGACCCAGTAGGTAGAGTAGACCCAGTAGACCCAGTAGACCCGGTACACCCAGTAGGTACAGTAGACCCAGTAGACCCAGTAGACCCGGTAGACCCAGTAGACCCAGTAGGTACAGTAGACCCAGTTGGCCCTGTAGACCCAATATGTACAGTAGACCCAGTAGACCCAGTAGGCCCAGAAGACCAGTAAACCATGCAGGTACAGTAGACCTAGTAGACCCAGTAGAACCAGTAGACCCAGTAGACCCAGTAGACCCAGTAGACCCAATAGGTAAAGTAGACCCAGTATGTACAGTAGACCCGGTAGACACAGTAGACCCAGTAGACCCGGTAGACCCAGTAGGTACAGTAGACCCAGTAGGTACAGTAGACTCAGTAGACCCAGTAGATACAGTAGACCCAGTAGACCCAGTAGGTACAGTAGACCCAGTAGACCCAGTAGACCCAGTAGGCCCAATAGACCCAGTAGGTACAGTAGGCCCATTAGACCCAGTAGGTACAGTAGACCCATTAGACCCAGTAGGCCCAGTAGACCCAGTAGGTACAGTAAACCCATTATACCCATTAGACCCAGTAGACCCAGTAGACCAAGTAGACCCAGTAGGTACAGTAGAACCAGAAGGCCCAGTAGACCCAGTAGGTACAGTAGACCCAGAAGGCCCAGTAGACCCAGTAGGTACAGTAGACCCAGAAGTTACAGTAGACCCAGTAGGTACAGTAGACACAGTAGACCGAGTAGGTACAGTAGACGAAGTAGACGCAGTCGACCCAGTAGGCCCAGTCCACCCAGTAGGTACAGTAGACCCAGTAGACACAGTAGACCCAGTAGGTACTTTAGACCAAGTAGACCCAGTAGACCCAGTAGACCCAGTAGGTACAGTAGACCCAGTAGGTACAGTAGACCCAGTAGACCAAGTAGACCCTGTAGGTACAGTAGACCCAGTAGGTACAGTAGACCCAGTAGGTACAGTAGACCCAGTAGACCCAGTAGGTACAGTAGATCCAGTAGGTCCAGTAGGTACAGTAGACCCAGTAGGTACAGTAGACCAAGTAGACCCAGTAGACCCAGTAGACCCAGTAGGTACAGTAGACCCAGTAGGCCCAGTAGATCCAGTAGGTACAGTAGACCCAGTAGACCCAGTAGGTACAGTAGACCCAGTAGACCCAGTAGACCCAGTAGACCCAGTAGGTACAGTAGACCAGTAGACCCAGTAGGTACAGTAGACCCAGTAGGTACAGTACACCCAGTAGAGCCAGTAGACACAGTAGGCCCAGTAGACCCACTAGACCCAGTAGACACAGTAGGTACAGTAGACCCAGTAGGTACAGTATGCCCAGTAGACCGAGTAGGTACAGTAGACCAAGTAGACCAAATAGGTACAGTAGACCCAGTAGGTACAGTAGACCCAGTAGGAACAGTAGACCCAGTAGACCCAGTAGACCCAATAGACCCAGTAGGTACAGTAGACCCAGTAGGTACAGTAGACCCAGTAGACCAAGTAGACCCTGTAGGTACAGTAGACCCAGTAGGTACAGTAGACCCAGTAGGTACAGTAGACCCAGTAGACCCAGTAGGTACAGTAGATCCAGTAGGCCCAGTAGGTACAGTAGACCCAGTAGGTACAGTAGACCCAGTAGGCCCAGTAGACCCAGTAGGTACAGTAGACCCAGTAGACACAGTATACCATTTCGGCGGCGCTGCGCAGTTGAAATTTTGAATGAAGCTCTCTTCGGAGAGATCCAACTCCCGAACTATAAGTAATTGATATTGAATGTAAGAATAGAAAATGCTACATAAAGGGAGCTCTTCCGTCATGGCAAATTTGTGTCCAATATGATGAGAAATAAAAGAGTTACTATATAAGCTATACTGGAGGATGGTGGCATGAGGGGTTAGGTTAACTGGGAGTAAAGGTTGTTACTAAAAATAGATTCCTTTGTTCGGACAAGCCGCAGAAGAGTTAGCCCTTGCACCTTATATTACCTTTACTCTGTGACTGGAGACATAACCTGAACACTGTGTACCTTTACGCCGTGGCACAGTCTTCTATCTATACTCCGGGGGTTAACCCCGGGGATAACCCTGCAACCTTAACCTTAACCCTGTAACCTAACCGTAACCCTGCAACCATAACCTTAACCCTAACCCTTAACTCTAGCTCTGCCACCTTTACTCCTGGGTTAACCGTAATTCTGACAGCATTTCTCTTGGGTATGTATGGAAAGAGGTGAGTAAGGCAAACTCAGAACCGTTGACATTTTGAGAATCGGAGCAGATTTGAGTGAGTTATGAGAGTATGCGTAATAGGAGTAACCCATTGCGGCGCGGCGCACACAATGTAATTGTTTTGAGAAATCGGATTTCAATGAGTACTTGAGCGCTAATTATTTGCAATATGTTCAACACCACACAGAGAGAAATGGTAAAGTCCTTGACTTTGTGGGTTCGATTCCCACATCTTTATGGTGTTGACCCAGGCACCGGTCTCAGTGGGGGACCCCCACTGGTCTCAAACGGCGGGGGAGGGGATCCATTCTAAGGGGAGATAAGAACAATAATTACAGATATGTAATCCACCCTTCTCAGACAGAGTGAGCGGCCTTTAATAAGGAAACAGTGTTTAAAAATACGACTTCAAGTAGCCCCGACCCCTCTGTTTCGAGCATAAGGAGAAAGATTCGAACATAAATATATGAAGCGGAAATGCTTAGAATAAGGATCTGAACATATGTGTGAAGTTTCATTAAAATCGAAGAAGCCAAAAAAAACTTTGACATGTTTGGTACATGCGCGAGAGGTGCCAAAACTCGAGATTTCTTTTTTTACTGAAAGGTAGGATAACTATATATGTTTGGAAAGGTCTTGGCGAGAGGAGCTCAGAACCAAAGTCAGAATTGAAATCGGACCATTTTTTCCCGGAGTTACGTGCCCTTGAATGTCTAAAATGGAGGGGGTTACCTGTCTTGGGAGAGCTCCAGCTCCCTAAATATAGCTAATTGAACAGGAAGATAAGAATGAAAGTTACTCAGGAAGTATAGATCTACACTCCTGCCAAGTTTCAGCGCGATCGGGAGGGAAGTTTTCTTTTCAAATTTTCGCTAAGGGGGTAGCACTTAGGGAAAAAGGTTGAAATTTGCGAACTATAAAAAGAGTACGATTTCTATACATTGTTGGAAAGCACTCGTCTAGCCGAGTTCAGAACCCAACTCCTTTTTGAAATCGGGCCATTTTTGGCCGAGTTACCTGCCGCCGCTGGACAAGGTGTGTTACGCGTTAGTTGTTACGTTTGCTTCTTGTAGCTCTGCTAATTGCAGATCTGTTGTACTTATATTCACATATCGTATAGAGGAGGGTGCCAGCTGACGGAATATGTCTATTTTCAGTAGGTAAAGGCAAACAGTTAAGCTCCAGTTCAAGTACCGCATCTATTTCGGCACTATTTGAGTGACTTTTGATGCATTGTGTTACATGGGGGCGACTTGTAGGCCAGCTAATGGAAGATATGTTGTACTTACACGAACGTACCGTATATAGAAGGGTGCCGGCTACAAGAAAATGTTTAGTTTTAATCGGAATGAGCAAACAGTGTGGCTCCAGATCCATTACATAATACAGTTAGGCAAGATCTGGGGGAATTTTTATGCATTGTGTTACACGGGCAACGTGTAGGTCAGCTAATTGAAGATCTGTTGTACTTATATGAACATGTGCTATAGAGGAGGGTGTAAGCTACACGAAAATGCAACGTTTTACTAGGTATAAGCGAACGGTTCGGCTCCAGATCAATGACATAATCCAGTTAGGCAATATTTGAGTGAATTTTGCTTGCATTGTGTTACCTGGACCCGTTGTAACTCGGTTGATTGAGGATCAGTTGTACTTATATTAACGTAGAGTGTAGGGTAGGATCCAAGCTAGTAGGGAATGTATTATTTTAGCCAGTATAAGGAAACAGTTTGGCTCCAGATCGCTTACGGCAACCAATTAGGCAGTGTTTGAGTGCATTTTGATGCATTGGGTTACCTGGACTGGCTGTAACTCAGTTAATTGGATATCTGTTGTACTTATATGAACATACAGTATAGGGGAGGGTGCAATCTAGTAGGAAATGTATTATTTTAGTAAGTCTAAGCAAAGCGTTTGGCTCCAGATCACCTCAGGCATCCACTTAGGCACTATTTTGGGTCGTCATTTTGATGCATTGGGTTACTAGCTGGACCCGTTGTAAAATTACAATCCTCTTTGAATACTTTATGCTTTTTTATGCATTCTTAGTCTAGTATAAATCATCTCTGTAGCTCTTACAATTGAGTATTTCTTAAAATCGTTTATCGTTCTGTGTGTATATGTTATAGTTTAGTCAAGGGAAGTAATTCATGTCCCTCTTTCTGCATTGTTTTTTTCTGCATGCATGAGTTGCCTCCCATTGACCGTCCTTATTTTTGTTTGCGCTTATATGTATGTATATTTATGGATACCTAAAGCTCCCAAAACTAAACGCAATCGAACTAAAGCGTAGAACTAAAGTTTTCCAGAACACCCACCTGGACAGCCCTACAGTTATGCGAAATTAGATCCAGATTGGACGAGAAATAAAAAGGTTACAGCCCATTACCCGCATATACCTAACCTTTTGGTTGGCAAATAAGTGAATGATAAACAGTGTTGATCCAGATCAGATACATTGGCGTAATTGAAACTTTTAGTAATTGAACATAATCGTAAGCCCTACACTGCTGCCAAATTTGATTTAGATCGGATAAGAAATAGAAAAGTTACAGTCTATTACCCGCCTATTACCCAGATGCAGCTCTCTAGGGGGGAGCTTCAGCTCCCAAACTATCAGTAGTTGAACTAAAACGTCAAACCTTTTGGATCTTGTACTCTGAGGTCGAAAGTATGCATGCAAGTTAGAATATGTATCTTAAGACCTACAGTGGGCTCAAGAAACATGACACATGACTGTCAACGGGTTGCAAAAACACGAAATATAGCCTCAGATGAGAGAATTGTCAGCGCATACGGTCGGACGAACGCGTTAGTATTGCAACATCTGGTATTTGTGTAAAGTATATTATAGGGCCTTTGCACTGAATGTAAAATTATATTATCTATCTATGAAATTATGCCTTATACGGGCATTTGAAATTGCAATTCTCGGTAATAAAACCAACGATCGAGTAATAACCCTCTCTTGTACGATCCGCACAGACAGACAGATGAACGAACGGACATTCAAACCTACGCAGACGGTTAGCAAATGTCCTATTATTTATACCCATGTATATATTATAATTCTATACCACCCTGTTATTGATACATTCTTTGTCTAAAGTCCTGAAACCGACCCGATTTTTGTAGCAAAATATAGATTCCGAGGAGAGAATTCACTGCGCGTACGGTCGGACAAACACGTTAATACTGCAACATCTTTTGTTTTGGTAAAGTATATCATAGGGCCTTTGCAATGAATGTAAAATTATATTATCTATCTATGAAATTATGCCTTATAAGGGCATTTGAAATTGTCATTTTCATTAAAGAAAACAACGATAGAGTAATAACCCTATCTTTTACGGCCCGCACAGACGGACAGATGAACGGACAGACATTCAACCCTGCGCGGACGGTTAGCAAATGTCCTGTACTATATACACATATATATTTTATAATTCTATACCACGCTGTTATGGATACAGCCATTGTCAAAAGTCACGAAAAACTACCCCTTTTTGTAACAAAATTTAGATTCAAATTAGAGAATTTACTGCGCGTACGGTCGGACAAACACGTTAATATTGCAACATCTGGTATTTTTGTAAAGTATATTATAGGACCGTTGCACTAAATGTAAAATTATATTATATATCTATAAATTATGCCTTAGACGGGCATTTGAAATTGCATTTTTTACTTTCCGAATATCTGAATTTGGACATTTTTTAAGCTGTACGGACGGACGAATGTCCCATACTCTATTCAAACTCTGTCATTTTGTTTATATCTTTATTACCTACATACATATGTAAAACAAATAATATATTCAAAGAATTTATGTAAAAATAACACTCAAAAGAGACAAAAACGGCCTGATTTTCATAATATATAGCAATTGGGGCATAGGGAACGGCGCGTACGGACGAACGAACAGCCGTACGCAGTATATTAAAATACCAGCTTGTAGAGACTAACTTGCTTTATACATACACGTAGGTTTTAAATAAAAATAAACGTATTTAGAGTCCAGGGCACTATTAAATAGGGCCCAGAATGTGCATTTTGGACTCTTTAGCGGGTGTCTAGGATCGAACATAGACCCAACTTTATCGATGGTTTTAGGTAAAACATTTAGTACCAATAGAATAAGTGTACTTAGATCTACATATTAATTATAAATTTAGTGCGCAGACATAGCATGATCTGTTCAGAAATGACGGTCAAAGTTCGTGAAATTCGGAAAAATCGGAAATTTTCGCGATACTTAGCTAATTCAAGACCTCGCACAGACATACACAAGAACGGACAGACCAATATAAATATGCATAAAGTATGCCCAAGAACTGTTTTTCATATTGGTATAAAGATATAAAGAATATATGCAGGGATTATGTAATAATAAGACCCCCAAAACGGCGGAAATCGCTAAAGAACAAAGGACCGATTTGGCGCCAAAATGGTTTTCGCGCTCGGACGGACGAACGTATTCACCGGGGAACATACATTTAGCGCCATTTTAAAGGGCTAGTAAGTAGATCCAATTCGGTGAAAAAATATTCAAAAAATATTGAAAATTGACTGAGATATCAGGTTCCAACCCCTTAAAATGACCCAATCCGGAACCATTTAGGGGTATCTGTGTCAACACTGGCAACCTAATTAAAACTCCGAGTTGACATGTGGTTAGTACTTATTTTTTACAACTTGAATAGTTCTACAAGTACATGAAAAAATATTATGGAAATATTAATTAATAAGCGCGTTATGAAGGTTTGATGTAACAGGTGCAATTATGAAAGTGTCTGTTTTTTAACATGTTTTTTGAAGTTTCAATGAGAACCCGTAGAGCTAGAATATCAAACGATATGTCATTTTGTAGGTCTTAACGTGCCCTACATGCCGATGCCTTCATAATGGAAATCGGTCAAGAGATAGGTTTTTCATTGCCCAAATACGGACAGGAACACTTAGACCATCAAATCATATCAAAATTCAGCCTAAAAAATGGGATAGCTTCCTTATATGGAAGCTTCCTTATATGATAGCTTCCTTATATAAGTGATCAAGAGCCAAACTGTTTGCTTATACTCACTCAAATTATTCAATTCCTAGTAACCTGGACTTTCTCCTATGCTATATGTTAATATAAGTACAATGGATTCTAAATTTTCTGAGTTACACGTTGTCAAGGTAACACAATGCATCAAAATGTATGCATAGAGTAAGAGCATGTTGGCGTGTTGACCGGACCCATAGTTCTATTTATAGATGTCACATTGTATGCACCACGTATTAGTTAGTGTCTATTAAGTGTGGATTTAATGATTTTAAATGCCGAAGCGCAGCGAGCGTTAGCGAGCGAGCAAGGCATTTAAAGTCATTAAATTCGCACTTAATGGACACTAACTGATATAGTGTTTAGCCTAGTTTTTGGACAGGATTAAAAGTGGGCGGAGTGAAGCTGGACTTGGTCGCATGCGTTGCTAGGGGCAGCAGCAGAGACAGTGTGTTGAACAAATGTGTCAGTCTTTCAGAAAGGATATTTAACCCTTTACGCAATAGGTACTTATTTTAACGCCTTTAATTATTCTTCCACTCTAGAAATTAGTTTCACTTTATACAGTCATGGGTAGGCATCGTAAGAAATATTTCCCATGTCCTAGCTGACGGTTGCTTAAAGCAGGCTGACATTAAAGCAGAATACCCCTAAAGTCTGCTTTAATACTGAAACAGACTATGGAGGAAAGGGTTAGATCTAACTGACAGCTGGTAATTTTATCATATTCTATAATTTCAGGGCCTGGACAAGAGACCAGTTACATAACAGACAGGAATTACCATATATAATGTTTAACAGTAAACAGTTGTACAATAGCCATTCAACGGCAAAACAATGAAATCTCTATAGACAGGTGGCTGCTTAATACAGACAAAGGTAGTTCAGAACGCCTCGAGGGAGCATTTTACATTACATTTGTCCTGCATTTAGCATTCACTTGTCTAATAACTAAATAGATCTAGGGTCTTCTTTTATGGTGTTTTTTAATGCTTTGGTTTTTTCTTTTTTATTTCGAATCTCAGTACATGTAGATCTACCAATAAAATGTTTGAGTTGCATCAATTTACCTCATTTCTTAGTCTCAGCTTGGTATTCTACACAGAACATGTATACACATGTGTATTTGACGCTCGCGCTGTTACTTGGTGGGACGAGCTAAGCACTGTAGGTCACAGGATGTGCTCGCGCATGCGCTTGGGACATCTTGGAGAAATTCAAAATTTCCAGCATTGTGATTGGCCAAAAAGGAGGTTAAACACTATGTGATGATAGAATCTATTAATATCGCTATACTGAAGGCGATTGAAGGTGAAAGGTGAAAGAATACCACGTGATGTTTTTGTACCAATTGGATTGGCTGAATTTGAAATAGTCATTGCAGCGCAATTGTGATCTTTTACATTAAAGAAAAGAGCCATGGTGATTGTTTTGTGTTATAAATTGGATAGGAATATATTCTATTAATACAAGGAGTTTGGAAACAAGGTATGTAAGCATTCAATAATTGCTGTTTTGGGTATTTTTCAAACATAATTTTAGTCTTGTGCAGATGCTTTGTATATATTTAAATAAGGCTTCAAGTAGCTCCAGCTCCCTAAATAGAATGAATTGAACAGAAAGATAAGAATTAAAGTTACTCAGGAATGGTAGCTGTGGAAATGTTTGGTTTTTAAATCGGACAATGTTTTTGGCAGTAGACACACCAGTAGACCCACTACTAGACTAACCCTAACCCTTACCATCTATCAATAGAATGTTGATCGTAGAAGTTTCTTAACACAATGTGTCTACTGGTGTGTCTACTGGTGTGTCTACTAGTGTGTCTACTAGTGGGTCTACTAGTGGATATACCGGTGGGTCTACTAGTTGGTCAACTAGTGTGTCTACTGGTGTGTCTACTGGTATGTTTTGGTGGGTCTACTAGTGGGTCTCCCGGTGTTTCTACTGGTGTGTCTACTGGTGGGCCAACTAGTGGGTCTACTAATGGGTCTACTAGTGTGTCTACCGGTGTGTCTACTGGTGTATCTACTGGTCGGTCTACTAGTGGGTCTACTAGTGGGTCTACTAGTGGGTATACCGGTGTGTCTACTGGTGTGTCTACTAGTTTGTCTACCAGTGGATCTACTAATGGGTTTACTGGTAGTGGGTCTACTCGTTGTTCTACTTGTGGGTCCAACCCTCAAATGGGTTCTAAGGAGTAAGGGTTTATGGGTAAGGGTTCATGATAACATACGTATTCTATATGTGGGTCTACATGTGAGTCTATTAGTGGGTCTACTAGTGGGTCTACCGGTGGGTCTTCTAGTGGGTCTACTAGTGAGTCTACTGGTGGTGGGTTAGCTAGTGGGTCTACTAGTGGGTATACTAATGGGTTAGGTAATGGGTCTACTGGTTATCCCTTGCATCCCGTATGGCTCTAAACATCGTGGGTTAACCCTCAGTTAACATACGAGGGTTAACCCGTGCATATGTACATATAGTAAAAACTTTCAAAGCCCATAACTCGCTCAAATCTGCTCCGATTTTCGAAATTTAAACGGTTCTGTGTTTGACTCACTCAGTTCTTTCCATCCATTTCAATAGATCTTACATTAGCTGACCTACAAGTTGCACATGTAACACAATGCATCAAAATTCACTCAAATACTGCCTAACTGGATTATGTAATTCATCTGGAGCCACACTGTTTGCTTATACCTACTCAAACTATACATGTTCTTGTAGCATGCACTCTTCTATATACCAAACGTTCATATTGCTACAACACAGCTTCAAATAACTGACCTACACGTCGCCCACGTAACACAATGCATAAAAATACTACCTAACTAGATGCCGTCCTTGATCTGGAGCTTCATTGTTTGCTTATACCTACTAAAACTATACATTTTCGGGTAGCGTAGACCCTCCTCTACAGGATATATTAATATAAGTACAACAGATCTCAAATTAAATGCGTTACAACGGATCCAGGTAACACAATGCATCAAAACGCACTCAAATATTGCCTAACTGTATGCCGTAAGTGATCTGGACCCAAACTGTTTGCTTATTCTTACTTAAATTATACATTTACTACTAGCTTGGACCCTACCATATACTATATGTTTATATAAGTACAACAGATTTTCAATAAACTGAGTTATAACGGGTCCAGGAAACACAATGCATCAAAATCCATCACCACGTGACCTGGTTACATGGCATCTTTAAATAGAATGGTCAACTTTTTTTGACCGTGTACATTCCCCCAACCCCTAACCCAGAAGACCCACTGGTAAACACACCATTAGATCCATTGGTAGACCCACTAGTAGACCCACCAGTAAACCCACTAGTATACCCACAAGTAGACACACCAGTAGACCCACTACTAGACTAAATCTAACCCTAACATCTATCAATAGAATGTTGATCGTATAAATTTATTAACACAGTGTATCTACTGGTGTGTCTACTGGTGTGTCTACTAGTGGGTCTACTAGTGGGTCTACTAGTGGATATACCGATGGGTCTACTAGTGGGTCAACTAGTGTGTCTACTGGAGTGTCTACTGGTATGTCTCCTGGTGGGTCTACTAGTGGGTCTACTAGTGGGTCTACCGGTGTGTCTATTGGTGTGTCTACTGGTCGGTCTACTAGTGGGTCTACTAGTGGGTCTACTAGTGGGTCTACTTGTGTGTCTACTAGTTTGTCTTCCAGTGGATCTACTAATGGGTTAACTGGTGGTGGGTCTTCTCGTGGTTCTACTGGTGGGTCTAACCCTCAACTGAGTTCTAAGGGGAAAGGGTTTTTGGGTAAGGGCTCATGATAAAAAACGTATTCTATACATGGGTTTACCGGTGAGTCTACTAGTGGGTCTACCGGTGGGTCTTCTATTGGGTCTACTAGTGAGTCTACTGGTGGTGGGTTAGCTAGTGGGTCTACTAGTGGGTATACTAATGGGTTAGGTAATGGGTCTACTGGTTATCCCTTGCATCCCGTATGGCTCTAAACATAGTGGGTTAACCCTAAGTTAACATACGAGGGTTAACCCATGCATATGTACATATAGTAAAAACATTCAAAGCCCATGACTCGCTCAAATCTGCTCCGATTTTCGAAATTTAAACGGTTAGGTGTTTGACTCTCTCAGTTCTTTCCATCGATTCCAATAGATCTTCAATCAGCTGACCTTCTAGTCGCCAAAGTAACACACTGCATCAGAAATCAATACAAATATTGCATAACTGGAATGTGTAATTGGTCTGGAGCCACACTGGTTGCTTTTACGTACTACAAATATACATTTTCCTGTAACCTGAACCCTTCCATATAAGACACGTTCATATAAGAACAACACATGTTCAATTAGCTGACTTACAAGTAGCCCATGTAACACAGTGCATCAACAGTCACTCAAATATTGCCTAAATATATGCGGTACTTGATCTGGAGCTTCATTGTTTGCTTATATCTACTAAAACTATGCATTTTCGTGTAGCTTGGACCCTCCCCCAGAGGGTATGTTAATATCAACACAACAGATCTTAAATTAGCTGACCTACAAGTTGCCCATGTAACACAATGCATCACCTATTAAAACTTAACAGTTTCTTGTAGCCTGCACCGTTCCATATACGATATGCTAATATAAATAAACATATCTTCAATTAAGTTACAAGTGGTCCACGTAACACAATGCATTTAAAGTCATTCAAATATACCATAACTGGATGCCGTAAGTGATCTGGAGCCGAACTGTTTGCTAATACTCACTCAAATTATTCAATGCCTAGTAACCTAGACTCTCTCCTATGCTATATGTTAATATAAGTACAACGGATTCTAAATTGTCTGAGTTGTCAAGGCAACACACTGCATCAAAATGTATGCATAGAGTAAGACCACGTTGGCGTGTTGACCGGACCCATATTTCTATTTATAGATGTCACATTGTATGCACCACGTGATGATAGAATCTATTAATATCGCTATACTGAAGGCGATTGAAGGCGAAAGGTGAAAGAATACCACGTGATATTTTTGTACCAATTGGATTGGCTGAATTTGAAATAGTCATTGCTTTTGTACCAATTGGATTGGCTGAATTTGAAATAGTCATTGCAGCGCCATTGTGAATTTTTACAGTAAAGAAAAGAGCCGTGGTGATTGTTTTGTGTTATAAATTGGATAGGAATATATTCTATTAATACAAGGAGTTTGGAAACAAGGTATGTAAACATTCAATAATTACTGTGTTGGGTATTTAAAACATAATGTTGGTCTTGTGTAGATGCTTTGCATATCTTTAAATAAAGCTTCAAGTAGCTCCAGCTCCCTAAATAGAATGAATTGAACAGAAAGATAAGAATTAATGTTACTCAGAAATGGTAGCTGTGGAAACGTTTGGTTTTTAAATAGGACCATTTTTTGGGCATATTGACGAAAATAGAAGTAAAGCTCTCTTTGGAGAGCTCTAGCTTCAGCTCCCGAACTGTAAGTAATTGTTAAGGTGAACGAGTTAAGCCCGGAGGAAAGGTATCGTGCTTAGGTTTTAGTTGCAGGGTTAACCGGGGATTTAACCCAGAGGTAATAGATGACAGAGTTAACCACGGAGATAAGGTACAGGGTTAAGGTTTAGGTTTCAGAGTCAACCCATGAGTTATATCTGAAGTTAACGTGGCAGAGTTAACACATGAATAAGGTAAAGGGTTAAGTTTATGATCGCAGGGTTAACCCTGGAGTTAACACAGGGGTTATGGTGGTTTAAATAACCCTTGAGTTAAGGTAATTTGCTATGATTAAGTTTACAGGGCTAACAAATTAGTTAACTCCAGGATAAGCCTTGGTAAATCTCTAGATGATAAAACTCTAAACATGCGGAGTAACCCTGTGTTGACTCTAACCGGTTAACTCTTAGGTCACCTATGGATCTAATAATCATGGGTTAACCTGAGTTAACCTCGGTGGGTTAACCCTTGGGTCATGTTTGTCTCTATAGTAGTGGGTTAACCTAGGAGGGTTAACCAAGTTGTTACATATGCCTCTAAACATCGTGGGTTAACCTGAGTTAATCTCGGTGGGTTTACCCTTGTGTCATGTATGACTCTATAGTTGTGGGTTAACCTGGAAGGGTTAACCAATTTGTCACATATGGCTCTAAACATCGTGGGTTAACCTGAGTTAACCTCGGAAGGTTAACCCTTGGGTCACGTATGGTTCTAAACATAATTGGTTAACCTGAGTTATTACAGATTTTTTTATAAAACAAAAATTGGATTTTCTCCAAATTCACATATATTGCACAACAGCAAATTCTAAGCAATTTGTTTATTCTATTCTCTTCTTTACAAAATAGAGGAAAGGGAAGTTTATAAAATACTATATTAATATTTTCAAAGGGCAATAACTGATCCATTTTAGCACTACTTTTTCATTTGACACCTGATTTGAGCTTGGCTTTTCAAGGCGTTTGCAGGGATATATACATTGTCTATCTTCATAGTTTGTTTCCTCAGCATATCATTATACATAAACTTACTTACATATCTCTTTGTATAGTTCTCCTTTGATTTATAAATAGACTCTATCATCACGTGGTACATACCACGTGTCATACTAAAGAGAATGACACTATATGATATCATGATCTATTTATAGCAGCCAATCATATCAAAGAGTTGCATAGTTGCATAGTTGCATCTCGTAAAAGTGCCTATACCCTAACCCTAACCCTAACCCTAACCCTAACCCTAACCCTAACCCTAACCCTAACCCTAACCCTAACCCTAACCCTAACCCTAACCCTAACCCTAACCCTAACCCTAACCCTAACCCTAACCCTAACCCTAACCCTAACCCTAACCTAACCCTAACCCTAACCCTAACCCTAACCCTAACCCTAACCCTAACCCTAACCCTAACCCTAACCCTAACCCTAACCCTAACCCTAACCCTAACCCTATTTCACGTTGAGTACAGCTTGATAATAGATGTTGCATTTTCAGTAGGCAACACTTTCTCATTTCACCAAGAAAGAATTAGACAAACAATTTAATTTTAACTTTAGACCCAAAAATCCATGTACGAAATATTCTCTCTCGCTTACTAAAGCACAACACTACGCATTCCAATCATTATGACTTTTCATGTATAAACGACGTAACGTTGCTCAGAGCGAATCGATGTTTACATCGCTGATACGCATAACTTAACCGCTTCAAAATCTCAATGATAAAACATGGATATTATGGATATTTCGCAATTTATATGCTCAAGATTTTTTGAAAGGTAACATTTAACACAACTCAAAACATTTTTTCTTCAATCTGGCCAATTCACTGATAAATCTAGATGGGTAATTTTCATTTTTCAAAGTCTTCAATTTGCAGGAGTTCAGTATAATGATCTAGCTACTTCTAGCATTCAGGAATTAAACAGCTTCATGTCAAATCATGATATAAAAAATTATCATGAGTCCTGCAATGCGTACAAGTAATTCATATTGATAAAGCTCTTCAGAAATAGCTTAAGCTTTGAACAGATTCAGTTGATTTTTTCTGTCTACATCTAGATCTATAGTAAAATTGTTGAGTAGATTTTCAATCAGTGTAGATCTAGATCTAGATCTTGGAATATTTTTGAAATTATAGATTTATGTATAAAGCTTTATTTTATTTGCATTGATTTAACAAAATGAAGGAATATTCAAGACACTACGGAAAGTTTTTAATGTTTTACCTTAGGGGATTTGTGTTACTCTAAACTAATTTTCAATTCCAATGACAGATGTGACTAAATATATATTAAAAGGAAAATGTTCATGAGTATGGCTCTTATTTTAAACTGCACTTTTTTTCATCATCGAGAAACATTAAACACACAGTGACTTGAATAGAGTTTTTCATTTTCTGATAAAATGTAGAAATCAAGCAAAAATATATATTAAAGGAAAAATGCTCATGAGTACGGCTCTTAAGTTTAATTTCACAAAACTTTCAACAATGATAAGCATCAATCACACAGTGTCTTCTTTCAATCTATATGCGCAAAAGCTCCGTCTTAAACAATACGCCTAAAACTGCAACCAGGTTATACAATTCACATGCCCGTAGTACAATACCTAGCTTAAAACCAACACAGTGACTGATCTTAGTATTTCATATAGATCACAAGGCTGCATTTGAGTTGATTCTACAAAAAGAAATCATGAAAATACACCCCGAAACATATCATCAAAGTTCGTGAAAATCTCTTCTTACTTCAATGAACCTTTATCCTGTTCAGACAACGGCAATCGGCTAAATTAAAGGTTTGCTTCAAATTTAGCAAACGTATATATAATTAGTTTAGTCTTTCCTAGAGATATTTAATCAATACAAACATTAGCCGTGAATTTCTCTATCAATGTTCATCCAAATCGCTTATATTTTCAATAAACCTTTAACTTGCTCATCAAACTCTAAACTGTAACCTGCTCAAATTAATGTTGGCTTCAAATTTAGCAAAGTTTATACATTTGGCTTAGTATTTCTAGGGATATTTTATCAATTGAAGAAAATAGCCATGAAATTCACAGTCAATGTTCACCCAGATCGTTTGCATTTTCAATGAACCTTTAACCTGCTATTTAGCTTATTGCTTGTATCAAGTTTCTCAAACTTTTTTTTAATCTTTTTTATTTTTTCTAGACAACTTAAAACATTCGCTGTGAGTATGCCAATCTGAAAATTCATATGCCAATTTGAATATTCATCAAACTGTCTTGTAATTCTAATGAACCTTTATTCTGTTCATAAAACTGCAACCCACTAACATCTTTGTGAAATCTAATATAGAATTAATTTGTCTTGATAGAGATTTTTCAAATTTAAACAAAAGTAGACATGCAAGTCTCTATCATTAATCAACAAAATCGCTTTTAATTTTAATGAACCTTTAACTTGCTATCAGCTTTCAATGATTTCGATTGATTTTTTTCCGGCAAAGCTAGAAAATAATGCGCGGTCGGATAAATTCTCAACTCAAAAAAGATTCATTTACAATTTTGACGTTGAAGAGAACAGTCGTGTTTTTTAAAGCTCCGAGTCTATTATCATAGTTCAAACAACTTTGTAGATTTACTATAAGTTTGTATGATATATAACATTCACATGAATGTATTGAATTTTCTGATTTAATTTACGCACTTATTTTCAGATCTTATGCAAGCTTATGCAACAGGGCTGCAGGGGCAGCGGCCGAGGACCCAATACTTTGGCCACCTGTGGATTTGGGACAGCCAACATGAAGCCTTCACTAGCCACCGCTCATCTGTAATTACCGCCGCGGATTGGTGTTGCATAACACACTACTATTCTGAGAAGTTGTATCAGGGTCCCTTAACTGATCACCCTGGAGAACTGAAAACAGTTTGGATCCAGATTAGACGCAGAATAACTCGGCCTCTCATTTAGATCCAAAGTGTTGCTGATGAGCAATTACCCATGCAAACAGTTTGAATCCAGATCAGACGCCGAGTAACTCAGCGTCTCATTACGATTAAAACTGTTTGACTCCCTGATAGCACTTTTGTACACTAACTGGTTATAGCTATATGTTTGAAAATGTTGTAGGTGAAAAAATTTGTTAAAAAAATTTGGCCAGCAAGCTAAATGCTACACTGATATACTCTTAACATTTAGGCTGCTTCTGGCGGATAAGCAATTACCTATGCAAACAGTTTGGATCCAGATGAGACGGCGAGAAACTCGGCATCTCATAAGGATCAAAACGGTTGATGATTAGCAATTACCTATGCAAACAGGCCTATCCATAGTGTCAAGGTGTTGCACAAACACGAACATATAGGATATCTAATGCAGCAAACAGTGCAGAGGCTAATCAGAGCCCCCTCAAAATCGCGGTGGCATGTTAATCAATGCAGCAAACAGTGCACACCCTGATTATAGACCACTGGCCTTAGAATAAATGCAGTAAACAGTGTAGACCCTGATCAACCCCTCGGATATCTGGATTTCCAAGTATTAAGATAAGGTACTTTGTTTATGATCTGGACCCAAAAAATGGCGGTAAGGTATAAAAACAATATATAATTTTCTCAAATGATAGCTACTTAATACGATAATGAGACAGGTCCTTAAAAAAATAGGCGAAATATAAGGTCTTGAACTTAAACTATTTTCTGATTTTCAATGCAAAAATGTCTTGTGCGAAAAAATAATGACGGTCAATGGGAGGAAACTCACGCAGAAATAGAGAGGCATGAATTACTTCCCTTGACTAAACTATAATACACAGAACGATAAATTTTTAAGAATTATACGTTTTTATGCTAAGTGTCTCTGGGTGTATAAAATGATCTGGGTACACCTTATTGAGCCTTGGTAAGTAATGAAACTTGGTATATAAGTATATTTCGAGTATATCTACTCATACCCACCGAAAATTCCGAGTAGGGTTAATTAATTTTGAGGTCATTTAGGGTCAACTTTCAGGGACACTTCAACCATTGTTTTTTAACCTAAAAACTTATCGTTTGACCGATTTCAATTATGAGGATATCAAGATATCAGCGTGTAGGGCATGTTCAGACCTACAAAATGACATATAGTTTAATATTCTAGGTCCACGCGTTCTCCTTTAAAGTGCTAAAAACTTGTTAAAAAACACACCTTTCATATTTGGACCTGTTACATCAAACGTTCATAACGCGCCTATTAATTAATATTTCCGTAATATTTTTTCATGTTCTTGTAGAACTATTCAAGATGTAAAACATAAGTTCTAACCACATGTCCACTCAGAGTTTTAAAAATTTACCAGTTGTGACACACATACCCCTAAATGGTTCCGGATTTGCACATTTAAGCATTTGGAACCTGATATCTCAGCCAATTTTCAATATTTTTTTAATATTTTTGCACCGAGGTGGATCTACTTACTAGCCCTTTAAAATGGCACTAAATGTATGTTCCCCGGTGTATGCGTTCGTCCGTCCGAGCGCGAAAAGCATTTTGACGCCAAATCAGTCCTTTGTTATTTAGCGATTTCCGCCGTTTTGGGGGGGGGGTCTTATTATTACATAATTCCTGCATATATTCTTTATATATTTTTATCAATATGAAGAACTGTTCTTGGGCATACTTTATGCATAAATATATTGGTCTGTCTGCACTTGTGTATGTCTGTTCGATGTCTCTTGAATTATATAAGTTTCGCGAAAATTTCCGTTCTTTCAGAATTTCACGAACCTTGACCATCATTTGTGAACAGACCTCGCTATGTCTATACAATAAATTTATGATGCATACGTAGATATAATTATACTTATTCTATTGGTACTAAGTTAATTACCGAAAACCATCGATAAAGATGATTCAGGGCTCGATCCTGGAAGCCCGCTAAAGAGTCCAAAATGTACACTCTGGGCCCTATTTAATGGAGCCCTGGGCTCTATATAAATTTATTTTTATTTTAAACCTACGTGTATGTATAAAACAAGTTGTTCTCTACAAGCTTGTATTTCAATATACTGCGTACGGCGTTCTCTATTCCCAAATTGCTATATTTTGTGAAAATCAGGCAGCTTTGGTCTAGTTGAGGGTTATTTCTATATCAATTATTTGTAGATATTATTTTTTCTTTACTTATGTATGTAGGTAATAACGAAATAAACAAAATGAAAGAGTTTGCATAGAGTTTGGGACATTTGTCCGTCCGTACAGCTTAAAAACGGCCAAATTCAGAAATTAGGAAAGTAAAAACTGCAATTCCCAATGCCCGACTAAGGCATAATTATATAGATATATAATATAAATTTACATTTATTGCAAAGACCCTATTATATACTTTACAAAAATACCAGATATTGCAATATTAACGCGTTCGTCCGACCGTACGCGCAGGAAATTCTCTTATCTAAGGCTATATTTTGTTATAAAAAGGGGCCGTTTTTCATGACTTTTAACAAATTCTGTATCCATAACAGAGTGGTATAGAATAATAAAATATACATGGGTATATAGTACAGGAGGTGTGCTAAACGTCAGCGTAGGTTTGAATGTCTGTCCGTTCATCTGTCTGTCTGTGCGGGCCCTAAAAGATAGGGTTATTACTCGATCGTTGTTTTCATTAACGAAAATGGCAATTTCAAATGACGATGTACGGCATAATTTTATAGATAGATAATATAATTTTACATTCATTGCAAATTCCCCATAATACACTTTACCAAAATACCAGATGTTGCAATATTAGCGTGTTTGTCAGACCGTACGCGCAGTGAATTCTCTCCTCTGAATCTATAGTTTGTTACCAAAATCGGGTCGGTTTCATGAGTTTTGACAAGGACTGTATCAATAACAGGGTGGTATAGAATTATAACATATTCATGGGTATATAGTACAGGATCTCGTTCAAATCTGCCCAGGTTTCCGAAATTTAAACGGTTCTGTGTTTGACTCACTCAGTTCTTTCAATCCATACCAATAGATCTTCAATTAGCTGACCTACAAGTCGCCAAAGTATCAGAAATCAATAAAAAATATTGCATAACTGGAATGTGTAATTGATCTGGAGCCACACTCGTTGCTTATACCTACTACAAATATACATTTTCTTGTAACCTGAACTCTTCCATATAAGACACGTTCATATAAGAACAACACATGTTCAATTAGCTGACCTACAAGTCGCCAATGTAATACAGTGCATCAAAACTCATTCAAATATTGCCTAAATATATGCGGTACTTGATCTGGTTGCTTATACCTACTAAAACTATGCATTTTCGTGTAGCTTGGACCCTCCTCTATAGGGTATGTTAATATCAGCGCAACAGATCTTCAATTACCGGACCTACAAGTCGCCCATGTAACACAATGCATTAAAATTCACTCAAATATTGCCTAACTGGATTGTGTGATTGATCTGGAGCCACACTGTTTCCGTATACCTACTTAAACTATACATTTTCTTGTAGCCTGCACCATTCTTTTTACGCTATATCTCGCTTAAATTTCAAAGGACCGAAATAATTTCTTTTTTATTGTATTTATGAGACATCATTATAGAAGATTATATAAGTTTTATACCTTACTGCCATTTGTTTGGGTCAAGATCATACACAAAGTACCTTATCGTAGTTCTAGGAAATTTCCTTTTTTCATTATACAATCTAGATCGCCGAGGCTCTGATCAGGGTCTACCCTGTCTGCTGTATTGATTTACAGGCCGGTGGCTATGATCAGGGTATGCACTGTTTGCTGCATTTATTAACATGCCACTTCCCCTCCGAGGCGACTCTGATCAGCGTCTATACTGTCTGCTGCATTGATATGCAGGCCGGTGCCGCTGATCAGAGTCTACACTGTTTGCTGTTTTGAAAAACATGCCTGGTGCCTCTTCGAGGCGGCTCCGATAAGAATCGTCACTGTTTGCTGCATTGATCTATATGCATCCGCTTCTCCGAGGCTGCTCTGATCAAAGCCTATATTTTCGTCTTTTTGCAACCCGTTGACATACATGTGTCATGTTTCTTGATGATCTTAGGATACATATGTTTACTTGTATGTATACTTTAGACGCTGCAGTACAAGATCCAAACGGTTTGACGTCTCTCTCATCGTCTGTGCGTCTGTCTGCGCCTCAAAATTGGACGTTATTACTTGTTTTGGGTAAAATGAACAGAATAGAAAACAGAATAAACGTGACCTAAGTCTTTATTATTAAACTTAGAAAGCTGAATTTTGTATGTTTAGTATGAGATGTATAGTTTATGCTGTAGAGGAGGTCAAAATACATCCTATAATATACTATAGTGGTCACATGTCCGTCCGTCCGTCTGTAGGATACAAAAAATGTTGTTGCCTGCTCCATAAGAGTAAATGCTCTATTTATCACAATGGTTTCAAATCTACACAATTCTGAAATTTTCCTTTTCTCTAATTAATGCTCCTTATCAGTAGATTTATTCAAAGAGGTATAATAGTCACTTTATGAAACCATTGTGATAAATAGAGCATTTGCCTTTGTGATAAATAGAGCATTTGCTCAATAGGAGTAAATGCACTATTTATCACAATGGTTTCAAATCTAAACAATTCTGAAATTTTCCTTTTCTCTAATTAACCCTTTTCCTCATATAAACATGTTTTCACGCATTTGCAAATAGAGTAGACCCAGATTTATCTCTTTGAATAAGCAGACAACATTTCTAACAGATGACAACCCTATCACTGCTTAGCAAGACTTGACCAAATTAGCACACAGTTTGGATTCTGATCTGACACAGACCGGTATGTAACTTTATATGTGGTTTGTATATGAGTTAATTTACTCCTATAGAGCAAATGCTCTATTTATCACAATGGTTTGAAATCTATAATTTTCCTTATCAGTAGATTTATTCAAAGAGGTAGGATCTGAAAAAAGCCTTTGTGAGAAATAGAGCATTTGCCAACCATTGTGATAAATAGAGCAAAATGTTCTATTTGTCACAATGGTGTCAAATCTACACAATTCTGAAATTTTCCTTTTCTATAATTAATGCTCCTTATCAGTAGATTTATTCAAAGAGGTAGGATCTGAAAAAGCCTTTGTGATAAATAGAGCATTTGCTCCATAGGCGTAAATGGTCTATTTATCACCATGGTTTCAAATCTACAGAAATCTGAATTTTTCCTTTTCTCTAATTAATGCTCCTTATCAGTAGATTTATTCAAAGAGGTAAAATAGTCACTTTATGAAGCCATTGTGATAAATAGAACATTTTCTCCATAGGAGTAAATGCTCTATTTATCACAATGGTTTCAAATCTACACAATTCTGAAATTTTTCAAGAGGCAGATTCTGAAAATATCCTATGAGGGAATGGGTTAAAAACAGTGTGAACAAACGGAGACTTTTGACCAGGAACTTGACCTATTCAGAGATTATACAACACAGATGGAGTGAACTCAATCTCTCTAGTTCAGACGAACCTTTATAGTGTAAAATAATATTTTTAAGTATAACCAACAGGGCAGGGCCAATTTTAACCTCAGAACTATGATATTTACCAATGTCAATAAGGAATACTAAGTAAATCTATACACCAAATATCTAAGCTCTGTGACATGTAGTTTTTGACAAAAAGATTTTTGAAGTTTTCCCCATGCCTAACCTAAGTGAGCCCAGCATTTTGCTACTTGTACAGAAAACAACAGTCAGCTAGAAAAAAACCGGCCACTCCTGGGGCCGTGGCGGGGCCAATTTTGACCCCAGGGGCGTTATTTATATAACTTTTGTAGAGGACCTATAGGTGATGCTATGTGCCAAAGATGAAAGCTGAGAACCCTGTAGATTCAGAGGAGAAGACTTTTAAAGTTGAAATTGTTAACGCGGGACGACGGACGACGCACGACGCACGACGACGGACGACGGACATCAGGCGATCACAAAAGCTCACCCTGAGCACTTTGTGCTCTGGTGAGCTAAAAATAGATTCCTTTGTTCGGACAAGCCTCAGAAGAGTTAACCCCTTGCACCTTAGATTACCTTTACTCTGTGACTGAAGACATAACCTTAACACTTAACCGGGGTACAGTCTTCTATCTTTACTTTAGGGTTAACACCTTGGGTTAACCTTAACCCTGTACCTTAACAATAACCTGCAACCATAACCTTAACACATTACCGTAACTCTACCTCTGCCACCTTTACCCGTAACTCTGACAGCATTACTCTGGGGTATGTATGGAAAGGTGTGAGTAAGACAAACTCAGAACCGTTTACATTTTAAAAATCGGAGCATATTTGAGAGAATTATGAGAGTCTGTCCAGTAATTCTTTACTCCTGGATCAATCTTAACTCTGACAACATTACTCCGGGGTATGTATGGAAAGAGCTGCGTAAGAGCAATCCATTCCGCAAAATGTGAATTTTTTTTAAGAAATCGGTTCATGGTTAGGGTTGTTCACACCACACAGAGAGAAATGGTAAAGTCATGGACTTTGTTGGTTCGATTCCCACATATTTACTGTTTTGTGGATACTTTGGGGTTAGGACTGTAGGGTTTAGCACTGGTCTGCGGTTAGGGACCCAGGCCTCATTCTGCGGGGACCAACTGGTCTCAAACGGGGACCCATTCTAAAGGGGAGATAAGAACAATATTTACAAATAAATAATCAACCCTACTCTTTACAGTATCTGAGAGCCTAAAAGGTAACTACTGAGTGACCCAGATTCACCCTTTAAGAAATAAACCGTGCCATTGAATGTCTAAAATCAAAGGGGTACCTCTCTTGGGAGAACACCAGCTCCCTAATTGAACAGAAAGATACGAATAAAAGTTACCCAGGAAAGGTAGCTCTACAATCCTTCCAATGTTCAGCGAGATCTGGGTTAGGGTTAGGGGTACACACTTAGGAAAAAAGTGGAAATTTGAAAAATAAAAAGTACGATTTCTATATATCGTTGGAAATCATATCTATACTAAGGGAGTAGTCTGGTCTGGGTCTACATTGTTTGCAAAGTCGTAGAAGGGAGTATTTATGTAGTAAAGGGTTTAAAACAAATGGTTTGCTTAATGCAGAAAAAAGAATGCATAAAGTCCTTGCAATAGTTTTCATCTTAATCTTAATTAATTAGACCACTAGCTGTATTCATACCCAACCCAAGCAATGGGTGGTCAATCAGTGTACATATCACTACAATTCACTTAAATTATATATGCCCAAAAAGAACAGACAATTAAACGACAGGGCCTGTCATGATCTTATTTCTGTCATGTTATTGGTCTCTTTTCATATTAGATCCATGGCATTGTTTTACACTCTGTACAGTTTTGCTTTAAAAGCCTCTATTGTTCTAAATTGAATATTGTTTGACATACATAAGGTTTTGTAGTCTTCATACTTTTGGCACACACTCCTCTGTCTACTGACTGAGACATTTTCTATGGCCTCTAGCTCTGCTGCTTCCCACTTTCGTTTATTTCCACGTATCAATGGCAGGCAGGAGGGTTGTCTCCTTTGGACCTCACTTGTTTTCATATCATTGTCCTCTGGAATTCTATTATGGGTAGAGTCCTCTTCCACTGCAACTTCAATATCATTGACAGGCTTAGCTGTTGGAACTTCTTCTTTCCTTTTACTTTCCTTTTTAGGTTCAAATTTTAATTTCGAGGGAATTGAGTGGTGAAGACGATACAGTCGAAATTTGTTGAAATTGCTAATAAGTAGCTTGCTTTGTACCTCTAGAGCTTTCAGCCTCCACTGTTTGACTTCCATGTCGTTCATGAGTCTCCCAAGCTGTTCATACTCAACGTACCAGCCGTTCATGATGAGTGCAACACAGGAGATGAAACAGAGCACATCAACCAACTTCCCTCGATCCAGATTTTCGCCCTCTAGTTTACGGATACATGATTCAATCCATGGGAAGGAGATAGTGGCAGCAGTTTTCAGTCGGCTTGCAAAGACCAAATTTCGACATTCCAGTTGTCCTTTCACTAGATGCGACAGTACATGGGGACTGCCCTTTGCTGCTTCCTCAGAAGAAAGGACTTTTAGTAGTCCAGAGCGAAAGTTCCAGGTTAACACTGCATTTCCATGCTGGTCGTAATTCTGAATAGCTGGGAAATGTTTCAGTCGTAACTCCTGCATCCCTGAAGATAATACTGTACGAAGTCCGTGGCTTGATTTTTCCAGAAGCTTGCACAACACTGCAAAAACAAAACATTTAGTAGTTTTGTTCTTCCTGCTTAGCATGCCAACGAGCTGGTCAATCGTTATGGCCCCATGCACTCGTAATCGACTGGTGGGTTCACTGTACAAGTCATGCTTAAAATCCTCATATCTGAGATATCCACCAGCATTACCAGATTCAAACAAATCTTCTAATAAGGCATGCAAGAGTTTACGTCCCAATACTGATGGGCAACTCTGCAACACGTCGTGCAACCCCACTGTTCGTTTTATTCTTCCAACGATTGCTGTTGACCTACTCCATATTTCACAAGCAGGAATAGAGTCATCAGTTGCCATGCACGAACTCCATTTTGTTAAAGTCAGATATCCAAGCTGATCTGTCATACTTCGACTGGGTCTCAGTTCACCTGGTCCTAAATTCACAGAATAGACATGGCTCCGAAAACTCAGCGGGAAGCCCCACAGAATCTTCTCTGCTGCTAACTCTAATTGAAATGCGCGCCATATTGCCTCAACGTTGCCTGTGGATGCAAATTTCTCTAACAACCACCCCAAGGTTCTTGTAATCCAAAGTCCATGTCCACGAATAACTGCAGAAGTACCTAGTGGAAATGGTACTAGCATAGGCTGTTCTGCTAACAGACGACACATGTTTTCCATGGACAGACAATCTTCTGCCATTATAACATACTTCGGCTCCGTGACTTCACAAACAAATTCAATCCTACAAGTGCTTTTATCCATCAGACTAAAGTTGCTCTCGAGCGTTGAGATGTACTTCTTAGCATCTCTACAGAAGGCGTCAGACGTAGGTTTTGGAAATACCATTCCACCTGCGATGCAGCCAGATACCGAATGAAATCGCGTTTTTGGCCGACGGTGAGGATTATCTGCGTACAGCTGCACAAAACGTATCTTATCTGGTTCCCGACATATCCGCCGCAACTCGCATGACACATCCACTAATTTTCCATCAAGATTGCTTTGATAGCACACACAGTCTCTAAACGATAGACAGTTTTGTAGAATTCCGCGTCCACGAATAATATTCTGCACTCCAGCGAGTGACCACATAAGTTCCATTATATCAGAAGAAATATCTATCGCACAATGTACCGTCACTCGTTTTATTTCTTCCAGTCGGAACTGTCGCAAAGACACACCTTCTTTTGACTTCTCACCAAACCGAAAGCAGAACTGCACCACCTCAAAATGTCGGTCTAATGGAGTTTCATCTATTGCTCCTTGAAACTCTCTCATAATCAAGCTGCTGTCGCCAGGCAACACGAATAGCTTTCTAATATCATTCAAATCGTTCTTGGCCAAAGTATGCTTTGCACGGTCTCTTAAACAGAATAATCTTCTCTGAAATCGGGCACGCACACTTTCGAAAAATTTGCAACACATGCTTTGATACACTGAAGTAGCCATCTCAAATGTCGGTCTATCTGCATGAGGAATAACACCAACCCAGCCTTCCCAACCTTCTTCATAAAACAGCTGAAACCCTACACTATGGTCGAACATACAACACTGGCCTTTAGTAAACTTACTCAAATCCAGATGTTTTTTAAGCACAGATTTTATTTCACGAGCATGTGTATGATACACTGTCAAATGTTTCACCACCATTTTCACACCGCCCCAGTTCTTCAGTTCTACAACACATCCATCAACGTCACAGCTGTAATTTAGAAAATCCTCCTGTTCTGAAGTATTGGCTGTGGAGCTGCGGGCATACACATGCTCGTCTCTCATCAAAAATGACTTGGTGTCTCCATACTTGAGTGCAAGGTCAAAAAAGTTCTCATTTTCCTCCATCGCTTCAAAGAGTCCTTCTTCGTCTGGATCTTCCATGCTGAAGTTAACATAAAGGGGCATAAATTAGAAGCAATGAAATATCGGGTTAACCCTTGGATCAGCCATTAGGTCAATGAGAGTATGTGTTTTGTGTTGTAGGACATCAACCTAGTTTAAGTTAAATATTTAATAATGATTTATATAAATCAACTAATAAATATGTACAGCAGAATTCCTCTAATGCGACCAGTTAATGAATAAACATGGGTGTCTCTATAAGCAGGTGGTTGCTTAACCCTTAAAATACATTTCTCCTTCTTTGCCCATACTCTGTTGTATAATTACATATATCTTCACTCTGTACAAGAATTTCGCCGTGCAATCACTGCTGCTGAGTGCGCTGGTTGCACAATCAATTTGTAAATAGTGCAGATCCTGATGAGACAGCTCCTGCAGGAGCTGTCTCATCTGGGTCTTCACTATTTACAGGTAGGTATATTGACGCGAATAGCAAGCAAAGGGTTCATGTAGGACAAAAGTAATGCAGAAAGCTCATCTAGGAGCTTTCTGCATTACCTTTGTTTTGCAGTAAACTACCACCTGTATCTAGCACCCATATTTATACCTCTTTTAGGTGGAGGCATTAGCGGGAGTTTACTGTATTTAAAAGATTTAACCTACCAAACTTGTGATGAAAATCATTGACATAAACGAAATGGCATCATCTGTTAACCAACCATGTGCAATAAACTAGCTTGATGTTTTGCTATATCGATGACTGCCAGTAAAATAATTAGACCCCAGAGTAGACAATATAGTTCAAATGCTAAAATTATTTTTCTATAGAATGGTCACAGGATAAGGTTTGGTGGAGAAATAAAGGAGCTATTCCTGAAAATATTTAACCAATTCCCTCATTCTTATGCCTTTTGAAGCCTCTGTTAAAGTCAATTTTTGAAACCATTGTGATAAATACAGCATTTTCTCCATAGAGCAAAGGCTCTTTTTATCACACATGGTTTCAAAATATACAATTCTAAACTTCTTTTTTGGATTTAATGTTAAATATCAATAGATTTATACAAATAGTTTGGGTCTAAACATAATCTATGAGATAATGTTTTAAATTAATCATCTGGACTTTAGTCTTAACCCTTCTGTTGCTCTAGCCAACATTATGAATTTTAGATGTTGCTTAGTAATCCTTGGTTAACCTATTAGTCTTGCAATACATTCTATGGAATATTTGGAAACTATCTGCTTAGCAAGTAGTGACGACTATGACTAACAACCAACTCTAGGACATGGTTTATTTTATGGATTAAAAATAGATTATTCATCAGCACTTTGTGAAGACCTGGATTAAATATATACTGGACTTATCATTATTAAGATTTCATTTTACTACACCCACTCACGTTACTCAATTTGCGAGGATTTTGATATACAGTGAAACCTCGGAATTCCGGAGCTCCGGAATTCCGAAATCCGCGGAATTCCGAACGTTCCGTTTGGTCCCAATTTTTTTTCTTCTTATTTCATGTACGGGAAAGTTTCAGAAATCCGGAAACTCAGAATTCCAAATTCCGAACGATTTTTTCGTCCGAAATTGTTTAATTGCGCTTAAATGTAACCCGGAATTCCGAACGCTTACTGTACCTGAGAATGTTTGGGCTGGCATGGGCGTCTAATTTTAGCGGCTATGTTACCACAACTCTACACGGTACATACACACGATAAAGCGTGTGCGGTAGTCGTGTCAACTGGTGTTTGTTTAAGCCCCAATTATCTTCGAAGAATCATTAGGTGTTTGATGCCGCTGTTGATTTAAATTGATTTGGATAGAAACTCAAATTAGCTGAGTTGGGAGTATCTTTATATTTAATGTCCACTTACCTAGATTCCATGTGTTGTACCAACACAAATCAAGTATGTGACAATGTTCAAACACAGTCTCTTTTCCACAGATCGGTTAATGGTTTATGGAACATATAGCATCTAAAGCATGGAGCAGCTCGAATGTTAGCAATGCTTCTCAGATTATAACATAAAACAATCTGGCGCGCACAGAATAGGCTTAATGAGTGATGGCTAATTGTCTTGACCTACTACAGGCCCACAACAAATATGACATCGTCTAGGTGGCATCATACACAGTCCATACAGTTTCTATTTTAAATCAAATTTAAAACTCCAATGTCCACGTCTATACACGTTGAAACTTGAATGACAACTGATATTACAAATAGGTTAGGTGTGAGTTAGCCTGGGTAAGCCTCTAGGGGTTAACCTTTGTTTCAAAATTGTGACTAAAATTCCGGAAAAGCATCGGAAAACCTCCACGTGTTAGCCTGGTATGCCTCTAGCGTCAGGGTTAAGTCTAAAAACTGGCAGTATGAGTTAATTAGGTTAACCCAGTGATTAACCCCAGAGTAATGGTGGCAGCAGAGTTAACGGAGTAAATTTAAGTGTTCAGGTTAAAGTTGCCGTGTTAACCCTGCAGTTAACCCCGGAGTTTGACTCACTCATTTCTTTCCATCCATAACAATATATCTTCAATTTCACTTCCCCCATAAGTGCCCCTCAGGATCCCTTGAGATAACGAGTCACGTGATGTGTGGTCAGTGCGAAGTTCCACGGATATTATGGTGGTCAGCTTTTTGTGATACAGACTAATTCCTTTGGATTATCGCTTCAACGTATTTCTTTTTAATTCATAATTGATCTTAAAATTCCCACAAACATTTGGACTATAGCATACCGTGTTGGGATTTGTTCACTACCTCATCAATCTGAGAGTAGGGCGATTTTGGTTTTCGGCGATAGTGCGGCACGCCATTTAGCAAACAATGGCTGAAATCAGCCTTGTTTCTACAGACTTAAACATTCCCGAAAATTCGGGTCTGCAGTCGGAAATTGAGACAGACATTAGTGCTGTTGATTTAGACAGGTCAAGACCTAACAAACGCACTGCAGTTCAAAGTGAAACACGCAGTAGAAAGCGATCTAGTTCTCCGGCACGTCAGCGCAGAAAGTGCCAGAAAAGTTCAGAAACCTCGCTGCCATTATCAGTACATGGATTACGTAAGACACTTGCTGGTGAGCAAGCGCCCAGCGTGCACATAGATTTAGCTGACCTACAAGTAGCCAAAGTAACACACTGCATCAGAAATCAATAAAAAATATTGCATAACTGGAATGTGTAAATGATCTGGAGCCACACTGGTTGCCTATACCTACTACAAATATACATTTTCTTATAGCCTGAACCCTTCCAAATAAGACAAGTTCATATAAAAACAACACATGTTCAATAAGCTGACCTACAAGTCGCCCATGTAATACAGTGCAGCAAAAGTCACTCAAATATTGCTTCACTATATGCGGTACTTGATCTGGAGATTCATTGTTTGCTTACAACTGATAAAACTAGGCATTTTCGTGTAGCTTGGACTCTCCTCTATAGGGTATGTTAATATCAGCACAACAGATCTTAAATTATCTGACCTACAAGTTGCCCATGTAGCACAATGCATCAAAATTCAAATATTGCCTAACTGGATTATGTAATTGATCTGGAGCCACACTGTTTGCTTTTACCTACTCAAACTATACATTTTTTGTAGCATGCACCATTCTATATACCAAACGTTAATATTGCTACAACACAACTTCAAATAACTGACCTACACGTCGCCCACGTAACACACTGCATAAAAATATTACCTAACCAGATGCCGTGCTTGATCTGGAGCTTCACTGTTTGCTTATACCTATTAAAAATAAACAGCTTCTTGTAGACTGCGCCCTTCCATATACGATACGTTAATGTAAGTACAACCAGATCTTCAATTACCTGACCTACAAGTCGCCCATGTAACACAATGCATCAAAATTCACTCAAATATTGCGTAACTGGATTACGTAATTGATGTGGAGCCACACTGTTTCCGTATACCTACTAAAACTATACATTTTCTTGTAGCCTGTACCATTCTATATACTAAACGTTAACATTGGTACAACACAGCTTCAAATAACTGACCTTCACCTCGCCCACGTAACACAATAAATAAACAATACTACCTAACTAGATGCCGTGCTTGATCTGGAGCTTCACTATTTGCTTAAACTATTAAAACTAAACATTTTCTTTTAGCCTGCACCCTTCCATATACGATACGTTAATGTAAGTACAACCAGATCTTCAATTACCTGACCTACAAGTCGCCCATGTAACACACTGCATCAAAAGTCACTCAAACATTGCCGAAATAGATGCGGTACTTGATCTGGAGCTTCACTGTTTGCTTTTAAGTACAGAAACTATACATTTTCTGTTAGCTGGGACCCTCCTCTACACGATATGTGAATATAGACATAACAGATGTTGAATTAGCAGAGCTACAAGAAGCACATGTAACACCTAACGCGTAACACACCTTTTCAAACGGCAAGTATATGGGAAAAAAATGGTCCGATTTCAAAAAAGATTTCGGTTCTGAACTCGTCTAGACGAGTTTTTTCAAACGATATATAGAAATCGTATTTTTTCATTTTTCCAAATTTCCACTTTTTTCGCCAACCCTTAGCGAAAATTTGAAAATATTTTTTTCACCCCCCATTTCGCTGAAAATTGGCAGGATTGTAGAGCTACCTTTACTGAGTAACTTTCATTCTTATCTTCAAGTTCAATTACTTCTTTTTAGGGAGCTGGAGCTCTCCCAATAGAGCAACCCACCTTTCCGGAGCTCTCCAAAGAGAGCTTTATTCAATATTCCAACTTCAGGTAACTATGTCAAAATGGTGCAAAATACTTCAAGGGTACCTTTAGGGGGTAATGTTTATTCTTACATTTATGAACAATTACCTATAGTTAGAAATCTGGAGCTCTCCAAAGGGAGCTTTATTTACAATTTCAACGGCTGGTAATGTCCTCAAATACGTATAGTTTGGGAACTGGAGCTCTCACAATAGAACTTCATTTCGGTAATAGGCGGGTAATAGGCTGTAATAAATCAAAAGACGGCCAATGGGAGGCAACTCATACAGAAACCAGTGCAGAAAAATGACATGAATTACTTCCCTTGACTAAACTATAATCAACAGAAAGATGAAATTTTAAGAATTACTCAAATGTAAATAGGTGGGTAATAGATTGTAATGTTTAGGCTTAGTCTATAAGTACAACAGATCTCCGGGTAACCCAGTGCATCAAAATACACTCAAATATTGCCTAACTGGATGCCGTAAGTGATCTGGAGCCAAACGGTTTGCTTATACTTACTAAAATAATACATCCCCTATACTATATGTAAATACAAGTAAGACACACCTGCAATTAATTCAGTTACAAAAGGGTCCAGGTAACACAGTGCATCATAATATGTACAGTAGACCCAGTAGACCCAGTAGGCCCAGAAGACCCAGTAAACCATGTAGGTACAGTAGACCTAGTAGACCCAGTAGAACCAGTAGACCCAGTAGACCCAGTAGGCCCAGTAGACCCAATAGGTAAAGTAGACCCAGTAGGTACAGTAGACCCGGTAGACACAGTAGACCCAGTAGACCCGGTAGACCCAGTAGGTACAGTAGACCCAGTAGACCCAGTAGGTACAGTAGACTCAGTAGACCCAGTAGATACAGTAGACCCAGTAGGTACAGTAGACCCAGTAGACCCAGTAGGCCCAATAGACCCAGTAGGTACAGTAGGCCCATTAGACCCAGTAGGTACAGTAGACCCATTAGACCCAGTAGGCCCAGTAGACCCAGTAGGTACAGTAAACCCATTATACCCATTAGACCCAGTAGACCCAGTAGACCAAGTAGACCCAGTAGGTACAGTAGAACCAGAAGGCCCAGTAGACCCAGTAGGTACAGTAGACCCAGAAGGCCCAGTAGACCCAGTAGGTACAGTAGACCCAGAAGTAACAGTAGACCCAGTAGGTACAGTAGACACAGTAGACCGAGTAGGTACAGTAGACGAAGTAGACCCAGTCGACCCAGTAGGCCCAGTCCACCCAGTAGGTACAGTAGACCCAGTAGACACAGTAGACCCAGTAGGCCCAGTAGATCCAGTAGGTACAGTAGACCCAGTAGACCCAGTAGGTACAGTAGACCCAGTAGACCCAGTAGACCCAGTAGACCCAGTAGACCCAGTAGGTACAGTAGACCCAGTAGACCCAGTAGGTACAGTAGACCCAGTAGGCCAATAATTACAGATATGTAATCCACCCTTCTCAGACAGAGTGAGGGTTAGGGTATAGTCTACTATAGTGAGGGACACTATATGACATCATGATCTATATATAACAGCCAATCATATCAAAGAGTTGCATAGTTGCATAGTTGCATCTCGCCAAAGTGCCGTTACCCTAACCCTAACCCTAACCCTAACCCTAACCCTAACTAATCATATCAAAGAGTTGCATAGTTGCATAGTTGCATCTCGTAAAAGTGCCTATACCCTAACCCTAACCCTAACCCTAACCCTAACCCTAACCCTAACCACTAACCCTAACCCTAACCCTAACCCTAACCCTAACCCTAACCCTAACCCTAACCCTAACCCTAACCCTAACCCTAACCCTAACCCTAACCCTAACCCTAACCCTAACCCTAACCCTAACCCTAACCCTAACCCTAACCCTAACCCTAACCCTAACCCTAACCCTAACCCTAACCCTAACCCTAACCCTTTCTGCATGCATGAGTTGCCTCCCATTCGCCGTCCTTATTTTTGTTTGCGCTTATATGTATGTATATTTATAGATACCTCAAGCTCCCAAAACTAAACGCAATCGAACGAAAGCGTAGAACTAAAGTTTTCCAGAACACCTACCTGGACAGCCCTACAGTCATGCGAAATTAGATCCAGATCGGACGAGAAATAAAAAGGTTACAGCCCATTACCCGCATATACCTAACCTTTTGGTTGGCAAATAACTGAATGATAAACAGTGTTGATCCACATCAGATACATTGAAACTTTTAGTAATTGAACATAGTCGTAAGCTCTACACTCCTGCCAAATTTGATCCAGATCGGATAAGAAATAGAAAAGTTACAGTCTATTACCCGCCTATTACCCAGATGCAGCTCTCTAGGGGGGAGCTTCAGCTCCCAAACTATCAGTAGTTGAACTAAAACGTGAGACTCAAATTGCACTCAAACACGAGCCCTACAATCCTGCAAAATTTGATCCAGATCGGATAAGAAATAAACAGGTTACAGCCTATTACCCGCCTAGTACCCAGAAAAGGCAGCTCTCTTGTGAGAGCTCCGCCTGCCAGACTATATGTAATTGAACATAAACATAAGAATAAAAAGTACTCAGAAACCGCAGCCCTACACTCATGCCAAAATTGATCCAGATCGTATAAGAAATAAGGAAAATGACAGCCTATTACTCGCCTATTACCCAGAGCGATCTTTCTTGGGAGAGCTCCCGCTCTAAAACTAAACGTAATTGAGCATACACGTAAGAATAGCATTTACTCAGGAACAATAGCCCTACAATCATGCCAAGTTTGATCCAGATCTGTTGATAAATAAAAGAAAGTTACAGCCTATTGCCCGCCTGTTACCCAGAGGGAGCTCTCTTGGGAGAGCTCCCACTCCTAAACTGAACGTAACTGAACATAGACGTAAGAATGAAAATTACTCAGTAACGATAGCCACACAACCATGCCAAATTTGATCCAGATCGGATAAGAAATAAGATATAGTGACAACCTATTACCCGCCTATTACCCAAAGGGAGCGCTCTTGTGAGAGGTCCAGCTCCCAAACTATACGTATTTCAACAAAAGCTGAAACTATATTAACATATAGCATAGCGGGGGGAGGGTCCAAACTAGTAGGAAATGTATCATTTTAGTAAGTATACGCAAACAGCTTGGCTCCAGATCACTTACGGCATCCAGTAAGGCACTATTTGTGTGCATTTTGACGCATTGGGTTACCTGGACCACCTGTAACTCGGCTAATTGAGAATCTATTGTGCGTATGTTAGCGTCTCGTACGTAGAAGGGTCGGGGCTACGGGAAAATGTTTAGTTTTAATAGGTGCAAGCGACCATTGTGGCTCCGGATCCCTTACGGCATCCAGTTAGGCAATATTTGAGTGCATTTTGATGCACAGTGTTACCTGGACCCGTTGTATCTCGGTTGTGGAGCCACACTGTTTGCTTATACCTACTCAAACTATACATGTTCTTGTAGCATGCACTCTTCTATATACCAAACGTTAATATTGCTACAACACAGCTTCAAATAACTGACCCACACGTCGCCCACGTAACACAATGCATACAAAATACTACCTAACTAGATGCCGTCCTTGATCTGGAGCTTCACTGTTTGCTTATACCTACTCAAACTATACCTTTTCGGGTAGCTTAGACCCTCCTCTACAAGATATATTAATATCAGTACAACATATCTCCAATCAAATGCGTTACAACGGATCCAGGTAACACAATGCATCAAAACGCACTCAAATATTGCCTAACTGTATGCCGTAAGTGATCTGGACCCAAACTGTTTGCTAATACTCACTCAAATTATTCAATTCCTAGTAACCTAGACTCTCTCCTATGCTATATGTTAATATAAGTACAACGGATTCTAAATTGTCTGAGTTACACGTTGTCAAGGTAACACAATGCATCAAAATGTATGCATAGAGCAAGAGCACGTTGGCGTGTTGACCGGACCCATAAGTTCTATTTATAGATGTCACATTGTATGCACCACGTGATGATAGAATCTATTAATATCGCTATACTGAAGGCGATTGAAGGTGAAAGGTGAAAGAATACCACGTGATGTTTCTGTACCAATTGGATTGGCTCAATTTGAAATAGTCATTGCAGCGCCATTGTGAACGTTTACAGTAAAGAAAAGAGCCATGGTGACTGTTTTGTGTTATAAATTGGATAGGAATATATTCCATTAATACAAGGAGTTTGGAAACAAGGTATGTAAACATTCAATAATTACTGTGTTGGGTATTTTTCAATCATAATTTTGGTCTTGTGTAGATGCTTTGCATATATTTAAATAAAGCTTCAAGTAGCTCCAGCTCCCTAAATAGAATGAATTGAACAGAAAGATAAGAATTAATGTTACTCAGGAATGGTAGCTGTGGAAATGTTTGGTTTTTAATCGGACCATTTTTTTGGCATATTGACGAAAATATAAGTAAAGCTGACACTATATGACATCATGATCTATATATAACAGCCAATCATATCAAAGAGTTGCATAGTTGCATAGTTGCATCTCGTAAAAGTGCCTATACCCTAACATTAGTAGACCCAGTAGGTAGGGTAGGGTTAGGGTTAGGGTTACCCTAGACCCAGTAGACCCAGTAGGTACAGTAGACCCAGTAGAGGGTTAGGGTTAAGGTAGACCCAGTAGGTACAGTAGACCCGGTAGACCAAGTAGACCAGGTAGGTACAGTAGACCCAGTAGGCCCAGTAGGTACAGTAGACCCAGTAGGTACAGTAGACCCAGTAGGTAAAGTAGACCCAGTAGGTACAGTAGACCCGGTAGACCCACTAGACACGGTAGACCCAGTAGGTACAGTAGACCCAGTAGGTACAGTAGACCCAGTAGGTACAGTAGACACAGTAGGCCCAGTAGACCCAGTAGGTACAGTAGACCCAGTAGGTACAGTAGACACAGTAGGCCCACTAGACCCAGTAGACCCAGTAGGTACAGTAGACCCAGTAGGTACAGTATGCCCAGTAGACAAAGTAGGTACAGTAGACCCAGTAGACCCAGTAGGTACAGTAGACCCAGTAGACCCAGTAGGTACAGTAAACCCAGTAGGTACAGTAGACCCAGTAGGCCCAGAACACCCAGTAGACCCAGTAGGTACAGTAGACCCAGTAGGTACAGTAGACCCAGTAGGTACAGTAGACCAAGTAGACCCAGTAGGTACAGTAGACCCAGTAGACCCAGTAGGTACAGTAGACCCAGTAGGTACAGTAAACCCAGTAGGTACAGTAGACCCAGTAGGCCCAGAACACCCAGTAGACCCAGTAGGTACAGTAGACCCAGTAGGTACAGTAGACCAAGTAGACCCAGTAGGTACAGTAGACCCAGTAGACCCGGTAGACCCAGTACACCCGGTAGGTACAGTAGACCCAGCAGGCCCAGTAGACCCAGTAGGTACAGTAGACCCAGTAGGTACAGTAGACCCAGTAGGCCTAGAAGACCCAGTAAACCATGTAGGTACAGTAGACCCAGTAGAACCAGTAGACCCAGTAGGTACAGTAGACCCAGTAGGTAAAGTAGACCCAGTAGGTACAGTAAACCAAGTAGGTACAGTAGACCCAGTAGGCCTAGTAGACCCAGTAGACCCAGTAGGTACAGTAGGCCCAGTAGACCCAGTAGACCAAGTAGACCCAGTAGGTACAGTAGACCCAATAAACCCAGTAGGTACAGTAGACCCAGTAGGTACAGTAGACCCAGTAGACCCAGTAGGTACAGTAGACCCAGTAGGTACAGTAGACCCAGTTGGTACAGTAGACCCAGTAGGCCCAGTAGACCCGGTAGGTACAGTAGACCCAGTATACCATTTCGGCGGCGCTGCGCAGTTGAAATTTTGAATGAAGCTCTCTTCGGAGAGATGCAGCTCCCGAACTATAAGTAATTGATATTGAATGTAAGAATAGAAAATGCTACATAAAGGGAGCTCTTCCGTCATGGCAAATAATTGGGTCCAATCTGATGAGAAATAAAAGAGTTACTATATAAGCTATACTGGAGGATGGTGGCATGAAGGGTGAAATGGGAGTCAAGGTTGTTACTAAAAATAGATTCCTTTGTTCGGACAAGCCGCAGAAGAGTTGGCCCTTACACGTTATATTACCTTTACGCTGTGACTGGAGACATAACCTGAACATTGTGTACCTTTACTCCGTGGCACAGTCTTCTATCTATACTCCGGGGGTTAACCCCGGGGATAACCCTGCAACCTTAACCTTAACCCTGTACCCTAACCGTAACCCTGCAACCATAACCTTTACCCTAACCCTTAACTCTAGCTCTGCCACCTTTACTCCTGGGTTAACGGTAACTCTGACAGCATTACTCCGGGGTATGTATGGAAAGAGGTGAGTAAGGCAAACTCAGAACCGTTGACATTTGGAGAATCGGAGCAGATTTGAGTGAGTTATGAGAGTATGCGTGATAGGAGTAACCCATTGCGGCACGGCGTACACAATGTAATTGTGTTGAGAAATCGGATTTCAATGAGTACTTGAGCGCTAATTATTTGCCATATGTTCAACACCACACAGAGAGAAATGGTAAAGTCCTAGACTTTGTGGGTTCGATTCCCACATCTTTCTGGTGTTGACCCAGGCATCGGTCTCAGCGGGGGACCCCCACTGGTCTCAAACGGCGGGGGAGGGGGACCCATTCTAAGGGGAGATAAGAACAATAATTACAGATATGTAATCCACTCTTCTCAGACAGAGTGAGCGGCCTTTAATAAGGAAACAGTGTTTAAAAATACGACTTCAAGTAGCCCCGACCCCTCTGTTTCGAGCATAAGGAGATGGATTCCAACATAAATATATGAAGCGGAAATGCTTAGAATAAGGATCTGAACATATGTGTGAAGTTTCATTAAAATCGAAGAAGCCAAAAAAAACTTTGACATGTTTGGTACATGCGCGAGAGGTGCCAAAACTCGAGATTTCTTTTTTTACTGAAAGGTAGGATAACTATATATGTTTGGAAAGGTCTTTGCGAGAGGAGCTCAGAACCCGAGTCAGAATTGAAATCGGACCATTTTTTCCCGGAGTTACGTGCCCTTGAATGTCTAAAATGGAGGGGGTTACCTGTCTTGGGAGAGCTCCAGCTCCCTAAATATAGCTAATTGAACAGGAAGATAAGAATGAAAGTTACTCAGGAAGTATAGATCTACACTCCTGCCAAGTTTCAGCGCGATCGGGAGGGACGTTTTCTTTTCAAATTTTCGCTAAGGGGGTAGCACTTAGGGAAAAAGGTTGAAATTTGCAAACTATAAAAAGAGTACGATTTCTATACATTGTTGGAAAGCACTCGTCTAGCCGAGTTCAGAACCCAACTCCTTTTTGAAATCGGGCCATTTTTGGCCGAGTTACCTGCCGCCGCTGGACAAGGTGTGTTACGTGTTAGTTGTTACGTTTGCTTCTTGTAGCTCTGCTAATTGCAGATCTGTTGTACTTATATTCACATATCGTATAGAGGAGGGTGCCAGCTGACGGAAGATGTCTATTTTCAGTAGGTAAAGGCAAACAGTTTAGCTCCAGTTCAAGTACCGCATCTATTTCGGCACTATTTGAGTGACTTTTGATGCATTGTGTTACATGGGGGCGACTTGTAGGCCAGCTAATGGAGGATCTGTTGTACTTACACGAACGTACCGTATATAGAAGCGTGCCGGCTACAAGAAAATGTTTAGTTTTAATCAGAATGAGCAAACAGTGTGGCTCCAGATCCATTACATAATACAGTTAGGCAAGATCTGGGGGAATTTTTATGCAATGTGTTACATGGGCAACGTGTAGGTCAGCTAATTGAAGAGCTGTAGTACTTATATGAACATGTGCTATAGACGAGGGTGTAAGCTACACGAAAATGCAACGTTTTACTAGGTATAAGCAAACAGTTCGGCTCCAGATCAATGACATAATCCAGTTAGGCAATATTTGAGTGAATTTTGCTTTCATTGTGTTACCTGGACCCGTTGTAACTCGGTTGATTGAGGATCAGTTGTACTTATATTAACGTAGAGTATAGGGGAGGGAGCAAGCTAGTAGGAAATGTATTATTTTAGTAAGTCTAAGCAAAGCGTTTGGCTCCAGATCACCACCGGCATCCAGTTAGGCACTATTTGGGGTCGTCATTTTGATGCATTGGGTTACTAGCTGGACCCGTTGTAAAATTACAATCCTCTTTGAATACTTTATGCTTTTTAATGCATTCTTAGTCTAGTATAAATCATCTCTGTAGCTCTTACAATTGAGTAATTCTTAAAATCGTTTATCGTTCTGTGTGTATATGTTATAGTTTAGTCAAGGGAAGTAATTCATGTCCCTCTTTCTGCATCGGTTTTTCTGCATGCATGAGTTGCCTCCCATTCGCCGTCCTTATTTTTGTTTGCGCTTATATGTATGTATATTTATAGATACCTCAAGCTCCCAAAACTAAACGCAATCGAACGAAAGCGTAGAACTAAAGTTTTCCAGAACACCTACCTGGACAGCCCTACAGTCATGCGAAATTAGATCCAGATCGGACGAGAAATAAAAAGGTTACAGCCCATTACCCGCATATACCTAACCTTTTGGTTGGCAAATAACTGAATGATAAACAGTGTTGATCCACATCAGATACATTGAAACTTTTAGTAATTGAACATAGTCGTAAGCTCTACACTCCTGCCAAATTTGATCCAGATCGGATAAGAAATAGAAAAGTTACAGTCTATTACCCGCCTATTACCCAGATGCAGCTCTCTAGGGGGGAGCTTCAGCTCCCAAACTATCAGTAGTTGAACTAAAACGTGAGACTCAAATTGCACTCAAACACGAGCCCTACAATCCTGCAAAATTTGATCCAGATCGGATAAGAAATAAACAGGTTACAGCCTATTACCCGCCTAGTACCCAGAAAAGGCAGCTCTCTTGTGAGAGCTCCGCCTGCCAGACTATATGTAATTGAACATAAACATAAGAATAAAAAGTACTCAGAAACCGCAGCCCTACACTCATGCCAAAATTGATCCAGATCGTATAAGAAATAAGGAAAATGACAGCCTATTACTCGCCTATTACCCAGAGCGATCTTTCTTGGGAGAGCTCCCGCTCTAAAACTAAACGTAATTGAGCATACACGTAAGAATAGCATTTACTCAGGAACAATAGCCCTACGATCATGCCAAGTTTGATCCAGATCTGTTGATAAATAAAAGAAAGTTACAGCCTATTGCCCGCCTGTTACCCAGAGGGAGCTCTCTTGGGAGAGCTCCCACTCCTAAACTGAACGTAACTGAACATAGACGTAAGAATGAAAATTACTCAGTAACGATAGCCACACAACCATGCCAAATTTGATCCAGATCGGATAAGAAATAAGATATAGTGACAACCTATTACCCGCCTATTACCCAAAGGGAGCGCTCTTGTGAGAGGTCCAGCTCCCAAACTATACGTATTTCAACAAAAGCTGAAACTATATTAACATATAGCATAGCGGGGGGAGGGTCCAAACTAGTAGGAAATGTATCATTTTAGTAAGTATACGCAAACAGCTTGGCTCCAGATCACTTACGGCATCCAGTAAGGCACTATTTGTGTGCATTTTGACGCATTGGGTTACCTGGACCACCTGTAACTCGGCTAATTGAGAATCTATTGTGCGTATGTTAGCGTCTCGTACGTAGAAGGGTCGGGGCTACGGGAAAATGTTTAGTTTTAATAGGTGCAAGCGACCATTGTGGCTCCGGATCCCTTACGGCATCCAGTTAGGCAATATTTGAGTGCATTTTGATGCACAGTGTTACCTGGACCCGTTGTATCTCGGTTGTGGAGCCACACTGTTTGCTTATACCTACTCAAACTATACATGTTCTTGTAGCATGCACTCTTCTATATACCAAACGTTAATATTGCTACAACACAGCTTCAAATAACTGACCCACACGTCGCCCACGTAACACAATGCATACAAAATACTACCTAACTAGATGCCGTCCTTGATCTGGAGCTTCACTGTTTGCTTATACCTACTCAAACTATACCTTTTCGGGTAGCTTAGACCCTCCTCTACAAGATATATTAATATCAGTACAACATATCTCCAATCAAATGCGTTACAACGGATCCAGGTAACACAATGCATCAAAACGCACTCAAATATTGCCTAACTGTATGCCGTAAGTGATCTGGACCCAAACTGTTTGCTAATACTCACTCAAATTATTCAATTCCTAGTAACCTAGACTCTCTCCTATGCTATATGTTAATATAAGTACAACGGATTCTAAATTGTCTGAGTTACACGTTGTCAAGGTAACACAATGCATCAAAATGTATGCATAGAGCAAGAGCACGTTGGCGTGTTGACCGGACCCATAAGTTCTATTTATAGATGTCACATTGTATGCACCACGTGATGATAGAATCTATTAATATCGCTATACTGAAGGCGATTGAAGGTGAAAGGTGAAAGAATACCACGTGATGTTTCTGTACCAATTGGATTGGCTCAATTTGAAATAGTCATTGCAGCGCCATTGTGAACGTTTACAGTAAAGAAAAGAGCCATGGTGACTGTTTTGTGTTATAAATTGGATAGGAATATATTCCATTAATACAAGGAGTTTGGAAACAAGGTATGTAAACATTCAATAATTACTGTGTTGGGTATTTTTCAATCATAATTTTGGTCTTGTGTAGATGCTTTGCATATATTTAAATAAAGCTTCAAGTAGCTCCAGCTCCCTAAATAGAATGAATTGAACAGAAAGATAAGAATTAATGTTACTCAGGAATGGTAGCTGTGGAAATGTTTGGTTTTTAATCGGACCATTTTTTTGGCATATTGACGAAAATATAAGTAAAGCTGACACTATATGACATCATGATCTATATATAACAGCCAATCATATCAAAGAGTTGCATAGTTGCATAGTTGCATCTCGTAAAAGTGCCTATACCCTAACCCTAACCCTAACCCTAACCCTAACCCTGAAATTTTGAATGAAGCTCTCTTCGGAGAGATGCAGCTCCCGAACTATAAGTAATTGATATTGAATGTAAGAATAGAAAATGCTACATAAAGGGAGCTCTTCCGCCATGGCAAATAATTGGGTCCAATCTGATGAGAAATAAAAGAGTTACTATATAAGCTCTACTGGAGGATGGTGGCATGAGGGGTGAAATGGGAGTAAATGTTGTTACTAAAAATAGATTCCTTTGTTCGGACAAGCCGCAGAAGAGTTAGCCCTTGCACCTTATATTACCTTTACTCGGTGACTGGAGACATAACCCTGAACACTGTGTACCTTTACTCCGGGGCACAGTCTTCTATCTATACTCCGGGGGTTAACCCCGGGGATAACCCTGCAACCTTAACCTTAACCCTGTACCCTAACCGTAACCCTGCAACCATAACCTTAACCCTAACCCTTAACTCTAGCTCGGCCACCTTTACTCCTGGGTTAACCATAACTCTGACAGCATTACTCTGGGGTATGTATGGAAAGAGGTGAGTAAGGCAAACTCAGAACCGTTGACATTTTGAGAATCGGAGCAGATTTGAGTGAGTTATGAGAGTATGCGTGATAGGAGTAACCCATTGCGGCACGGCGCACACAATGTAATTGTTTTGAGAAATCGGATTTCAATGAGTACTTGAGCGCTAATTATTTGCAATGTGTTCAACACCACACAGAGAGAAATGGAAAAGTCCTCGACTTTGTGGGTTCGATTCCCACATCTTTCTGGTGTTGACCCAGGCATCGGTCTCAGCGGGGGACCCCCACTGGTCTCAAACGGCGGGGGAGGGGGACCCATTCTAAGGGGAGATAAGAACAATAATTACAGATATGTAATCCACCCTTCTCAGACAGAGTGAGCGGCCTTTAATAAGGAAACAGTGTTTAAAAATACGACTTCAAGTAGCCCCGACCCCTCTGTTTCGAGCATAAGGAGATGGATTCCAACATAAATATATGAAGCGGAAATGCTTAGAATAAGGATCTGAACACATGTGTGAAGTTTCATTAAAATCGAAGAAGCCAAAAAAAAACTTTGACATGTTTGGTACATGCGCGAGAGGTGCCAAAACTCGAGATTTCTTTTTTTACTGAAAGGTAGGATAACTATATATGTTTGGAAAGGTCTTTGCGAGAGGAGCTCAGAACCCAAGTCAGAATTAAAATCGGACCATTCTTTCCCGGAGTTACGTGCCCTTGAATGTCTAAAATGGAGGGGGTTACCTGTCTTGGGAGAGCTCCAGCTCCCTAAATATAGCTAATTGAACAGGAAGATAAGAATGAAAGTTACTCAGGAAGTATAGATCTACACTCCTGCCAAGTTTCAGCGCGATCGGGAGGGACGTTTTCTTTTCAAATTTTCGCTAAGGGGGTAGCACTTAGGGAAAAAGGTTGAAATTTGCAAACTATAAAAAGAGTACGATTTCTATACATTGTTGGAAAGCACTCGTCTAGCCGAGTTCAGAACCCAACTCCTTTTTGAAATCGGGCCATTTTTGGCCGAGTTACCTGCCGCCGCTGGACAAGGTGTGTTACGTGTTAGTTGTTACGTTTGCTTCTTGTAGCTCTGCTAATGGCAGATCTGTTGTACTTATATTCACATATCGTATAGAGGAGGGTGCCAGCTGACGGAAGATGTCTATTTTCAGTAGGTAAAGGCAAACAGTTAAGCTCCAGTTCAAGTACCGCATCTATTTCGGCACTATTTGAGTGACTTTTGATGCATTGTGTTACATGGGGGCGACTTGTAGGCCAGCTAATGGAAGATCTGTTGTACTTACACGAACGTACCGTATATAGAAGCGTGCCGGCTACAAGAAAATGTTTAGTTTTAATCAGAATGAGCAAACAGTGTGGCTCCAGATCCATTACATAATACAGTTAGGCAAGATCTGGGGGAATTTTTATGCAATGTGTTACATGGGCAACGTGTAGGTCAGCTAATTGAAGATCTGTTGTACTTATATGAACATGTGCTATAGAGGAGGGTGTAAGCTACACGAAAATGCAACGTTTTACCAGGTATAAGCAAACAGTTCGGCTCCAGATCAATGACATAATCCAGTTAGGCAATATTTGAGTGAATGTTGCTTTCATTGTGTTACCTGGACCCGTTGTAACTCGGTTGATTGAGGATCAGTTGTACTTATATTAACGTAGAGTATAGGGGAGGGAGCAAGCTAGTAGGAAATGTATTATTTTAATAAGTCTAAGCAAAGCGTTTGGCTCCAGATCACCACCGGTATCCAGTTAGGCACTATTTGGGGTCGTCATTTTGATGCATTGGGTTACTAGCTGGACCCGTTGTAAAATTACAATCCTCTTTGAATACTTTATGCTTTTCAATGCATTCTTAGTCTAGTATAAATCATCTCTGTAGCTCTTACAATTGAGTAATTCTTAAAATCGTTTATCGTTCTGTGTGTATATGTTATAGTTTAGTCAAGGAAAGTAATTCATGTCCCTCTTTCTGCATTGGTTTTTCTGCATGCATGAGTTGCCTCCCATTGACAGTCCTTATTTTTGTTTGCGCTTATATGTATGTATATTTATAGATACCTCAAGCTCCCAAAACTAAACGCAATCGAACGAAAGCGTAGAACTAAAGTTTTCCAGAACACCTACCTGGACAGTCCTACAGTCATGCGAAATTAGATCCAGATCGGACGAGAAATAAAAAGGTTACAGCCCATTACCCGCATATACCTAACCTTTTGGTTGGCAAATAACTGAATGATAAACAGTGTTGATCCAGATCAGATACATTGAAACTTTTAGTAATTGAACATAGTCGTAAGCCCTACACTCCTGCCAAATTTGATCCAGATCGGATAAGAAATAGAAAAGTTACAGTCTATTACCCGCCTATTACCCAGATGCAGCTCTCTAGGGGGGAGCTTCAGCTCCCAAACTATCAGTAGTTGAACTAAAACGTGAGACTCAAATTACACTCAAACACGAGCCCTACAATCCTGCAAAATTTGATCCAGATCGGATAAGAAATAAACAGGTTACAGCCTATTACCCGCCTAGTACCCAGAAAAGGCAGCTCTCTTGTGAGAGCTCCGCCTGCCAGACTATATGTAATTGAACATAAACATAAGAATAAAAAGTACTCAGAAACCGCAGCCCTACACTCATGCCAAATTTGATCCAGATCGTATAAGAAATAAGGAAAATGACAGCCTATTACTCGCCTATTACCCAGAGCGATCTTTCTTGGGAGAGCTTCCGCTCTAAAACTGAACGTAATTGAACATACACGTAAGAATAGCATTTACTCAGGAACAATAGCCCTACGATCATGCCAAGTTTGATCCAGATTTGTTGATAAATAAAAGAAAGTTACAGCCTATTGCCCGCCAGTTACCCAGAGGGAGCTCTCTTGGGAGAGCTCCCACTCCTAAACTGAACGTAACTGAACATAGACGTAAGAATGAAAATTACTCAGTAACGATAGCCACACAACCATGCCAAATTTGATCCAGATCGGATAAGAAATAAGATATAGTGACAACCTATTACCCGCCTATTACCCAAAGGGAGCGCTCTTGTGAGAGGTCCAGCTCCCAAACTATACGTATTTCAACAAAAGCTGAAACTATATTAACATATAGCATAGCGGGGGAGGGTCCAAACTAGTAGGAAATGTATCATTTTAGTAAGTATACGCAAACAGCTTGGCTCCAGATCACTTACGGCATCCAGTAAGGCACTATTTGTGTGCATTTTGACGCATTGGGTTACCTGGACCACCTGTAACTCGGCTAATTGAGAATCTATTGTGCGTATGTTAGCGTCTCGTACGTAGAAGGGTCGGGGCTACGGGAAAATGTTTAGTTTTAATAGGTGTAAGCGACCATTGTGGCTCCGGATCCCCTACGGCATCCAGTTAGGCAATATTTGAGTGCATTTTGATGCACAGTGTTACCTGGACCCGTTGTATCTCGGTTCATTGAAGATCTGCTGTGCTAATATTAACATGTAGTCTACCGGTGTGTCTACTGGTGTGTCTACTAGTTTGTCTACCAGTGTATCTACTAATGGGTTTACTGGTAGTGGGTCTACTCGTGGTTCTACTTGTGGGTCTAACCATCAACTGGGTTCTAAGGAGTAAGGTTTAATGGGTAAGGGTTCATGATAACATACGTATTCTATATGTGGGTCTACCGGTGAGTCTATTAGTGGGTCTACTAGTGGGTCTACCGGTGGGTCTTCTAGTGGGTCTACTAGTGAGTCCACTGGTGGTGGGTTAGCTAGTGGGTCTACTAGTGGGTATACTAATGGGTTAGGTAATGGGTCTACTGGTTATCCCTTGCATCCCGTATGGCTCTAAACATAGTGGGTTAACCCTGAGTTAACATACGAGGGTTAACCCATGCATATGTACATATAGTAAAAACTTTCAAAGCCCATAACTCGCTTAAATCTGCTCCGATTTTCGAAATTTAAACGGTTCCGTGTTTGACTTTCTCAGTTCTTTCCATCCATTTCAATAGATCTTCAATTAGCTGACCTACTAGTCGCCAAAGTAACACACTGCATCAGAAATCAATACAAATATTGCATAACTGGAATGTGTAATTGATCTGGAGCCACACTGGTTGCTTTTACGTACTACAAATATACATTTTCCTGTAGCCTGAACCCTTCCATATAAGACACGTTCATATAAGAACAACACATGTTCAATTAGCTGACCTACAAGTCGCCCATGTAACACAGTGCATCAACAGTCACTCAAATATTGCCTAAATATATGCGGTACTTAATCTGGAGCTTCATTGTTTGCTTATACCTACTAAAACTATGCATTGTCGTGTAGCTGCGACCCTCCTCCAGAGGGTATGTTAATATCAGCACAACAGATCTTAAATTAGCTGAACTACAAGTTGCCCATGTAACACAATGCATCACCTATTAAAACTTAACAGTTTCCTGTAGCCTGCACATTTCCATATACGATATGTTAATATAAATAAACATATCTTCAATTAAGTTACAAGTGGTCCACGTAACACAATGCATTAAAAGTCATTCAAATATACCATAACTGGATGCCGTAAGTGATCTGGAGCCGAACTTTTTGCTAATACTCACTCAAATTATTCATTTCCTAGTAACCTAGACTCTCTCCTATGCTATATGTTAATATAAGTACGACGGATTCTAAATTGTCTGAGTTACACGTTGTCAAGGTAACACAATGCATCAAAATGTATGCATAGAGCAAGAGCACGTTGGCGTGTTGATCGGACCCATAAGTTCTATTTATAGATGTCACATTGTATGCACCACGTGATGATAGAATCTATTAATATCGCTATACTGAAGGCGATTGAAGGTGAAAGGTGAAAGAATACCACGTGATGTTTTTGTACCAATTGGATTGGCTCAATTTGAAATAGTCATTGCAGCGCCATTGTGAATTTTTACAGTAAAGAAAAGAGCCATGGTGATTGTTTTGTGTTATAAATTGGATAGGAATATATTCTATTAATACAAGGAGTTTGGAAACAAGGTATGTAAACATTCAATAATTACTGTGTTGGGTACTTTTCAAACATAATTTTGGTCTTGTGTAGATGCTTTGCATATATTTAAATAAAGCTTCAAGTAGCTCCAGCTCCCTAAATAGAATGAATTGAACAGAAAGATAAGAATTAATGTTACTCAGGAATGGTAGCTGTGGAAATGTTTGGTTTTTAAATCGGACCATTTGTTTGGCATATTGACGAAAATATAAGTAAAGCTGACACTATATGACATCATGATCTATATATAACAGCCAATCATATCAAAGAGTTGCATAGTTGCATCTCGCCAAAGTGCCTATACCCTAACCCTAACCCTAACCCTAGACCCAGTAGACCCAGTAGGTACAGTAGACCCAGTAGGTACAGTATGCCCAGTAGACCCAGTAGGTACAGTAGACCCAGTAGGTACAGTAGACCCAGTAGACCCAGTAGGTACAGTAAACCCAGTAGGTACAGTAGACCCAGTAGACCCAGTAGGCCCAGTAGACCCAGTAGACCCAGTAGGTACAGTAGGCCCAGTAGACCCAGTAGGTACAGTAGACCCAGTAGACGCAGTAGACCCAGTAGGCCCAGTAGGTACAGTAGACCCAGTAGACCCAGTGGGCCCAGTAGACCCAGTAGGTACAGTAGACCCAGTAGGTACAGTAGACCCAGTAGACCCAGTATACCATTTCGGCGGCGCTGCGCAGTTGAAATTTTGAATGAAGCTCTCTTCGGAGAGATGCAGCTCCCGAACTATAAGTAATTGATATTGAATGTAAGATCAGAAAATGCTACATAAAGGGAGCTCTTCCGTCATGGCAAATTTGTGTCCAATCTGATGAGAAATCTGGGAGTAAAGGTTGTTACTAAAAATAGATTCCTTTGTTCGGACAAGCCGCAGAAGAGTTAGCCCTTATATATATAGCTAATGACAGAACGGGCTCACTCGCTCCGCTCGGAGCCCGTTCCCGCTTCGCTTGTCATTAGCTATATATATATATATAAATTTCCTAAAAAATAAAACCACCAGTACCACCACACAGGGGCGGGTCTAAAACACATAGGGGGAAAAAATGTGTGTGTTGGGGGAGAGGGGGGTGATTTGGGGGGGGATTTAGGGTTTGATGGGGAATGATGTACATGGAGGGTGAAATGATGGTGTTTGTGGTGGTTTGTGGGGTTTTGTGGGGTTTGGTTGGGTTTGAGTGGTAAAAATAAAAAGATAGGAGGGGGGTAAAAGGAGGGACAGCGGGGGTAAAGGAGGGACACGGAGAAACTATCGAGGAATGGGAGAGAGGTAAAAATAAAAAGATAGGAGGGGGTAAAAGGAGGGACAGCGGGGGTAAAGGAGGGACAGGGAGAAACTATCGAGGGTAGAGAGAGGTAAAAAATAAAAAAGAAGGGGGGTAAAAAAGGAGGGACAGCGGGGGTAAAGGAGGGACAGGGAGAAACTATCGAGGGTAGAGAGAGGTAAAAATAAAAAGATAGGGTGAGGGGTAAAAAGGAGGGACAGCGGGGGTAAAAGGAGGGACAGGGAGAAACTATCGAGGGTGGGAGAGAGGTAAAAATAAAAAGGAAGGGGTAAAAAGGAGGGACAGCGGGGGGTAAAGGAGGGACAGGGAGAAACTATCGAGGGTGGGAGAGAGAGGTAAAAATAAAAAGGAAGGGGGGTAAAAAGGAGGGACAGTGGGGGGTAAAGGAGGGACAGGGGGAAACTATCTCAGGGTGGGAGAGAGGTAAAAATAAAAAAGGGACACCGAACTTTAAAGTAAAAACAGAACGCTCCTATATATAATATAATATAATAATAATAATAATAATAATAATAATAATAATAATAACAATAATGATAATAATAATAATAATAATAATTAATAATAATAATAAGGTGATGGACAAATTTGTTAAATTTGTTAAAAGTATTGCAATTGATTGAGTATTATTGCGTTCTCTGATACCCCCCGATAAATTACCCGTCGCCGGATAAGATAGCCGCAACCGAGAGTTTTACTCCCATCCGATAGTTTGCCAACGTGGCAAGGTTATGTAGTTTGACCTTGATTTGTGCACAAATGTCATATCCGCCCTGCAGTGCATTGAAGACGAGCGTGTTCATTTAGGAAATAAACACTTATAATAATTATGTAAGTACATATTTCTTTTGAAACATCGTTTCACCAATCGTGTAATTGCTTCTACGACGTATAGATAACATTTTAAAGCAAGTATACATGCGATGTAGCGTGTGCATTCATCAACCTGAATCGAGGTCAAATGATGCAACAGTTAAGTTAGATCCTATTTAGATGCTAGTGAGTTTGTTTCTGCACATATCTATACATTGATGAATATAGATCAAAAAGTGTATGTGTTATTATTATACCACATTTATGTGCATTCACATAGCAAGATAAACTAGACAATATCTATGTTATTTTTCATAACGGTGCGTGGGTACAAATCTACCCTTATATTTTTACCCTTACAAATCTACCCTAATATTTTTTTACCTTTACACCGTTATTTTTCATAACGGTGCGTGGGTACAAATCTACCCTTATATTTTTACCCTTACAAATCTACCCTTATATTTTTTTACCCTTACACCGTTATTTTTCATAACGGTGAAACCATAAATATGTATTACAGAATAAATTGTAATAGTTATTTATTTTCTACTTTCAGGGACAGTCAACAAGCAACAAAACTTAGAACAGACTTACAAAAACTCACCAGCTATCTACTCAACACATATCCAGAAGACGAAGTAATAAAGCAATGGAACGAAACCTTTTCGCAACAATACGACGGACTTTTAACCATGGCAGCCAAATCAACCAAAACACATCAGAAGAAACAAAACAAACAAACAAACAAAGAACGTATAAAACAACGCCTCCAGAACTCATATTCCGAAGACAGACAATACCAGGGACAAGTGACCATCGACCTCACAAGTGAAGAAACTATTATTTAAAATCTACACGATTTGAATAAATTAGAAAGCAGTAACAACAGAAATTCAGTTTTCATAGCATCTCAACAAGGAGAACTTTTGAAAGTTATTAAAACCGAAATTCCAAAGAAAGGACAAATACAATCGTATTTACGAAAACATAAAATTTGTTATTCTACACAAAAATGCAGGTCACTTATCATATTGTATGAATTAGTGTCAGAATTTGATATTTTACTCCGATGTGATGTTCCTGTTAGTTTTCTTACACAAAACAGTAAAACAATAAAAGAAATTTGTAAAGAATGGTAAAAATAAAACTTTAAAATGTACATTTCTGTTTTTTATTTGTTATTTAATTAATTTCTATATTCATTAATCTTTTAACTTCTTCATTATATGGTTTGATTACCTCGTGATATCTACAGTTCACTCTTATTTTATTAGATCCGCATTTATTGCAGATTTGCAATTTGGAATAAGTCCTTTTCCCGCAATATATACACGGTTTCACATTATCATTTTTCATCAGAAATTTATGTATAGCGCAATATATAGACCATTTTACGGGTCTTTTAAAACATCGTTTATCGCTTCCGACCTTCGAGAATTCTCATTCCATTTATTTAAAATAAAAAACAATTATTTGTTATACTTAATTAAAAAACTAACCTTAATAAATGGAATCTATTAAATTAGTAGATAAACCAAAATGTAATTATTTCAAAACATACGAAATTGACGCTAGTAATTATAAAGATCCCTATATATTATTTTCTGATAAAAAATCTATTATAATAGATCAAATCAAAAAAGACATAAAAGAATATAATGGTATTAAGTTTTCGGTAGGTCTTTCTCTTCAATTTTTTCATGATGAACAAAACGGTAATAAGAAATTTGTTGATGCTTCAAATCATGGACTACAAGCTGCCGTATTAAATGATGAAAATATCGAAGAATATTATAATGAACAAACTTCTTATTTACAAGTATGGATTGAGAAATTCACAAACACAGCTTCAGGTTTAGAAATTGATCACTGTAAAATATTGTATTTGAATATAGCAAAATATGAACCGTTAAAAGGTTCTTCATATATAGACCTACCAATCTTTTTAAAAAAGAAGCAAGCAATAATCAATGTAAAAAATAAAGATGATGCGTGTTTATTCAGATCAATAGTTTCTGCACTTTATCCTGCATCTAAAAATTCTGATAGACCCTCATCTTATCCCGATTATAAAAATATTCTTAATACAAAAGATATTGATACTCCTACACCATTAACGCAGGTATCAAAATTAGAAAAACAAAATAATCTCGCAATAAATGTATACGGATATACAAAGTTAGTATTTCCATATCATATTTCTGAACAACCAAAAGAGATTAAAATAATAAACTTAATGTTAATTTCAGAAGATACAAAATATCATTACTGTTGGATTAAAAATTTTAGCAGATTAATTTGCAATCAAAACAATAAGCACGACGGAAAAACACACTTCTGTGACAGATGTCTATATTGCTTCTCAAAAGAAAATTTACTTACTAAACATAAAGAAGATTGTGAAGGAATAAATAAAACACCTTTAAGAATAGAAATGCCTAAAAAAGGTGATACAATTATATTTAAAAATAATCAAAACCAAATGCCAGTTCCATACGTAATCTATGCAGATTTTGAAAGTATAATAAAACCTAAATCAGAAGAAAAAGGAGATAAAACGGAAATAACTAGTGAGCACGAAGCATGCGGATTTGGATATCAAGTTGTTAGATATGATGGTGAAATAAAAGAAGAAGCTATTATATATAGAGGTGAAAATACCGCAGAAATCTTTCTAAATCATTTAGAAAAAGAAGTAGAAAATATTAACGATATATTTAAACATCCTAAACCAATGATTATGACAAAACAAAATACAGAAGATTTTAAAAACGCAACTGATTGTTGGATATGCGAAGAAGAAATATTAGAAGATAAAGTTAGAGACCACTGTCATTTCACGGGTGAATACAGAGGTGCAGCGCATAAAACATGTAACTTAAAACTAAAGATAAAACCATATTCAACTAAAATACCTGTTGTCTTTCATAATCTAAAAGGTTATGATTCTCATCTTATAATGCAAAAGATACATACAACTACGAGTGAGAAGAAGATTTCTTGTATAGCAAATAATACAGAAAAGTATATTTCATTTAGCATTGAACAATTGAAATTCTTAGACAGTTTCCAATTTATGCCATCATCATTAGAGAAATTAGTAGACGCAACAGATAAAAAAAAATTCAAAATAATTAAAGGACAATTTCATGATAAGACAGATTTACTTTTGCGTAAAGGTGTTTATCCGTATGAATATATAGATTCTTTTGATAGATTTAATGAAACTAAATTACCTCCTATAGAAAAGTTTTTTAGTTCTCTATCGGATAAAAATATCAAACAAGAAGATTATGACCATGCTCATAATGTATGGAAAGAATACAACTGTAAAAATATAGGTGATTATCATGATCGATATTTAAAAACGGATGTTCTCTTACTAGCCGATATATTTCAAACATTTAGAAAAACTTGTATGAAAACTTATAAATTAGATCCTCTACATTATTACACGGCACCAGGATTATCCTGGGATGCTCTTCTTAAACAAACTAAAATAAAATTAGAATTACTCACGGATATAGATATGCATCTCTTTATAGAAAAAGGAATGAGAGGTGGAATAAGTATGGTTTCAAAACGATACGCAAAAGCTAATAATCCTTAATAGAAGGTTACGATAAAGATAAAGAAAATAATTATATAATGTATCTAGATGCAAATAATTTATACGGTCATGCAATGTCAAGACCACTTCCATACTCTGGTTTCAAATGTGTTAATCCGAGTAAAGTTAAGAAGCGTCCTAAAAATAAAGGATGGATCTTAGAAGTTGATTTAGAATATCCTAAAGAATTACACAAAGAACATAACGATTATCCACTTGCTCCAGAAAAACTTTCCGTGAAAGAAGAATGGCTTTCAGAATATCAAAAAGAAATACTAGATAATAAAAGTATTTTAAAGGTAGAAAAGCTTATACCTAATCTAATGAATAAGAAAAAGTATGTAGTACACTATAGGAATCTACATTTATATCAGGAACTAGGCCTAAAAGTAACAAAATATCATAGAATCCTCGAGTTCAATGAGAAACCATGGATGGAACCTTATATAATAATTAATACAGAACTAAGAAAAAAAGCTAAATCAGCATTTAAAAAAGATTTTTATAAATTAATGAACAATTCAGTATTCGGTAAAACTATGGAAAATCTACGAAAAAGAGTAGATATAAAACTTATAAAAACAGATGGAAGTCAAAATGAAAAACTTAGAAAAACAATTGCAAAACCAAATTTTAACAGACGTGTTAAATTCTCTGATAAACTGTCAGCAGTACATGTAAATAAAACAAAATTAAAATTAGACAAACCGATCTATGTAGGATTCTCTATTCTAGATTTATCAAAAGAGTTAATGTATGATTGGTATTACAACACATTAAAAAAAAGATATAATGAAAACTGTACCATGTTATACACCGACACGGATTCACTACTAGTAGACATAAAAACCGAAGACGTTTATAAGGATATGTTCGAAATGAAAGATGAATATGATCTATCCGATTATCCAAAGGATCACTTCTTATATGATGAAAAAAATAAAAAAGTAATAGGGAAATTTAAAGATGAATGCGCGGGTGTTCCGATAGCCGAATATGTAGGTCTAAGACCTAAACTATATTCGGTATTAAGAGCGGATGAACAAGTTATTAAAAAAGCAAAAGGAACAAAAAAATATGTGATTGAAAAAGAAATAACCCATGAAAACTATAAAGACGCATTATTTAATAGAAAAAGATACTCTCACAAAATGAACATGCTAAGATCCCATCACCACAATATATACGGAGTGACAGTAAATAAAATAACACTTTCTCCACTCGATACCAAAAGATATATATCGTCAGATGGAATTACGACATACGGGTATGTGTATCAGCGGGAACGATAAGAAGTTCTTCTTTAACGAAACCTCTCGTTGGTGCGGGAGATTTCAAATAATAAACTCTTATACCCTGCGTAATAATATGATAATCTATATTATGAATATCGACCGACCAAATTGGGTCGGTAGCTCTTCTCTTACCACCTCCTTCTAATTCTCCGGGTTGATATAAATATCTAACGCTAGCGAGTGGACATATTTCAGTATCAACTTTTCTCGTTAAAATTGGAGAAGGTTTTTTCGTCTCATTATTCAAAGCCTTAACGACGTCCGGTAATCTCTTTACCCATTCTCTATTTCTTTCCCGCGTTTCGATCTCCTTAGCGTACTGATAACCGAACAATCTTTCGGCCAAAGTTCTATTAAATCTCTCTACGATTCCTTGATCTCTATGTATCTCTCTTCTACCTCTTCTTATTTTAACATTACGTTTAGCCATTAGTTGAGAAACAACGCCCATAAATTCACTACCTGGGTCAACTTGTAATAATTTGGGATAGTTCAAATGTCTTTTATAAATCTTCTCAAAAGCGGCGGAAACTTCTTTACTGTCTTTCGATGTCAATGGTTCGGCTTCTTTATATCTCGTTCCCGCATCTACTAATGTCAATGCGTACTTATACGTTTTATTTTTAACTCTATCAAAAGGTAAGAACAGCAAATCGGCTTGATGTACTTCGTTCTTCGCAGACACGTCAAATTTAGGTCGTATTATCTTTTTAGGTTCGGGTAAATATATCTGCCACACAGCTTGTTTATTTAGAAATTCTAATGCTCGTTTATTACTAACTTTGGCTTCTTTAGCTAACTTACTAACGGCCGTCTTACCTTTCCAAAATCCTTTAGGACTATAGTATATTTTTTCCATTTTCACGGGAAAATTAAATCATAAGCGTGATATTTATTCTTCTTGTTATTCTTACACGGTTTCAATCCGAGCGGTCTAACGTAAAAAGGTGGATCTTTATCCTCTATCTTAGTAGCGAGGTGCCAAGGACACCACACTTTTACATTGCCTTTTAGAGTTAATATCGTACTTTCGCCATTTCTCGTTTCAACTGTTATATAGTCAACGATTGTATAGATTTTATTTTTTTCCAAATCAGACCATTTCTTTGTATTATATTCGCTTTGTTCTTTTAACATTTCTTCAAATTCTTCTTCCGTGATTTCTTTTTGCATTTGTGCTTTACTTTGCTCTTGTGCTCTCATTTATTTAATATAGAAAATCAATTATATAATTTCCAAGCGACAAACCCGGTTAATGCCATGCCACCGATAACGAAAACGAGTTCTCTATTCTTTTGGTCTTCCGATGGAGTATAAAAATCGCTTAATTTGGGTTCCGGTGGTAACGCTTGAAGTTCTTTTCCGGTCGAATAATAATACTGTTTCATAGCCATATCGACATCGTCAAATGTTTTCTCAGAGTGATGTTCTTTTTTCATCACCTCATTAATATAATCTAATCTTTGAGTTCTTTGTTTATTCCAATCCGCTTGTTCTTGTTCTAATTGTTCCATCGCTTTATCGTGCCTTTCTCTTTCTTCATCCGTATCACCATCTATTTTTTTAAATAAATAATTACTACCGCTAAAAGCTAATGCACTCGTAATAGCTCCCCCAAACATCATCGCTACCACGCTCGCCATTTATTTAATTAAAAAATAAAACTACTTTGAATTTCATGGGTAGGTCGATATTCTACTGGAGCTGGAATCAACTTAATAATTTCCCAAATAGTTAAACCTGTTAATAAAATACCAGTAACAATAGGTAAAAAATTACTTTTCTTTTCTTTATTAGGAACCATGGAATTTGAATAATCTTTTATAACTTCTTCAACATCATCATCTGGTTCTAAATATAAGAAATCATACTTTACACCTACTTTAATTGGTATTACTCTTGCCATTTTTAAAAAAATAAAAAACTACTTCATAATATCAGCCGGTATAATACCCTGTTTAACTAACATATCTTTAGTTACCATTGCGAGTAATATATCGATAGATAACATTCCGATATCACTCATATTAAAATCTACTTTAGGTGGTTGTCTTTTAAATAGTTTTCTACCTATTTCAGAATATCCGACCGTTAATACCGTTTCTACTCCGGCGTGATATAACGTATTCACTATTTCTTTTTTATCTGCCGACATTTTTTTAAAGGAAAAAATTAATTAAATTCAAACGGGTCATATTCTTCTTTCTTTTCCTTTTCGATGGGGGCGACCGCTTTGGTTCCGCTTTGGTTCCGATTAGGTTCCGATTTGGTTACGAAAAAATATAATCCTAATCCGACAACTCCTATTGATATATATAATGGTACGTAATTTGGTTTCTCCTCGTCATCCGAATCTTTCGTTATCTCTTTTCTTTTTAATTCGGCTTTTAATTTTTTAGCTTCTACACCTTTCTTACCCGCGGCTACTCGTTTCGGGTCTTTCGTTTTTTCTTCGTTATTCATTTTTTATATCTAAATCTTGATCGCTCTTGTCGAATTGAATATGTTTTACCGTAGTTAACATCGCGGTAAAAGGCGCTAAATACATTCCGTATTTATAATATAGTTCGCAACATGAAGTAGTCAAAGCGTGATTAATAAAAGGATCTTCCTCTAAGTCTTGTATTAGTTTGGGAGGGTTAACAACGTTAAAATACTTTGAAACGCTCATAACATATAAATTAATAAAAGCATTACCTAATGTTTTAGTCATACTAGCTCCTAATCTCGCTTCGTATCTACAGTATAATTTGTTTATTTGTTCTAATGTCATTGTGTCGATATCCGAGAGTTGTAACTCTCTTCCGAGATATTGTTTACTACTGCCACCGGCTATAATAGCCGATAATCTTTCACGTTTTTTTTCTTCTTCAACATCTTCAACATCTTTTCCCGTTACTTCGGTTAATAATTCTTCGGCGTTCATTTTATATAATATATTTTTCAGTTTTAAATAATTAAATATCACATATCCGGCTAATGATAAGACTGTAGTATTTGTTATAATTGTTAGTATTTCCAATAGCATTTTTTAGCAAATGCTTTTAAGCAATGCTTTAATGCTTTTAGCAAATGCTTAATGCTTTTAGCAAATGCTTTTAGCAAATGCTTAATGCTTTTAGCAAATGCTTAATGCTTTTAGCAAATGCTTTTATCAATGCTTAATCGACGAACCAATAATTCGTAGGTTGATCCGTTATCAACATTAATTTACGATGCTTCTTTTTTTTAAGTTCTTCTTTCGCTCTTTGACGTTCTTCTATAGTTGGAATAACGTCATTCTCCCTTAAACAATTTTCGAAACTGTCTCTATCTTTCATGTAGAACATACAAACCCATTTAGCTTGTTCTCTCAGATCTTTTAATACGGAATTGTATCTCTGAGAAATAACCCATACCGATTGTTCGGCGTGTCTACCGGAAAAAGCTAATTCCGAAAGCATATCCCTTTTCTTAGTTAATTCTTTCGTAGCGCTACAATCGTCAATAACGTATAACGTAGAATAACCGGCGTATTTATTAAAGAACATTCTTAATAATTCTTGTAGTTTCTCTTCTTCATTAACGATAGGATTAACGATTATTATATTTTTGTTTTTAGGTTTCCTGACATCTCCGATCCACTCACGATTTTTATAAGCTTTATTCCATCGAATAGTAGGACACAATATAACTATGTATTCGAATATTTTATAATATTCATTTTCTAGAAGATCGAGTACGAACTCCGTCTTCCCGCATCCCGTTTGACCGCATATAATCGCCGAATGAGGAAATTTCGGTAGCTCCATTTTTTAATAATTAATAATTAACTTCTTTAAATCTTCCATCTTCAAAATTAATTTGCGCGTCTTGTATAACGAATAGATAAAGGTTTATTAATTCATCTTCTCCTCCTTCTTTCGTTATTTGTATCGTAATTCCTTCGGAGGCATTCTCAATTCGCCTTCCCGAACCGTGTAGCGAGTTATCATCCGTTGCGCGTAAATCGAGCCATAACGCGTAATTACTGGTAAGATATTTTTCTAATGTCGTATTAGTGAAGACCGTATCTTTTAAAACGGAATTCGTTATTTTATTTCGTTTAGAATTCATAGCAAAAAATTTATTTATTTCGTCCCATTGTTGATAAGCTTTCATTCCTTGACTGTATAGTTGATTCGGAACTCCTTCTATCGTAATCTCTACTTTAGTTATTTTAGGATTGAAATAAGTTTCGGTGTTCGTTCTTTCGGGGTCCTCGAATAACATCAGAACCCCTTTCATACTTCTAGCCGGAACATTTAAATTAATGTTCCATAAAGTATCTGACTTATTTTTAGTTATCTTCCTATGCCTTAATATTCTGTCGTACAAAATAACCATTTTACCGGAAACTTGTTGTCTTATTTGTCTAGATAATTCGGTGTCGGAAACCATATCGAATTCTAAACAAATATTACTTATTTTATAACTAGTATCTTTATCGGTAGAGTTAATAACTTTATTATAATCGTTGAACGTAAGTTCGTATTCGAGTCTATCACCGAGACCGGACTGATAAAATGGCATATGCGTTTCTAATAGTTCGAAGTCTAACGGAATACAAAATCTATTTTTATACGCGTCAGCTATAGCTTCGTCTTCTTTGTCCGAACCAGCATTTCCCGCTCCAACTCTGTGTTTTAACATGTTTACGGTACCTAGACCTTGATAAGCCATGTTCGCGCGTTCGGTAGGCGTTTTCCATAAATCGACGTAACAATGATAAATATCGCTATCATCGATTGACATAACTTCATTTCCGCTTATACGAATGGTCATTTTTTTAATTATTGATCTCCCTACGTTTTGATATATAGTCGAATTTACGTCCTTAGATTTAATTTCAATTTCGAAAGCTAATCTAACCGTTCCGGGGACAATAACGTCGTTACTACTTAGATTAGGGAATCTCACTAATAACTGTTGATTCTGATCGATAGTAGAAGGATTATTAGTTATTACGACGCTCTGTCTAATCCCTTTTACGCCTCTCGGTTCCCTCATTTTTCTGTAAGGATTTAATTTTTCGCCGTAGGAAGACATTTTTAAGGGTTTTTTTTAGTACGATAATTCAATTATCATTGACGCAACCGTATTAACGCACGTAGAATTATCTGTTTTAGAAACGAAATTGATTACATCGAGAGGTTCAATCTGTAACGGTATAGCGAAACGTGCCGCGGCGCTCGGAAAAATACCCAACGACACGCCATATTTCGGTTGTTCAATTCCATTAATAGATACCGCAATGGCTACATTAGCATTGTCCGTTCTTTTACTCGATAACCCTAACCCCATTATCAAACCGGTCCTTCCCGTCACGTAACCGACCCCTTCTTCTCTACCGGCATTACCGAAACTAAATACTTTTCCATCCTTTAATGCACCCTTACTTTCGGCGCATATGCTTATCGTCTTCTTTGTACTAATACTATCCCTCAATTTATTAATTTCTTCTTTCCTTTCTAAATTATCGGCATGTTGTCTATTAGATAACTGCGGAACTACGCCCCTAAATTTATTAATTTCTTCTTTCAGCGCTAAATTATCGGCATGTTGTCTATTAGATAACTGCGGAACTAAAACGTTCCTCACATGATTAATTTCTTCTTTCAGAGCTAAATTACCAACAAGTTTTATTTTTTTAGTTCCAAATATACTCATTTTATAAGATATTTTTTTTAGTATTCGTAGTTTTCATCATCTAATAATTGAATTAAAATTGATACAACCGTATTAATACACGTAGGATTATCCGCTTTACTAATAAAATTAATTACATTAAGAGGAGAAATCTTAAAATATGGTTTTATTTCAATAGAAGTTATCGGTAACTTATTTTTTGTTTGAATACTACATTCTGGTTTTTCAACTCCATCGATAGTTAACGTGACGTGTAGTTCAAATGCCGATTTTCCTAGTGGAAAATACGGTAAAAAAGTTTCATTAGTTCTTTGGGTAGATATAGACATTTTACGTATTCTACTCCAAGTTCCCAACAAGCAACCAACATTTTTATCTTTACCGTTATTACCGAAACTAAATATTTTTCCTTTATATAATTCCCCTGAACTTTCGGCATATAATATTATCTCTTTTTCATTTTCAATTTTTCTTTCAATATTTTTATAATCGTCACTTTGTTTAGCAATCAACTGAGGAATTACAACGCCCTTCAATTTATTTATTTCTTCTTTAATTTCTGAACTACTATCACGTTTTTTTTTAGTTCCAAATATACTCATTTTTAAAGATAATCTTTTAACTCTAAAACGCAATTAACTGGTAGACGATTAACTATTTTATTATTATTTTCGTCCCTTATTTCTAAATTTAATTCGGTTATAGCGTCATTAATTAAACTTTTATATTCGGGATGTTCGAATCTAATCGTAGTTATATCTCCGAATTCTTTATTTTCTACGGGAATAACCGCTAACAAGGTACTAGGATTACCGTCTAGAAAATTATAAGAAGTACTAACTTGTTCCAAATGAACGTACAACGATTTATAGATAGCGAAATCTATACTCTTATCACCGATGTGTACGTTATTAGGGCTAAATCTAGGTTTATCAAATCCTAACATATAGTTCAAATTTTTACTCAATCTCAAATCTTGAGTAGTAATTAACGACGCTATTCCATTAGTTTCGTTAACAGTTAAGGTAATATTATAAGTTTTTAAAAAATCCGATAATTGTTGAAAACTATAATAACCATCTGGAATATGAATAGGTCTCTCGCCCACCTTTTGTACATATTCGTTAACGATATTATACCAACCTACACCGTACGTAATACATTTCAATCCGATACATTTATCCCCATTTCTATTATCGATATATTGTTGTAAGTTAATAGTTTTATCAATATTTGAAATTGTATAATGCATTTTTTATGTTTAAAAAATGTCAATCCCAAAAGAATTTAAATTTAATCCGAACGTATCTTATAAATCGGGAGCCGCTTATAAACTTAAAAATATAAACCTTATCAAACAAGATATGTACGTTAATAAAGATGAAAGTTTTCCAGTAATTTTTCCCGATATATTTCAAAAATATCAAAATCCTACTTTACATTCGAACGATCCTTGGAATACTTGGTTAAATTCTCCTTTCGATTGGTGGCAATGTCAATTAAATTTTGCAGTTTGGTGCGCGACTTCCGGTTGCGGCGTAAGTTACGAAGATCATTTAGAAAAAACTACCGATCTAACAAAAACGGTTTATACTTTTCACGTTTATTACTGTATTTTAAGAATAATAAAAGAATTACAATGTCCAATTCCTACGGATCCAGCATTCTGTTATTATAGTAATCAATACGATAAATCCGCGTATCAAAAATTATGTAATGAGTTTAATATTTCTCCTCATACGGATTGGAGACAGAAATTAGATAGAGGAGGTTGTCACGGTCTCGGTACGTACAGTCAATACTTTAAACCCGATGGCGCATACAGAGCTAGTCATTTAAGCGATGGACCATTCTTTAGCGTTAATGATTCGATAACTCACACTAGAAATATTAGTAATGCCTGGACTACTTTTTTATTAGATAAATCTAACGGATTTACTCATACGGGATTAGTTAGAATAAACGAAAGTATTAGAATATTCGTATGGGCTTTACTAGGATCTCAAAGTCAAACTAGAGTAGACATTTTAAAGGTAGGAACCGGTTTTGACGCTCAAAAGCAATTCTTAGCAAATATACAGGATGCTGTCAATAGTCCGATAGATTTACCGAGTCAGATTTCAAAATACGAAAATGTTTTAAAATATGCGAGAAGTAAAGTTAATTACAGTTACGGACTCGGTCTTTATATGTCTCCGAGCGATATGATTTTACAAATAGGAACTATTGTCGGATATAATAATGAACTTGTAGTATCAACCGAAGAACAAGTTTTAGGAATTAACGATGACGTTAATTCGATAAATAAATCTCCTTCTAACGTAATAAATGGAACAAAAACTAAAAAATCTCCTATTATTCCTATTAAAAAACCTGAACCTAAACCTAAACTAGAACCTGAACCTGAACCGGAAGTAAACCCGAAGGTATCCGAACACGAAGATGAAAAAACGGCAATAATAGTAGGAAGTATAGCGGTAGGTCTTACAGTTTTATTTATTTATCGTTGAGATACTCTTTTGCCGCCGTAAATAATAATCCGATAACTAAAACTAATAAAACCCATAGATTATTAGCGAGCCAATTAACGACTTTACCCGTTGCGGATAACAACCACGATACGATAGCCCCTATTATACCCGGTAAAGCCGCTGCAGCTTTACCGGCTAATTTAGCCAATAGTTTTCCGATATTAGATAATTGTTTTTTTATCCAATCTTTCACGCCGTCGCCTTTTGGCGGTGGCGTAGATCCTCCTCCGCTGATAGCACCACCTTCACCGGGTATAACGGCTTCTACGATAACACCGATAATCATACCGAATGCGGTTAAAACGCTAGCGATCGTAATTCCTTGTTCCCTGAATAAAGTTTTTATTCTTTCGGCTAATGTAGTTTCTTCTCTTAATACTTTATGTATAGTTTCTTTTATTCTATTTAATTGACTTCTTAATCTTTCTTTATCAACATTAATCACTTCTAATCTAGAACTTCTCTCTGATTCTAACTCTCTTATTCGTTTTTTTATCTCTTTTATTTGATCTTCATCATCGGTTTGTTCTAATTTTTCTTTTTCTTTTGCTATTTCTTTATTTGTTTCACTCAGTTTTGCTACTTCATGTGCTATCTCTTCTTTAACCGTTGTCATCGCTTTCGTAATAGCATCATATTCTCTTCTCGGTATAGATACCATGTCTGTTTCTAATTCATTTATTACTAATTTTGCATTGTTAAAATTGGCTTCAACGGTATCTGTTAAATCTCGTACGTCTTGTTCGGAATAAATATCTCCCATAGGAATTTCTTCTGGTCGAACTTTATTATTTGCATCAATTAGTTGTTTTAATTCCTTTCTACCCTTTCTAACTCTAGTACTATGAGGATCATAATCTTCTACTCCTAAAACGTGTCTAATAAAATCAACACCATATTTCCCTTGAAGTGTGTCAAATGAATAAAATTTCATTATAGCATTAGGGTTTGTACCATTGTAAAATGATAGGGGGTATTTTATATTATTATCCTCCACACCAAACAAAGGTCTTCCATATTTATCGGGTGTTATATACAATTTGATATTCCTATTATTTAGTGGTTCTTGATTTCTATCATAAAATTGCTTTAAACATTTATTTAACAAAGAATGAGTTTCTCTTTCCCCGTCTGGTCCTGATAGATTATCTAATTCATTATATTGAGTATTCAACGTACGTTGAAATTGTCTTTCACGATCAATAAAATATTTTTCTTCTTCTTCATCTTCATGATCATAATCATCTTTATCAAAAATAGGATTTTCAAAATCATATCCGCCTTCAGCCATTTTTATTCGGAATAAATTGGTGGGGGATTTTCATATCTATAATTATTATTAACATAATTATTATTATTAATTGTATAAATTATTCCTTTTTTAAACTGTTTTGTATAGTATTCATCGCTTCCTCTTTTACCTTCTCGATTAATTTTTTTTTTCTTCCTCAGTTATTACTTCAGTGTCTAATTTTTTTATTGATATAATTTCTTCTTTAAGTTTAGAATATTTTTCCATTTCATTTAAAATCAATTTAAACTCTTCCGAACTTATTTCTCCATCTTGTAGGGATTTAGATATAATATCCTTAATACTATTTAGTTTACTTTCCGCTACTGCTAGAACATTACAATGTTTTTGAGTTTTTGCCATTAATTTACGTCTTATTATTTTAACGCACATACCTACTCCTCCGCAAATTATAGCGGCTATTTGTATAGGTAATAGAACTGGTATAGATATTCCTATTCCGGCTAAAATAACGCTAGCGGATATTAAACCGGTATCTACTCCGTCCGTAATATTAATACCTCTTTTATATTTTTTTCTTAAAGATTTTCTAGTATCTCTTTCGTTAATTAATATTCTTTCAATCTCCGATATTTTCTGCAACCTGTAATTCTGCCCGTCTTCTACGGGCAGATCCGGATATATAGAAGGAGCCGTCGGTTGCTTCATTTTTAAGGTAATTTTTTTAGTTAATATGGGGACATAGGAGCGTTCTGTTTTTACTTTCACGTTCGGTGTCCCTTTTTTTTTATTTTCGTACCCTTCCCCACCCACGATAGTTTCTCTCTGTCCCTCCTTTAGGTTTTTTTTATTTTTTTACTCATCTCACTGTCCCTCCTTTTACCCCATGTACCTTTTATTTTTTTTACCTCTCTCCCACCCTCAAATAGTTTCTTGTGTCCCTCCTTTAGGTTTTTTAAAATTTTTACTCATCTCACTGTCCCTCCTTTTACCCCTCCTATCTTTTTATTTTTACCTCTCTCCCACCCCTCGATAGTTTCTCCGTGTCCCTCCTTTACCCCCGCTGTCCCTCCTTTTACCCCCCTCCTATCTTTCTATTTTTACCACTCAAACCCGACCAAACCCCACAAAACCCCACAAACCCACCACAAACACCATCATTTCACCCTCCATGTACATCATTCCCCATCAAACCCCAAATCCCCCCCAAATCACCCCCCTCTCCCCCAACACACACATTTTTTTCCCCTATGTGTTTTAGACCCGCCCCTGTGTGGTGGTACTGGTGGTTTTATTTTTAAGGAAATTTATATATATATATAGCTAATGACAAGCGAAGCGGGAACGGGCTCCGAGCGGAGCGAGTGAGCCCGTTCTGTCATTAGCTATATATATGCCCTTGCACCTTATATTACCTTTACTCTGTGACTGGAGACATAACCTGAACATTGTGTACCTTTACTCAGTGGCACAGTCTTCTATCTATACTCCGGGGGTTAACCCCGGGGATAACCCTGCAACCTTAACCTTAACCCTGTACCCTAACCGTAACCCTGCAACCATAACCTTAACCCTAACCCTTAACTCTAGCTCTGCCACCTTTACTCCTGGGTTAACCATAACTCTGACAGCATTACTCTGGGGTATGTATGGAAAGAGGTGAGTAAGGCAAACTCAGAACCGTTGACATTTTGAGAATCGGAGCAGATTTGAGTGAGTTATGAGAGTATGCGTGATAGGAGTAACCCATTGCGGCGCGGCGCACACAATGTAATTGTTTTGAGAAATCGGATTTCAATGAGTACTTGAGCGCTAATTATTTGCCATATGTTCAACACCACACAGAGAGAAATGGTAAAGTCCTCGACTTTGTGGGTTCGATTCCCACATCTTTCTGGTGTTGACCCAGGCACCGGTCTCAGCGGGGGACCCCCACTGGTCTCAAACGGCGGGGGAGGGGGACCCATTCTAAGGGGAGATAAGAACAATAATTACAGATATGTAATCCACCCTTCTCAGACAGAGTGAGCGGCCTTTAATAAGGAAACAGTGTTTAAAAATACGACTTCAAGTAGCCCCGACCCCTCTGTTTCGAGCATAAGGAGATGGATTCCAACATAAATATATGAAGCGGAAATGCTTAGAATAAGGATCTGAACATATGTGTGAAGTTTCATTAAAATCGAAGAAGCCAAAAAAAAACTTTAACATGTTTGGTACATGCGCGAGAGGTGCCAAAACTCGAGATTTCTTTTTTTACTGAAAGGTATGATAACTATATATGTTTGGAAAGGTCTTGGCGAGAGGAGCTCAGAACCCAAGTCAGAATTGAAATCGGACCATTTTTTCCCGGAGTTACGTGCCCTTGAATGTCTAAAATGGAGGGGGTTACCTGTCTTGGGAGAGCTCCAGCTCCCTAAATATAGCTAATTGAACAGGAAGATAAGAATGAAAGTTACTCAGGAAGTATAGATCTACACTCCTGCCAAGTTTCAGCGCGATCGGGAGGGACGTTTTCTTTTCAAATTTTCGCTAAGGGCACTTAGGGAAAAAGGTTGAAATTTGCAAACTATAAAAAGAGTACGATTTCTATACATTGTTGGAAAGCACTCGTCTAGCCGAGTTCAGAACCCAACTCCTTTTTGAAATCGGGCCATTTTTGGCCGAGTTACCTGCCGCCGCTGGACAAGGTGTGTTACGTGTTAGTTGTTACGTTTGCTTCTTGTAGCTCTGCTAATTGCAGATCTGTTGTACTTATATTCACATATCGTATAGAGGTGGGTGCCAGCTGACGGAAGATGTCTATTCTCAGTAGGTAAAGGCAAACAGTTAAGCTCCAGTTCAAGTACCGCATCTATTTCGGCACTATTTGAGTGACTTTTGATGCATTGTGTTACATGGGGGCGACTTGTAGGCCAGCTAATGGAAGATCTGTTGTACTTACACGAACGTACCGTATATAGAAGCGTGCCGGCTACAAGACAATGTTTAGTTTTAATCAGAATGAGCAAACAGTGTGGCTCCAGATCCATTACACAATACAGTTAGGCAAGATCTGGGGGAATTTTTATGCAATGTGTTACATGGGCAACGTGTAGGTCAGCTAATTGAAGATCTGTTGTACTTATATGAACATGTGCTATAGAGGAGGGTGTAAGCTACACGAAAAGCAACGTTTTACCAGGTATAAGCAAACAGTTTGGCTCCAGATCAATGACATAATCCAGTTAGGCAATATTTGAGTGAATTTTACTTTCATTGTGTTACCTGGACCCTTTGTAACTCGGTTGATTGAGGATCAGTTGTACTTATATTAACGTAGAGTATAGGGGAGGGAGCAAGCTAGTAGGAAATGTATTATTTTAGTAAGTCTAAGCAAAGCGTTTGGCTCCAGATCACCACCGGCATCCAGTTAGGCACTATTTGGGGTCGTCATTTTGATGCATTGGGTTACTAGCTGGACCCGTTGTAAAATTACAATCCTCTTTGAATACTTTATGCTTTTTAATGCATTCTTAGTCTAGTATAAATCATCTCTGTAGCTCTTAAAATTGAGTAATTCTTAAAATCGTTTATCGTTCTGTGTGTATATGTTATAGTTTAGTCAAGGGAAGTAATTCATGTCCCTCTTTCTGCATTGGTTTTTCTGCATGCATGAGTTGTCTCCCATTGACCGTCCTTATTTTTGTTTGCGCTTATATGTATGTATATTTATAGATACCTCAAGCTCCCAAAACTAAACGCAATCGAACGAAAGCGTAGAACTAAAGTTTTCCAGAACACCTACCTGGACAGCCCTGCAGTCATGCGAAATTAGATCCAGATCGGACGAGAAATAAAAAGGTTACAGCCCATTACCCGCATATACCTAACCTTTTGGTTGGCAAATAACTGAATGATAAACAGTGTTGATCCAGATCAGATACATTGAAACTTTTAGTAATTGAACATAGTCGTAAGCCCTACACTCCTGCCAAATTTGATCCAGATCGGATAAGAAATAGAAAAGTTACAGTCTATTACCCGCCTATTACCCAGATGCAGCTCTCTAGGGGGGAGCTTCAGCTCCCAAACTATCAGTAGTTGAACTAAAACGTGAGACTCAAATTACACTCAAACACGAGCCCTACAATCCTGCAAAATTTGATCCAGATCGGATAAGAAATAAACAGGTTACAGCCTATTACCCGCCTAGTACCCAGAAAAGGCAGCTCTCTTGTGAGAGCTCCGCCTGCCAGACTATATGTAATTGAACATAAACATAAGTATAAAAAAAGTACTCAGAAACCGCAGCCCTACACTCATGCCAAATTTGATCCAGATCGTATAAGAAATAAGGAAAATGACAGCCTATTACTCGCCTATTACCCAGAGCGATCTTTCTTGGGAGAGCTTCCGCTCTAAAACTAAACGTAATTGAACATACACGTAAGAATAGCATTTACTCAGGAACAATAGCCCTACGATCATGCCAAGTTTGATCCAGATCTGTTGATAAATAAAAGAAAGTTACAGCCTATTGCCCGCCTGTTACCCAGAGGGAGCTCTCTTGGGAGAGCTCCCACTCCTAAACTGAACGTAACTGAACATAGACGTAAGAATGAAAATTACTCAGTAACGATAGCCACACAACCATGCCAAATTTGATCCAGATCGGATAAGAAATAAGATATAGTGACAACCTATTACCCGCCTGTTACCCAAAGGGAGCGCTCTTGTGAGAGGTCCAGCTCCCAAACTATACGTATTTCAACAAAAGCTGAAACTATATTAACATATAGCATAGCGGGGGGAGGGTCCAAACTAGTAGGAAATGTATCATTTTAGTAAGTATACGCAAACAGCTTGGCTCCAGATCACTTACGGCATCCAGTAAGGCACTATTTGTGTGCATTTTGACGCATTGGGTTACCTGGACCACCTGTAACTCGGCTAATTGAGAATCTATTGTGCGTATGTTAGCGTCTCGTACGTAGAAGGGTCGGGGCTACGGGAAAATGTTTAGTTTTCATAGGTGTAAGCGACCATTGTGGCTCCGGATCCCTTACGGCATCCAGTTAGGCAATATTTGAGTGCATTTTGATGCACAGTGTTACCTGGACCCGTTGTATCTCGGTTCATTGAAGATCTGCTGTGCTAATATTAACATGTAGTCTACCGGTGTGTCTACTGGTGTGTCTACTAGTTTGTCTACCAGTGGATCTACTAATGGGTTTACTGGTAGTGGGTCTACTCGTGGTTCTACTTGTGGGTCTAACCATCAACTGGGTTCTAAGGAGTAAGGGTTAATGGGTAAGGGTTCATGATAACATACGTATTCTATATGTGGGTCTACCGGTGAGTCTATTAGTGGGTCTACTAGTGGGTCTACCGGTGGGTCTTCTAGTGGGTCTACTAGTGAGTCCACTGGTGGTGGGTTAGCTAGTGGGTCTACTAGTGGGTATACTAATGGGTAAGGTAATGGGTCTACTGGTTATCCCTTGCATCCCGCATGGCTCTAAACATAGTGGGTTAACCCTGAGTTAACATACGAGGGTTAACCCATGCATATGTACATATAGTAAAAACTTTCAAAGCCCATAACTCGCTCAAATCTGCTCCGATTTTCGAAATTTAAACGGTTCTTTGTTTGACTCTCTCAGTTCTTTCCATCCATTTCAATAGATCTTCAATTAGCTGACCTACTAGTCGCCAAAGTAACACACTGCATCAGAAATCAATACAAATATTGCATAACTGGAATGTGTAATTGATCTGGAGCCACACTGGTTGCTTTTACGTACTACAAATATACATTTTCCTGTAGCCTGAACCCTTCCATATAAGACACGTTCATATAAGAACAACACATGTTCAATTAGCTGACCTACAAGTCGCCCATGTAACACAGTGCATCAACAGTCACTCAAATATTGCCTAAATATATGCGGTACTTAATCTGGAGCTTCATTGTTTGCTTATACCTACTAAAACTATGCATGTTCGTGTAGCTTGGACCCTCCTCCAGAGGGTATGTTAATATCAGCACAACAGATCTGAAATTAGCTGACCTACAAGTTGCCCATGTAACACAATGCATCACCTATTAAAACTTAACAATTTCCTGTAGCCTGCACATTTCCATATACGATATGTTAATATAAATAAACATATCTTCAATTAAGTTACAAGTGGTCCACGTAACACAATGCATTAAAAGTCATTCAAATATACCATAACTGGATGCCGTAAGTGATCTGGAGCCGAACTTTTTGCTAATACTCACTCAAATTATTCAATTCCTAGTAACCTAGACTCTCTCCTATGCTATATGTTAATATAAGTACAACGGATTCTAAATTGTCTGAGTTACACGTTGTCAAGGTAACACAATGCATCAAAATGTATGCATAGAGCAAGAGCACGTTGGCGTGTTGACCGGACCCATAAGTTCTATTTATAGATGTCACATTGTATGCACCACGTGATGATAGAATCTATTAATATCGCTATACTGAAGACGATTGAAGGCGAAAGGTGAAAGAATACCACGTGATGTTTTTGTACCAATTGGATTGGCTGAATTTGAAATAGTCATTGCAGCGCCATTGTGAATTTTTACAGTAAAGAAAAGAGCCATGGTGATTGTTTTGTGTTATAAATTGGATAGGAATATATTCTATTAATACAAGGAGTTTGGAAACAAGGTATGTAAACATTCAATAATTACTGTGTTGGGTATTTTTCAAACATAATTTTGGTCTTGTGTAGATGCTTTGCATATATTTAAATAAAGCTTCAAGTAGCTCCAGCTCCCTAAATAGAATGAATTGAACAGAAAGATAAGAATTAATGTTACTCAGGAATGGTAGCTGTGGAAATGTTTGGTTTTTAAATCGGACCATTTTTTTGGCATATTGACGAAAATATAAGTAAAGCTGACACTATATGACATCATGATCTATATATAACAGCCAATCATATCAAAGAGTTGCATAGTTGCATCTCGTCAAAGTGTCTATACCCTAACCCTAACCCTAACCCTAATTTTGATGTAGATGAGACGCCACGTAGCTTGTCATTTCATCCAGATCTAAACTGAATGGCGCTTATGAACGAATTATTCGTTTTATATCAATTCAGACAGTTTGGATCTCGATAAAAAATATCGGCGTCCACACGAGATCCTAACTGTTTGACATTTATGAATGAATTCCCAGACAGGATTCGTTTGAATGGTTAAATTGGTTGATTAGCTAAGTTATTTGATTGATATTGCTATCTACCCTCTAATCGGATTATACTTACGAAAGTTTTATTGCCCAATTTCCGCCGGTGTGTTTTGAGGTTGACAACGGGTTCCCCATGTGTTATTTTAGCCCCAAGGCAAGTCGCGCGTGATTTATGGAGTTCCGAATAGTCATTGGTCAATTATATTTAACATATTTATATTTAGAATTTGACCTTGGCGACAGTGGAAAATTTTCGTGTAATCATTTATCGGCAAAGTTTGTACTTTCCGAATAATGACGAATAGTATTATACCCATGTCTTACGATGATCACCGAACATATAAAAAGAATATACCACTCGACTTCAGCCTCGTTTTTTGCAATATTTTTCTGTAGTAACACTATTATTAGATTTGTGATTTCAGAAGATATATTAACACACTTTAAATGTGTAGACATCCAGATAAAGAAATTTAACAAGAAAATTGAGATATTAGCAGGTAAACATTGGACTCGCTCAAACCCGCTTATACACGGTAATGGATAGACCCGCGCTTACCCGCTTCTATCAGGGAATAGGCAAAGTCGCGTTATCTCGCTTCTATCAGGTGATAACCAAACTCGCGCTTTCTCGCGCGTATAAGGTAAAGGGTTAACCAATGCTCCAGCTTCCTATCAGCGGATTATGAAGAAAATTCTAGGCGATCTGAACATGAAAATCTGCTTGATCTACCTTGACGACGTTATAATCTTCAGTGAGACTTTTGACCAACACCTAGAACACCTAGACATAATTTTCAACAAACTAAAGGAAGCCAGTCTTAAATTGGCACCAGAGAAATGCAATTTCTTTAAAGCAGAAGTCAATTTTCTGGCACATGTGGTCAGCGAACACGGAATAGCTACCCAACCTGAAAAGATCGAGAAGATAAAGAATTGGCCTGTTCCAACCAACGCAGACGAGCTACGATCATTTTTGGCTTTTGCCGCCTACTATCGGAAGTTTATTAAAGATTTCAGTAAGATAAGCAGGCCAATTTCCGAGTTACTTCCGCCAACAACTGCGAAGAGAGATCGAAAGAAGGCAGTTACTGAATGGAAATGGACAGACACTCACCAAGACATTTTTGAACGTCTGAAAGTATTATTGACGACACCACCGATTCTGGCATACCCTGACTTTACGCAGCCCTTTGAGCTCCACACTGATGCCTCGACAAAAGCTCTTGGTGCAGTTCTATACCAGCACCAACGCGGAAAGAGGCGCGTAATTGCTTACGCCAGTAGAGCGCTCAACAAGTCCGAGAGGAATTACAGTGTCTTCAAGTTGGAGTTCTTGGCATTGAAGTGGGCTATCACTGAGAAGTTCAGCGACTACTTGGCAGTAAACCATTTTACGGTTTTGACTGACAATAATCCGCTTACACATGTTATGTCAAGTGCCAAGTTGGGACAAAGATGGGCTTCGGCATTAGGCCAGTACAACTTTGACATCTTTTACAGAGCTGGATTCAAGAACATTGACGCTGATACCATGAGTAGATACCCTTATGAGCTGTTGACCGACGCAGAAGACAATCAGCTGGTATGCATCAAGGACCAGACTGTGAAAGCCATTTGTAATGTTGTTGTAGCTCCTTATATTGAGACATTACCAACATTTAACATCAATCTGGCAGAAGTTATGGAAGAACCAGGAACATTACTAGCCCAGAAGGAAATGCGAGAGATCCGAAAGGAACAGCGGGGCGACGAGTTATTAGAAAGAAGGAGACGGGCAGTAATAGATGACAGAATGCCTGATGGATTCATGAGGAAAGAAGATCTAACCATGAAGAAACAGTTTAGGAGGTTGAAGATGAAGCGCGGTATTCTCTTCAGAGTTTTCCAGGATGGTGATGAGACTGTTGAACAACCTAGATCATACAGAGAATTATTCTAAAAGGTATCCATGACAACGTTGGACATCCAGGAATCGAAAGATCTACAAGGTTGATTCGTGAGAGATTCTATTGGCCAGGGATGGTAGCTGATGTCGATGCTCACATCAAAAAGTGTGACCGATGCCTACGCAGAAAGAACAAGGCAGAACAACGCGCACCTTTGGTGAATGTTCAGACTACGTACCCATTAGAGTTGGTCTGTATGGATTTCTTGACCCTGGAACCAGCTCGCGGTGTTGGCAATATCCTTGTCATCACCGATCATTTTACTAAGTACGCCCTCGCACTACCAACGAAGAACCAAACGGCCAAAACAACAGCGGAGACATTCTTCGAGAACTTTATCGTCCGTTATGGAATACCTACAAGGCTCCACACCGATCAAGGTGCAAACTTTGAAAGCGAGTTGATACAGGAACTCTGCAATTTAATGGACATAAAGAGATCTCGAACCACACCGTATCATCCCCAAGGTAATGCCGGTCCGGAGAGGTTTAACAGAACTCTCCTTGATATGCTTGGAACATTAGAAAATGAGAAAAAGCATGATTGGAAGAAGTACGTGAGTTCTTTGGTGTACTCATACAACTGTACGCCACATGAGGCCACCAGATTGTCGCCGTACCAGCTCATGTTTGGTCGAAAGCCACACCTTCCAATCGATACCGTATTTGAGAATGCCAGACAGACAGAAACTTCAACAGTAACTACAACTGACTATATAAGGACTTGCAACACAGGCTAGAAGTTACTAGGAAAATAGTAGAGAATAAAGTAAGTTACTCCAGATTGAAGCAGAAGAAGTATTACGACAGAAAGGCAAAATTCGTAAAGTTTGCAGTTGGAGACCAAGTCCTAGTGAGGAGAAAAGCATTTGACGGTAAACACAAGATTCAGGACAGATTTGAAGATGGTGTTTACACTATCACAGAACAGCCTAGAGAGGACATCCCTGTATTTCGTGTCAAAGAAGGCGACAAGATTAGAACCCTTCACAGAAACATGTTGTTTCTGGTTGACTCAGCCAGAAATGTAAATAGTGAAGAGAGAGACAGTGACAAAGAAGTTCACGAAGAGATGAACAGAGATGAGAGTGAACAGAGTGTAGAAGAAAGGGATGCATCCAGAGAAGTTGAAAAGGAAGATTCGGATTCGGAGAACGAGTTTGGTTACGACCTTGCAGATGGTGCAGGTTGGAATGGGGACGCCTATTGCCCAGACATCACGCAATCTGAAGACAAAGTTGACACCAGTGTAGAGACTGATGTTGTTCCAAGTCAGGAAGATGTTTGTCAGGATTCAGTTTCCTTGGATTCGGAGGGACAACAGACTCCTGTGGAACGAAATGAGGAAACATTGAAGAGTAATGACGAAAATACAGAGGAGCACTGTGGAATTGAGGACAAAGTTGATGAATCCAACTTAGAGTTTATTAGAGAGCGGACTGAACCTGAGACTGCTAAAGACCCACCTCAGGACCTGGATACAGGTGGAAGCGTCAAGGACGATAGTGCGTCAGCACAAGAAATGAGAGAAGTAGTGACAGAAGGTCAAGGTGTTACAGTTCCGGTCGCTAAGGAACCAGATCCCGTAATTGTCTCTACAGACAATGCTGAAGCGTCAAGGACACAGGTTACAGAATACAATAGAGATGACGCAAAAGTGCCGCCGACACCACCCACACCACTTCCAAGAAGGTCCATAAGAGAAAGAAGGAGACCAGCCAGGTTTGATGAGTACCACATGTATCAGGTTTCCGTAAACCGTGACAGCAGACTAGAGGCATTGAATAGTCTTGTAGAGAGTGGTATTCTCAATGAAATGGATATTGGTCTAGCCCATAAGATTGTGGAAACAGTCATGAAATAATTGTTTTCATTGTCTGTATTGTATATAATAAACATTCAGTTGATATTGTTTCTTGTTTTTAATATTGCCCATACATTGGAAAATCTAATTTGTGGGGACACAATTTTTTTAGCAGGGGGGAACACTTTTAATAAATGTTTTTTAGTATTGTTTGTTTCATTATTGTAGTTATGTATGGCTAGAGGTTAACTGTCAGGTAGTCAGTAGGCTATTTTGTTTTGGTGATACCATTACTAGTGTTAGAACATTAGTGGTAAAGTATTGGTAAGAGTCCAGGATTTTTTTTTATGTAGCTGTATTTATGCAGATATTAAGATGGTGTGTGTTACATCTAGTAAGTATATCTAGATGGTTAGTACTGTACATCTAGGCATTATTTGATGTATCCTAGGTAGTAAGGTATTTTGACTGATTACTGACTGACTGATTGTTTACCTTTTGCTTGTCTGGCTGATTGTGCTGAATGCAGGAATGACGAGACGTCATTTCAGGAGGAGGGGAAGTGTGTAACCAGGTTGACATTTGGTTCATTTCTCTATTTACTTTAAGTTGTGGGTATTTGAAGAGTTACTTCCCTTGGTTATTTCCCGGATTTTTGTCACATGATCATATCGCGGAAAATCTGTCACACATTTGTAAATTTAGTCATTCTTTAGTCGTTATCGGAGTTGTATGGACGTCTTGAAGGTTTTGGCAAGTAAGTGTTAACAGTGGAAAGTGTACTCTATACATGGCATGTCTTGATTCTTTTAAATACTGTCCGTTTTAGATATTCTATACGCGCTTAGGTTTAATGCAATGAGTTTTCGCGTTTGTTGCGAAAAGCGGAATGGTGGCTTTCATCTTCTTTCTACGCGGTTTTATCTTTCAGGCATGTCAATAACATATTCACAAGTACTTTGACCATTCACCTTTTAATTTACAGCAGAATTAACATAAGCACAAGTGTGAGAGACGTGGTGGAGTGATTGGTGGAGTTGAGCCTTGGTGAACATTTAGTTCACAAACTGGTAAGCTTTGCTGTGTATTGTTTTGTACTGTAATGTCATTGTTGTTTGTATAATATAATGTGTCTTCAGGAAACCTATTCTAGAAGAATATATAGTTATTTTGAAGGTTGAAGGTTGTAGGCCACTAGAACCATGAATTATTGTTAATTGCTGTATGTAATAAGTCCCTAGCTAAATGCTTTCTGTTTTAAGAGACGTTTACCCATTTTATTTTCAGCTCTTAAAGACCATGTAATAGGATGTGTATTTAGTGTGCTTTAACGCATGTATTTTCAGGATGTAAGACTTTGGTTCGATTCAAATTGGTTCGTCTCGATTTGGTTCCACTAGTCGTGTTATGGTTTTGGTTGAACATCCTTGAATTTGCCATGTGAGCCATGTAGAGTGAATTATAGAGTAAACGGAGAAGACTGTTGTTATCCCTCACATCCGGTTAGAGCCCCACCCTCAGGATACTAGTGTACATTTAAAATTAAAACTAAGATGAACATTTAAACCAATAACCCCAGAGGGTTACACAAATAAAGAGATGGAGAAAGTTAATAGAATACACGGAATAAGGATAAGAAACAAGAGTGCCAGTTGGCACAATATACGCCCGTCGAGGTTTTGTTCAACATAAACTGAGGTTAACGTATTTGCTAAATTCAAATTTTAAGTCCAATTTTGCGACCAAGTTTCAAGGTTGTAAATAGGCATACTTTAACAAAAACAATAACCAATAATTCTAAATTAAAAAGTGCCATAATTGTGTCTAAATGCTTGAGATGAAGATGAAGCTTCTGATGGTGAACAAATGTTTCAAGTTTAAAAGCTTTATCTGAAAGGAGTATGTAAATAAGTGAACTTTAACCAAAACCTTAACCAAACATTCCAAGCTAAAAGCGTCATAATTATGTCAACATGTTAGACAGAGTTATGTACTCTTGCCTACAGGTGAAGCTTGTGATGGTGAACAAGTGTGCAAAGTTTAAAAGCTTAATCTATAAGGGTTATGTAAATAAGTGGACTTTAACCAAAACCTTAACCAAAATTTCTAAGTTAAAAGGGGGCATAATTCTGTTAAAATGTTGGACAGAGTTATGTACTCTTGCCTACAGGTAAAGCTTGTGAATGTGAACAAGTGTTCCAAGGTTAAATGCTTTATCTCAAAAGGTTATGTAAATAAATGGACTTAAAAAAGCCTTAACCAAAAATTATAAGTTAAAAAGGGGAATGATTCTGTCAAAAGGCTTGACAGAGTTACGTACTCTTGCCTACAGGTCAAGGTTGTGACGGTGAACAAGTGTTCCAAGTTTAAAAGCTTTATCTCAAAGGGTTATGTACACAAATGGACTTTAATAAAGCCTTAACCAAAATTTCAAAGTTAAAAAGGAGCATAATTCAGTTAAAATGCTTTACATAGTTATTTACTCTTGCCTACAGGTGAAGGTGGTGACGGTGAACAAGTGTTCCAAGTTTCAAAGCTTTATCACAAAGTGTTATGTAAATAAGTGGACTTGTTCTACATAAATTGAGGTTAACATTTTTGCTTAACGCAAATGCTAAACGCAAATTCTAAGTCCAATTAAGCGACCTTGACCTTAGATAAACGAGCCGGGACTTGGCAGGCTACTGTAGCATGTCTAGATAAACATTGTGATTAAATTTGGGAAGGATCCACCAAGGGGAACTTGAGCTAGAGATGTTACAGACGGACAAACGGACGGACAGCCCGACGGACAGACGGACAGACAGCGCCATTCCATATAATACGTCCCGGGTTTTTTTCAAACGGGCGTATAAAAAGAAACTGTTGAAAAAATTAAAAGCCTTGAAAGTAACCATACATCGGACAAAACAATAGAATTAGATGAACTCAATAAGCTACTGTTAGATATAAGAAAGGAGAAAATGAAAGGTCATATTATAAGATCAAGAGTTAATATAATTGAAGATGATGAAAAAACAACTTCATACTTTTGCAAACTTGAATCTCATAACTGTGCCAGCAAAGTAATTCCTAAAATTGAAAAAGAAGATGGAACTGTGATAACAAATCAGCATGAAATATTCGAAGAAGCAAAGTCCTATTATGAGAAACTATACAGTCACGATTTCTCTGAGAATACAGATATAGACTTAGAAACGGAACTTCAAAATTGTACTTTCAATAAAATTAGTCAAGATGAGTCAGCTTCCCTAGATGGTTTTCTCTCATATGAAAAAATTACAAAGTCACTAAAAGGCAAGTCAAATAATCGTAGTCCTGGGTCAGATGGATTCACCCCTGAATTTTTCAAAGTATTTTGGAAGAAAATAGGGCAATTTGTTTTACGATCTATAAACTATGGGTATAAAATGGGCGAATTATCTATTACACAAAGAGAGGGAAGTATTACTTGCATACCAAAAGAAAATAAACCAAGACAATTCTTAAAAAATAATAGACCTATATCGTTGCTGAACTGTATATACAAGATAGCGTCTGGTGCAATTGCAAACAGACTTAAACAAGTTTTAGATAAATTAATTCATGAAGACCAAACAGGATTTATGTCAGGGAGATTCTTGGGTCAAAATACAAGGCAGGTTTATGATATTATGCAATATACAGAAGAACATAATATACCTGGATTCATTTTACTGGTAGACTTTAAAAAAGCTTTCGATTCTATATCTTGGAATTTTATACGGAATGTATTAAGGTTTTTTAACTTTGGTGACTCCTTCATTAAATGGTTTACTCTGTTGTATAAGAATGCTAGGCTATCGGTCAACCAGGGTGGTCATCTGTCAAATTTCTTCACAATCAGTCGTGGCTGCAGACAAGGGGATCCGATATCAGCTTATATATTTTATTATGTGCAGAAATACTAGCTATTAAATTACGAAATAACACAAATATTAAAGGTATTACAGTTAATGGAACAGAATACAAACTATCCCAATATGCAGATGATTTATCTGCTATATTAGATGGATCTAGTTTGTCTCTAAATGAAACATTAAATGAATTGCACAGATTTTCAAAACATTCTGGTTTAAAAGTCAACTTTGAAAAAACACATGTAATATGGATAGGATGCAAAAAGTACAGTACTGATTCAATTAAAACAAAGTGGAAACTTTCATGGGGAGTAAATAGGTTTAAATTGTTAGGGATTATATTCGATGTGGACCTTTCAAACATGGTTATGCTCAACTATACTGAAAAATTACAACAATTAAAAGCTCTGATATCAAATTGGAATCGACGGTATTTAACACCTATGGGGAAAATCACAGTAATTAAAACACTACTTCTCCCCCTACTTAATCACCTCATTATGTCACTTCCAAATCCTCCTAATGAAATCTTAAAGGAAATAAATTCATTGTTCTTTGACTTCATTTGGCAAGAGAGTGCGAAAAAAAAGCAGTGTCAGTTAAACAATACTTTGAAGGGGGTCTTAAGATGATAAATTTCAAATGTTTAAAATCAACTTGGTTGAGAAGATTAATAACAAACTATGGTAAATGGAACAAAATTCTAGAATGTAATATTGATTATAGTAAAATTTTCTCTTTAGGATCCGGGTATCTACAAAAAAGTGAGAAAGAAATATCAAACCAATTTTGGCAAGATGTCATTAAAGCTTTCCATAAAATACAAATATTCTGAAAATGGGTGATCCCTCGAAAGCAAAAGAAGAAATGCAAAAAGAGAAAATTGCAGACTCGGTTTTATTGAGTCTGTTCATGAGTAGTAATTAAAAGTGCAACACTACTAACGCCCCCTAGCACCGGCTTAAGCAGTATTCAATTTTCAAAACTAATAACATTAAAACTTATGATCCCGAAGGACCAGAAAATATAACAACACTGAGAATGAAGTACGGGGCGACTTTTTACGGCCGCCACACAAGCACTTAACACCTGCTGTTGTGAAGTACAAACATCATACACTCATGAAAACATAGCAGAATTAATGACTACACCATTATTCTATAACAAAGACATTCAAATATGTAACATGTACGTGTTTTACAAACCTTATTTTAGAAAAGGAATTTCACAAATAAATGATCTACTTACCTCTGAAGGAAACTTCTACAGTTATCAGTCTTTTTGTGAAATCTATGATATTCATATTGACTTTGTAAAATATTATGGTCTTATAGATGTTATAAAAAGATTTTTAAATAAGTTTAGCTTTACAGTAACACTGCAAAAATTGCAAAATCCATTACTCCCTTTAAATGCATTAATACTACTGAAACAGTCAAAAGGTTCAGTTCATTTATATAACATACTGAATAAAAATAATGAAAAACCTACTGCAGTGACAAGATGGAACCAAATTTTTCAGATAGACGATAATGATTGGAAAGAAATCTACAATACTATATTTAAATATAATTATGTCTCCCCCCATATTTATATGGGGGAGACATATTTTCGTCAGAGTTGTCTGTCTGTCTGTCTGTCCGTCTGTCTGTCCGTCACACTTTTTGTCCGGACGATAACTTCAATATGCCTGATGTCAGTTGATTGAAACTTCATATATGGAAAGAGCATAATGAGAGAAAGTGTCATGCACAAGGTCCATAACTCTGGCTTCATTAATATTGGAGTTATTGCCCTTTGTAAAAAACATCACACTTTTTGTCCGGACGATAACTCCTATATGGCTCATGTCATTGGATTGAAACTTCATATATGGAAAGATCATGACAAGAGAAAGTGTCATGCACAAGGTCCATAACTCTGGCTTCACTAATAATGGAGTTATTGCGCTTTGTAAAAAATATCATAATTTTTTGTCCGGACAATAACTTCAATATGCCTGATGCCAGTTGATTGAAACTTCATATATGGAAAGAGCATAATGAGAGGAAGTGTCATGCAGAAGGTACATGACTCTGGCTTCACTAATATAGGAGTTATTGCCCTTTGTAAAAGAATTCACACTTTTTTGTCCGGACGATTACTCCTATGTGACACATGCCATTGGAGTGAAACTTCATACATGGAACGATCATGATAAGAGAAAGTGTCATGCATAAGATCCTTAACTCGAACTACAATAAATTTAGAGTTATTGCCCCTTGTACATTTGTTTAATTCTTTCTTGTCCGGACGATAACTCCTACATGGCTCTTGCCATCGTATTGAAACTTCATACATGGAAAGAGCATGATGAGAGAAATGACACATGAACAAGGGCAATAATTCTGGCTTCAATACTTTTGGAGTTATTACCCTTTGTTACATTTTTTGGCCGATCAATAACTCCTTTTCGACTGATGCTATTGGAATGACATTTTTGGAAAGAGCATGATGAAAGTAAGTGTCATGCACAAGGGCCATAAATCTGGTATCAGTATTTTTGGAGTTATTAGCTGTTATCATTTTCTTCTTCAAAAATGTAGTGTGGAAAACACATAATGAGGGGAAGTATCATTCATCAAGACCATAACATTTTTAGTGATTTCCCTTTACATATTGTTTTTATTAGAGGGGAGCCATCCGTTTTTGTGACAAAAACCTCTAGTTTCAGCACAGAAATAAGGTGGTTTCAGTATCGAATAAACCATAGAATTCTTGCAACACAAAAATACCTTTTTAACATCAAAATCTCAAACAATCCTAATTGCAGTGTTTGTGGTGAAATAGAAACAATTCAACATATGCTTTGGTCATGTCCAGAAACAGAATTATTTTTAACAAAAGTCCAGCGGTGGATGCAATTAGCAAACATTAATAATTTTATAAATGAGAAGATATATGATATATCTCTTCAATTTAAACACTTCCTATTCAATGGCTGATTTGACTATTTTTCTAGAAACAAAGTACTATATATATCTGACCAGAAAAAGAAAAGGAAAACTCAATAATATCATTGAGAAACAAAATAATAGCTAAATATAAAGCTCTGAGATACATAGCAGCAAGGGATAGTTAATCTTGAACAGTTTGATCAGACATGGTCAAAATATTGTGATCTAATTAAGGAATAGATTCATCCATATATATTACTATATCTAAAACGTAAAAAAGGCCTTGACAATTATCTTTTCCTGCACAGATTTAAACATTGATATATAAAAAAAACGTGAAATAGTAATACATGTATTATTGAAATGAGAGAACCCCATCAAGCATTTTACCATTATTTTTTATTTTTTTATCTATCTCTCTAAATGCGATTTATTAAATATAATTATAATTATTGTATATGTAATTTTTTCATTTTTTTCTTATTTGTTATCAAATTCATAGAAATCCCCCGTCAAAATGATAGTTGGATAAAATATAAATCAATAATACTTTTTTGTTGAAACAGCATTGTTTAAAATTAATTACATGTACCATTGATTGTATCTGTTTGTTAACTTATGTAACCATTATACTTATCATAAACATGAATCAATGCTACTAACCTACCAAATGATTGTACGGTATGATGAGGAGAATAAAGCATATATAAAAACAAAAAACAAAAAAACCGTCTGAGTGGCTGTTCAACATAGTTTTACAATAAACCAGGTAAAAGTAGAAATACAACCATGTTTCGATTTAACATTTGATAACATTTTAGCGTGTCTGTTTCAAAGAAATCACAAGTTATTGTCGTAACTCCGGCGTCCGCGTTGTTGTCGTCATCTTACTATTTACCATAACTTCTTCATTTTTTGTGTCGCCTGCCGAGAGGCAATGTGTCACTTATGGATCACTTTTCCGTCTGTCTGTCCATCCGTCCGTCTGTCTGTCTGTCAGACTTTCGTTTTTTGGCTGTCATGTCTAAACTAATCATTACAGAGCTTTCAAATTTCATGTGTCTTCCTCTCATTGAGGACCATTGATGAGTTATTTCCCTTTATTCAGATTTTCACACTTTTCATGTGTCTTCCTCTCATTGAGGACCATTGATGAGTTATTCCCCTTTATTCAGATTTTCACACTTCAGCATATTAACAATTTTGTGTCAGTTGCGAGCAGGTGACACATGTGTTCCTCCGAACACTCTTGTTCATTTACAACCTTCATTTTTGGTATACATGTTCATTTTGACAATGACAACAGATAAGCGTTGGCACCCGCTTGTGCTCTTGTTTAATTACTTTCAAACAGATGCTTTACTTGCAAAATATGTTTATTTGCTGTTTTTTACTTTTTCATGACATTGTCTACAATAAAATTTTCATCATAAATACATTTACTCTTTTTTTCTTCCATTTCAAAATCTGTGAACAATTTCAGGTGATTACCATTATAGATTGTAAAACTATACAATCATTATTGATTATCTACTTGAATTGTTTGCGAGGTTCCAATATTTAATTAATTTTAAACTTATTTTTGTATACATTTATATAAATATATTTATATAATGTTTTTCAGAAGATCAAGATGTCTTGACACTGTTCAACTTATACCTTTACTACATTATACTTCAAATTTGGAAATTGGGTTTTCATCACGTTTTCAACGCAAATCTCGATCACATGGCATTCGCAAAAATGGTAATATTAAACGAAAATCTCGTTTGAAAATGACTCTTCTTGATCTACATACTTTACGCCTAACTTCGGGTAAACATGCCATGCTTTCTAGACTTTCCTCCTTATCTATATGTTCATTAAAAGAAATTGACGAGCAAGCCGATAAAATTATTTTTAGATCAGATCCTCTCATAGGAACGGCTAGTTTGATACAAAGCTTTACTCTACATATTCTCAGACCGCACATTGACAAATTATCTGAACACCAAAGATTCTTCTTGAAAATTCCTTTTATTAATAAAGGTATTGATTTTATTGACCTCCAAAGTATTTTTAGAGACAAAAATGTAATTGACACTATTCCTAAATACTTTAAAAATACAGAACCACCTATCATCTGCTACAAATATAACAACCCATCAGAAATACAATTTTCAACTATAATAAAATTGTGGCCGACCTTAATATTAATGATAATATTCCTGATAATTGGGATTGCGCCACCTCAAACTTTTGCTAATCTCCGGCTGGTCATGATTACTGTTAATTTTGAGATAATTAAAGATAAACGTCTACGATCTCTTTTGAATAAAGGCCCCAATTATAGAATACCATCCTTGATAGATTTTAACTATTGTCGAGTTCAGATTGCGGAGGCTTTACAAAATTTTAGTATTAAATGGTGTCGAAGAGAACATGTTGAGTCTAATGCTCTTTCTTGTTGAAAAAAACTAATTTTTGATATAATTGATAAACGCATTTCCTTTTACAGCTCTAATAAACACCTTCTTCCACCTAAACCTAGAACTTCTTTTAGACATCTTATAAAGGGTTTACAGGATTCCATTCAAAATACGTGTTTGTTCCTGCTGATAAGGCATCGAATAATGTGATTATTATTTGACGATTACATTATATCGATGTTTTGAAGCAGGAAATTATTAATACCAAGTCATACATTTCAGTTACCACTGACGAAAAGACCATCATTTCAGACCATGTCATAAAGTGTGAACAATTTGGAACCGATATTAAAATTACACAACATACACTTTCTACAATGTATTGGTAACCAAAACTACATAAAAAACATATAAAGCACGTTTCATTGCACATTCTAGTTCATGTACAACTACTAAAGTGTCTATACTTTTGACTTCTTGTTTAACGAAGGTAAAGGAACATGTAAAATTCTACTGTGATAAGACTTATGAAAATTCTGGAATAAATATCTTCTGGTCTATTAAGAACTCTTCAGAAGTCTTAAACAATTTTAAGAACAAAAGGTATCTTGCATCCACTGTAAGCACGTTCGATTTCTCTACTATGTACACAACTCTTCCTCATATTTTAATTAAGGATAAGCTTACTAACTTAATCCAGAAAGTATTTGCCCGAGAAAAAACATCATTCTTGGCATGTAATGCTGAAAAAGCTTTCTTTACTGACGAGCAAATGAAATATTACACCAATTGGACTTGCTCAGAAGTTTGCGAAGCACTAACCTTTCTTTTGGATAACATATTTGTACGTTATGGGAATGCTATATACCGTCAGGTAATTGGTATTCCTATGGGTACGAATTGTGCACCACTTGTCGCAGATTTGTTTTTGTACTGCTATGAGAGAGATTTCATGTTGCGTTTGAATCCTCAATCACAAGAAGATGTTATAAAAGCCTTCAATGAAACATGTCGATATTTGGATGATATTTTAACTTAGATAACCCTTTCTTTGATGCTCTGATTCCTACAATTTATCCTAAAGAACTCAAATTGAATAAAGCTAACCCGTCCGACAATTATGCAGCGTTTCTTGATCTAGACCTTAAAATTAATAATGGAATGATTTCTTCTAAAATATTATATTATGACAAAAGAGATGATTTTGATTTTAATATTGTAAAGTTTCCTCATCTTGACGGGGATGTCCCCCGTGCTCCATCTTACGGGGTTTATATATCTCAACTTATTCGTTTTGCTAGAGCTTGTTCATCTATTAACGATTTTAACAGTCGAAATCTCATTTTAACTGAAAAACTGCTTAAGCAAGGATATAGATACCATAAACTAAGAAAAACTTTCTCTAAATTTTACTATCGAAATCCCTCGCTTATTGGCAAGTACCAATGTAATCTCAAGGTGCTTCTGCGACACGGTATTTCACATCCTGAATTTTATGGTGATGTGATTTACAAACTTCGTAAAATTATTGGACATACCCATTTTCTCACTTTGTTCATCAAATGTGTTAAACAATTCATTAAAAAGGATATGATCCTGTAGTACTACAACATACTGCATGTTTGGTTGTGAACCCTTTTACAGTTGGCAATCACGCTGGCCTCTTTGCATGTACGCCGACAAGAAAGGTTTAGTACTCTATGAAGGCGACCTCTTAAATCCAGAAATGGAAGGAGAACGTCGGATATCTGTACTATTTCATTTTTGTCGTACCCTTTATTACTTTTCTACAGTTACTCTGTTTCCAGCTCAATCATTGAGTACACTAGCGATAGGTGGATACCGTATGTTCACTTAAATGTTTTTTCGTTATACAAGCACTTTACCACTGTATTTGCCGTCGCGGTTGTTGTAGATTAGTCGGAGAGGGGATACGTTTATTTACACTGTTTGTCTTTTAGGATTGGGATGGAATAAGTCAGCCAGCTACCACCAGATAAGATTTCAGCATCTGGGAACATAAAAAATAACTCGCAAACAAACTCCCAGATACAGTAGAATCTCTCTAGACCGAGCAGAAAATAAACATTATTTTCGAGGATTCAAAACAGGTGGCTGCTTGATGCAGGCTGACAGCGATACGGAAACTTCTGCAGGAGTTTTTTGTATAGTTGGTCAGCATACAGCAGTCTTTAATGCTCAGTCATAATGTTTATATTTCGTCCGGTTTAGAGAGGTTCTACTGAATGACACACTTTTTCTTTCCAAAAACACAGACCCCTTCAGTACTATCAGTACTTTGATTTGTATTCTTTGTGTAAACAATGCATACATAGGTGGCGTTCCACCATTGAACCAATGGTAAACCTGCCTACCTGACAACTGCCATTCCACATAGCAGTCTAGTGCAATTTATTGACCTGCATTTCATGGATACAAAAGGCGTAAACTTAATAACATGGCATCCGGAAACAATCATGGTATACTATTTCTGACAGGAAAATGCTTCGTAACATTAGCTTTGGTTTAGTATGTGCAACAAAATCAAAAATATATAGCAATGTGTGAGAAGGGCTCACGAATATACGAATATCAGTCACAAGGGCGAAATCACGTGACCATAGTATGAATGAAAGTATTCTCCCAGAGGCAGTTACTCAATGAATAAAGAAGAGCGCGTCGGATGACCTTATGCAGGCGATTAGGTAATCACGCCCATAAACTGCATGTGGTCAGTTTGATAATAAGTATAGCGGGAAACGGTTGGAGTGTCATTTTGCAACCCAATAAAAGAGCGTTAATCCTTCCCTTATAGATACACAATTTCATGCCAGGGCGCACTTATTGGATATCAGAAATTTGATTTTCAACACATTGACCCCATGCAAAGAACACTGTGGCATCTGCAACGCTTTGAGTCTTACATTGTTTGAAGTTGAATATTGAAATGAACAACAACAACAACAGCAATAACTTAAGTAATAGTAACAGTAACAGTAATGATATAATAAATAACGATAATAAAATTAATAGTAATAAAAATGGTCATGATGTTTAAGATCATGATAATGACGATGGTGATGACGACGACGACGACGACGATGATGATGATGATGATGATGATGTGGTGGTGGTGGTGGTGTTGGTGTTTGTGGTAGTCATGATGATGAGGACGATGATGAAGATGATGAAGAATAGCTAGAAGAAGAAGAAGAAGAAGAAGAAGAAGAAAAAGAAGAACAAAAGGAAAAAGTCGAAAAAGAAGGAGGAGGAGGAGAAAATTCGGAACTCCGAACTAGTTTTTATAGTCTAATGGAGAGTATTCGTACTATGCGAAAGGGATTACATACGAGTTGCTTCCATTTGGCCATAAATTGTGTTTTCCTTTACTTAACAAAACATATCACGACATCAAGTAGTTTGGCATCTCATCCGGATTCAAACTGTTTGCTTTAGATTCTAGTGAAGAATTACTATCACCGGTATTCGATCACATTCATTTACGGCGGTGGGTTTTGAACAATATAGACCCAGATCAGACAGCTCCTGTTAAATAAGCTCTGCTTATATAATAATATAGATCTGATACAGATTTTTCACAGCTAAATACAGTTGAACTTCGATATCTCGAACTCGGTTAACTCGAATTTTGCGATAACTCGAACAAAAAGTTCAGTCCTTTCAAAATTAAAACTCCAGCATTGCTCTAAAATCTATCACTACAGATGACTAGAAACACATGTGACAGCTTAATACAGGTCTAAAGGAATGCTGAAAGCTCCTGTAGCTGTATTAAGCTGTGGCCTTGAGAAATTGTTCAGATTAGAAATCGGATGACTTGAACTTCTCTTATCTTGAACTCATTGGCATGATCCCTTGAAGTTCGAGTTATCGAAGTTCAACTGTATTTCATTGTTAATGTGCATTTATAAAAGAAATCACAATGAAACAATAATAAGGATGTACCGTAAAATATGCAAGTCCCGTAAAATATACAAGTCCGCAATAGTACGCATGCGCAGAAATATCGGTCAGTTCCGGTGTAAAATCTTCAAGTCAACAATTTCCGGTAAAACTAATAAATAAAAAAAATTCTACAGTTTATCAATTTAGCTATTTTATGTATGCAACGAAGAAGCACAAATTAATTATGAATTCTTATGATAACAAATTTGCTAATTATGTGATTGTTGCAGTCTGACAAGGGATATTGTTAAAACCGAAAGTAGCACGATCTCGACAGAATGCTGTACACATGTGGGCTAAGACATGGAAATGTAAATACATAGAGGATAATTGTTATTTTCAGTGGAAGATCGAAATTTATTTCATCGAGTGAACATCAGACCGTGAGACGGTATAATTTCACGAGTGGCATATATTACTGTCTGGTGTTCACGAGAAATAGCAGTACATTTTGCCCAAATGGTCTAATGTGAGGACGTCTTGTCATTAATTGACAGAAGGTCTGGGTCCGAGTCCCAGTTTGAATTTCATTTTGTACTGCTTTTATTTCATTTGTTATCAAATGTATTCCCTGTGAAACTATTTTGAAAAATATAACAAGTTAACAACACATTGCAAAACGACCCCATAATGATAAAAGAAAAACATTATTGGTTTTCTAAACATTTGACTGCTAAGTGCAAGTTAAAATCCCCCATTGGGGAACAAGTAGTCCGGTAACAGTGAGATTATCAAATTGATAATTTCACTGTTCAAAACAGTGAGTTTATAAAGTGATAATCCACTGTTATATCCTGGTAAACCACCGGAAAGCATGTGAATCTTTATTAACTGTCACTAAGCAAATAGGGAAGATCCAGATCATATAGCTGTAAAAAGGGTTAAAAAATGAATAATTCTTCATTTAAGTTGTACAAAGAATTTATAAGTGTATACTAAATCTAATTGGGAACTATGCTATTTCTATAGGTTTACATGTCCAAATATTTGAAGTAAATACAATACATACAAGAGTTCCAATTGGTTTACACAGCCTTCTGCCAATTTATTTTCATCGTATAATTTTTATTCGCCCGTTTGAAAAAACGGGACGTATTATGGAATGGCGCTGTCCGTCCATCTGTCCGTCCGTCCGTCTGTAACATCTCTAACTCAAGTTCCGCTTGGTGGATCCTTCCCATATTTAACCACAATGTTTATCTAGACATGCTACAGTAGCCTGCCAAGTCCCGGCTCGTTTATCCAAGGTCAAGGTCGCTTAATTGGACTTAGAATTCGCGCTTAGCATTTGCGTTAAGCAAAAATGTTGACATCAATTTATGTGGAACAAGTGCACTTACATAACACTGTGTGATACAGCTTTGAAACTTGGAACACTTGTTCACCGTCACATCCTTCACCTGTAGGCAAGAGTAAACAACTCTGCCAGGCATTTTGACCGAATTATGCCCCTTTTCAACTTAGAATTTTTGGTTAAGGTTTTGTTAAAGTCCACTTATTTACATAACCCTTTGAGATAAAGCTTTTTAGACTTGGAACACTTGTTCACCATCACAAGCTTCACCTGTAGACAAGAGTACATAACTCTGTCAAGCATTTTGGCAGAATTATGCCCCTTTTTAACTTAGAATGTTTGTTAAGGTTTTGGTTGAAGTCCACTTATTTACATAACCCTTTGAGATAAAGCTTTTAACCTTGGAACACTTGTTCACCATCATAAGCTTCACCTGTAGGCAAGAGTACATAACTCTGTCCAACATTTTGACAGAACTATGCCCCCTTTTAACAAAGAAATTTGGATTAAGGTTTTGGTTTTAAGTCCACTTATTTACATAACCCTTTCAGATTAAGCTTTTAAACTTGGAACACTAGTCTTGTTCACCATCACAAGCTTCACCTGTAGGCTAGAGTGCATAACTCTGTCTAACATTTTGACATAATTATGACGCTTTTTAGCTTGGAATTTTTGGTTAAGGTTTTGGTTCGACGGGTACAAAATTTGATCGGATAAGAAATAAAAAGGTTACAGCCTATTACCCGCCTAGTACCCAGAAAAGGCAGCTCTTATGGGAGAGCTCCATCTGCCAGACTAGTAGGAAATGTATCATTTTAGTAAGTATACTCAAACAGTTTGGCTCCAGATCACTTACGGCATCCAGTAAGGTACTAATTGAGTGCATTTTGATGTTATATAACAGGGTTAACTTTGCCACCTTTACGCCTGGATTGACCGTAACTCTGACAACATTACTCTGGTATTGATGGAAAGGGCTGGGTGTGACAAACGCAGAACCGTTTATATTTTGAAACTCGGAGCAAATTTGAGCGAGTTATGGGCTCTGAGAATATGCACTATAGATAGAATCTTTATATACATCTCATCAATGCACATTCAGCAAATATAAAAACATATACAATAAACATTTCAAATAATGCATAGCCATTCCATAAAGGAATTATAAGAGATGGTAAAAATGACATTGCATGCCATATATAACACATATGTTTATAACATCACAGTATGACACAAATAAAATCGGATCACTGCAAATTGCAATACTGATCCAATATACCAAAACGGTCTAAAAAAAGAGTATAAAATGAAACAAGAATAATAAGGGATTGTGCCAAAACCTGCTTATACATTTTACAGAGACGGCAAGTTCCACTTTGTAAATAGACTTGTTATTATTATTTATTTGTTTAGGTATCTGATATTCCGGATATGTTTTATATGATATAGTATCATATCATTTTGATCTTTAAGTTTTCTTAACAGGTGTAGATTTTGAACATAGGAGTACTTTAGCTTGCTTTTGTTGATTATTCTTGTTTCATTTTATACTCTTTTTTTAGATGAAAACAGAAACACATATGTATTAAAACCAACTAAGTCTAAGAAATCTTGACTAAAAGTACATGCTTTTCTAAACATCCCTTCCCTTAAATCACTGTACATATGGCATTTCAAAATCACATGCATTTCACTTTCTACTGTATTGTCCAGACAAAATGGGCAAACTCTACTCTCTTCACTAAGACCCTCATAATGATAAAACAAAGAAGAGTTAACCTACTGACCTTTGATTACCTTTATCCGGATGCTTATACATAACCCTGACCATAACCCAGAGCTAATTAACCCTTCACCCTTTGAATACATTTACTCTGTTACTTAAGTCATAACCCTGACAACCCTTAACCTTAACCCTGTACCTTAACCCCGGGGTTACATCGTCCACCTTTACTCCAGGATTAGGGTCCAGTCATGGATCGGTAGGGTATAACCCTGTACCTTAACCCCGGGGTTACATCGTCCACCTTTACTCCAGGGTTAGGGTCCAGTCCTTGTGTGTTATAAATTGGATTTTAATGTATTCTATTAATTCAAGGAATTGAGAAACAAGGTATGTAAATATTCAATAATTGCTCTGTTGGTTATTTTTTGCATATATTTAAATAAAGCTCACAGTAGCTCCATGCAGTTCCCTAGATATAATGAATTGGACGGAGAAAGATAAGAATGAAAGGTACTCAGGATTAGGGTTAGAACTGATGTCAGTTTTGAAAACGGACCATTATTTTTGGCCTAGTTACGAGCTGTTGAAATTGTCAGTAAAGCTACTTTTGGAGAGCTCCAGTTCCCGAACTATTAGTAATTGTTCATAAATAAATACCAGAATAAACATTACCCAGTAAAGGTAGCCTTGAAGTGCTTTCTGAAATCGGATCAACAGGGGGGCCTAGTTACCCGGAGTTGAATTTTTGAATAAAGCTCTCTTTGGAGAGCTCCAACTCCCGAACTTTTAAGTTATGGTTCATAAATGTACTAATAAACATTACCTTTCTGTGTGGTGTTGAACCCTAACAATTACTTGTAGTTCGGGAGCTGTCCAGAGCTCTCCAAAGAGAGCTTTATTCAAAAATCCAAATGCAGGTAACTATGCCAAAATGGTGCGATTTCAAAAAGGACTTCAAGGGTACCTTTACGGGGTAATGTCTATTCTTACATTTATGAACAATTACCTATAGTTAAGGGAGCTTTACTTACAATTTCAACGGCTTGTAACGTCCTCAAATACGTATAGTTTGGGAGCTGGAGCTCTCACAATAGAGCTCCCTTTGGGTAATAGGCGGGTAATAGGCTGTAATTAAAACAAATGACGGTCAATGGGAGGCAACTCATGCAGAAACCAATGCAGAAAAATGACATGAATTGCCTCCCTTGACTAAACTATAATCAACAGAAAGATAAAATTTTAAGAATTACTCAATTGTAAGAGCTACAGACATGATTTTATAGTAGACTAAGAATGCATTCAAAGGCATAAATTATTCAAATAGGTGGCTAATAGATTATGTTTAGGCTTAGCTTACATGTATAAGTACAACAGATCTCCAGGTAACCCAGTGCATCAAAATACACTCAAATGTTGCCTAACTGGATGCCGTAAGTGATCTGGAGCCAAACAGTTTGCTTATACTTACTAAAATAATACATTTCCTACTAGCCTGGGCCCTCCCCTATACTATATGTAAATATAAGTACGACACATCTGCAATTAATTCAGTTACAACGGGTCCAGGTAACACAGTGTATCATAATTCACTCAAATATTGCCTAACTGGTTTATGTAATTGATCTGGAGCCACACTGTTTGCTTATACCTACTCAAACTATACATTTTCTTGTAGCCTTCACCCTTCTATATACCAAACGTTCATATTGGTACAACAGAGCTTCAAATAACTTACCTACACGTCGACAACTTAACACAATGCATAAAAAATAATGCCTAACTAGATGCCGTGCTTGATCTGGAGCTTCGCTGTTTGCTTATACCTACTAAAACTATACATTTTCGGGTAGCTTAGACCCTCCTCTATAGGATATTTTAATATAAGTATAACAGATCTCCAATTAAATGCGTTACAACGGGTCCAGGTAACACAATGCATCAAAACGCACTCAAATATTGCCTAACTGTATGCCGTAAGTGATCTGGACCCAAACTGTTTGCTTATACTTACTAAAAATATACATTTACTACTAATTTGGACCCTACCATATACTATATGTTAATATAAGTACAACATATTTTCAATCAACTGATTTATAACGGGTCCAGGAAACACAATGCATCAAAATCCATCACCACGTGACCTGGTCACATGGCATCTATAAATAGAATGGTCAAATGGTCAACTTTTTCGACCACGTACATTGCCCCAACAATATCTTCATAGTTTGTTTCCTCAGCATATGATTATACATAAATTTACTTACATATCTCTTTGTATAGTTCTCCTTTGATTTATAAATAGACTCTATCATACTAAATCAAATGACATTATATGACATCATGATCTATATATAGCAGCCAATCATATCAAAGAGTTGCATAGTTGCATAGTTGCATCTCGTCAAAGTGACCTTACCCTAACCCTAACCCTAACCCGTTTAATCTGTTCCGTTCTTATTTGGACACCCGTGTTGGTGATTTAAACAGCGAAATAAATCAGCAGGCTGGCCCATAAGCACCAGTTCACTTTTAATACTGACATTAAGGCAGGTATTGAGACTATTGCCCGTCGTGCTTCTGATGCTCATCTTGTTAAGAAGACAGCTCTGGACTTGGTTAAGAAGATAAATTATCGTAATAAACTAATCAATATTGCCGATAGATCGCCTGGGGGCTGGGGCACTGTCCGGGAGTACGAGACCCCTTCACTAGGCAGTGAAGAAAGTGAAAAATGCCGAATACAGGGCCGTTAAGAAGCCACAGACGGGAGAACCAATGTTTCCCAACCACCAGATAAATGATAAGTATTTATCACGTTTTATTCTCCTTGAGCACAATGACTTTTTCGAGTTGAAAGAGAAAACTTTGCCATGTTGCCAGATCTAGGAAATGTTAATGTTAATCATTTCCCTCATACAAACGTGTTTTCACGCATCTACAAACAGAGTAGACCCAGATCAGACGGATCCTATAGGAGCCGTCTGATCAAGGTCTGCTCTGTTTGCTTCTAGAATTTGAAAGATCTGTTTCTTTACTTTCTAAAATGACTACATTGTTCTACCTTCCATATATCATTATAACTATTTTTCAGTGAATATTCAATAGGAATTGAAATTTTGAATACATGTACGTATAGAACAGGGAAAGGGTTAAAGGAAAATCAAAGAAAAACGTGGTGTTTGGGGAAAATATCGGAGCGAATCCAGATATTATAGATATTCTTAAATTCGGCTTTAAAATTCCTTTTTACCCCACTCCAGCCAGTCGATTTTCTAAAAATAACAAATGTTGAATTTGTAGAGGAGTCAATTCAAGAAATGTTGAAATGTCAATATATCATAGAAACTCATTTTAGACCTCATATTGTTAGGCCCCTGAGCGTTTCTACTAATAACACAGGGAACAAGAGCTGTCAGAGGACAGCGTGCTCGACTATTCTCAGAATTGTTAGTGTAAAATATCTTTAATAGTATTCAGGATGTAGGACCTCTTTGAACTTTTTAATGAAAGAGAAAAACTTAAGCAAAAAGGCCAATAATTTCTGTTAAAATGCTTGACAGCGTAATGTACGATTACCTACAGATGAAGCATGTGATGGTGAACAAGTGTTCTATGTTTCAAAGCTTTATCTCAAAGGGTTATGTAAATCAGTGGACTTTACTAAAAACCTTAAAAGTTTCATAAGTTAAAAGGGCCATAATTCTGTCAAAATCCTTGACAGAATAATATTCTCTTGCCTACATATGAAGCTGGTGGTGGTGAACAAGTGATCCAAATCTCAAAGCTTTATCTCAAAGGGTTAATATGTAAATAAGTGGACTTTAACAAAAAACCTTAGCCAAAAATTCTAAGTTAAAAAGGGCTATAATTCTGTCAAAATGCTTGACAGAGTTATGTACTATTGCCTAAAGATGAAGTTTTTGATGGTGAACAAGTGTTCCAAGTTTTAAAGCTTTATTCCAAAGGTTAGAGGCAAAAAGTGGACAAACGAAAGCTTAACCACAAATTCTAAGTTTAAAATGGCCGCAATTCTGTCAAAATGATTGACAGAGTTATGCACTCCTATTTACAGCTAAAGCTTGTGGTGGTGAACAAGTGTTCCAAGTTTGAAAGCTTCATTCCAAAGGGTAGAGGAAAGAAGTGGTCTTTAACAAAAACCTTAACCAAGGTGTGACACGGACGCGGACGCCGACACGGACGCCGACACCGACACCGACGCCGACGCCGGGGCGAGTAGGATAGAGGCTTATTTTGGATCTACGTTTGGAGAACAAGCATATTTGGAAAGAAAAAAATACCTTTGAAGACTGGAAGGTTGCCTTGGAATATTTTCATGAAAAAAGCCTTTTGTTTTAAATTTGATCTCACTAAAGGATATTATCATTTAGATATTCATATATACATCACAAAGAACGTGTTAAGGCTTTTCATACAAGGGACATTACTACTGCTTTATTGTTGTACCGTTCGGCTTGCGTTGCGCCCCTTTTCTTTTTACTAAAGTTTTAAGGGAAGTGGTAAAGTATTGGAGACAAAATAGTATCAAAATATTCACGTTTGAATAGTCTTATCTCAGCAGGTTTTGTGATAAATCTTGAAAAATCTGTATGGATTCCAGTGCAGAGTATTGAATGGACAGGTCTTTTTTATGGAATTCAGTTCAATTATGTTTGTCCATTCTTGATAGAAGAATCGAGAGTCTTAAGACACGATCTATAGACACGATTTTTGTTAGTTTGCCGTAAGTTTCGGCCAGGCAGTTGGCAGTTTGTGCAGGTAAAGTTATTTCCCTGATGCAAGTGGTTGGAAATCTTGTCCGGTTAATGTCCAGACATTTGTATATGGAAATTGAAAGTCGTGTATCATGGGACTCTTTGTATAAGTTGAAAGAAGAACATTTTTGCCTTTCTGAGCTTAATTTTAGTTCTTACATACAATTGTCGAGTATTAAAGCAATACTCCCCTACTTATACCATCGTGTATTCTGATGCCAGTGACTTTGCTTGTGCAGCTTATATAGAAAATATGAACGTCAATGTGTTTAGAAATTCTTTATCATTTGAAGATAGTAGTAAAAGTTATACAATTAGAAAACTAAGAGCTGTGCATTTGGTGTAACGAGCCTATGGGCATGTATTGCAAAACAGATCAGTTAAATGGTTCTCTGATTCGCACAATTGTGTACATAATTATTGTTCATTCTCAAATGTAGAATTACATTCAGAGTCTTTAAGCATTTTAGGCTTTTTCTTGAGCATAGTGTAGACCTATACATTCAATGGGTCCCAAGAGATCAAAATCAGATTGCAGATAGCATTAGTAAGATAAAAGATACTGATGCATGGGAGGTGACTCTGGACCTTTTTTACTTCTATCATTCCCTCTGGGGTCATTTTGATGTAGACAGCTTTGCCTCATTTGCTAGCCGAAAACTTACAGATATAATTCATGATTTTCAGAGGCAGTGGATTGTTTCACTAAAAACTGGAAGAATGATAATTAATGGCTTGTTCCTCCTATTTATAAGGTTAACAAAACCAATTTCACATGCTTTCTTGTAAAGCATGGGGGCCCTCATTGTGCCTAAATGGCACAGTTCTTCATTTTGGCATATTCTGTTTAAGAAAAACAGGACTACATTTTGGACATTTTAAAGTTCTATCAGGGTCAGGATATTTTCAAAAATCCTCAGTTCAGTTCTTCTATTTTTGGATCCAGAAGATTCTCTAGTAAGGTTTAGGCTGTCCAATTTTAGTTTTCTTGAAAGTCGGAAATGCAGTGTTTAAGAAGAGTTTAGTTCTGTGAACTTGTATTTAAGTACAAGGTTATCAGCGAGTTGTATTTGTACAGTTAGGCTGACTCATGAATTTGTGCTTATATGTGAACTTGTACAGATGTACAAGGTTAGCCCCTTTGTGGGGCGAGCCTTTTATTGTAGCTGTTTGCTTCAATGTTTACATAAGTTTACATGAGGTTTTTCTCAAGTATTCAAATGTTTACATGAGAAGCTTACTCAAATGTACATAGAGTTGTACATGCATAGATGCATTGAGTTGTGAACTTGTACAGAGGTACAAGGTTAGCCCCTGGGTGGGGTGAGTTTATCTGTTTACTGTTGTACATGAATGTCTTCGTATGTACTCTAATGTTCAGAAGTTTTAGCACATGTATGAAGAGGTGTACTGATACATATGTGCTGTTTTGTGAACTTGTACAGAGGTACTAGGATAGCTCCTGGGCGGGGCAAGTCTTTAAGCCGAATTCCAGCATTCATACATGTACATGCATTCTGAGGCTTACATGTACATTTAACTGCTCAAATGCATGTATTCTGTTTGTGTGTGCGGTTATTTAATGTTTACATAGATACAACAAATTTGGAAGAAGGAAGGTATCAGTGGTATTGAGTTTTTGTTTTCCGGTTTGAACATGGTTTATATACATTTGTATCACAGTTAATGTGTTAATTTAATTTTTGAATTTTTTGCATATTTTGGTGCATTTGGTAATATTTTTGCATTAGTATTATGCTTGAAAATATAATTTCTTGTTCTATTTTAAATCTAACAGACGCATTTAAAGCAGGGCGTTGGAAACAGATTGGTTCTGAAGTTCGGCCGGAGGAATTACAGACACTTAAACAGGATATGAAGAATTTAGTTAAACTGTCAAAATCTGTCAACACATTAAAGCCTTATGACTGCTATTTTAAAGGATTTTGTTCCAGGTGCAACAAATATGATTTTTGCTCTTTACCTGGTTCAGAGTTTCATATTTCTCTGTTTTTGACTTTCATTAAGGGTAATACCCCTTCTATTTCTAAATTAAACGCTATCTTATATAGTATTTCCTGGGCTCATAAGATATCTGGGTTTGAAGATCCTTGTCACAAAAGCTTGTTAAATCTGTTTTAGACGGTTTATCGCGTTCAGTAGGTAGACCGTCTCTTCAAAAGAAACATTTTACACCGTTAGATATTAGAAATTTAGTGAATAGTTTTGTTTCTTTTACAAATTTGTCAGATCTAAGATTCACTACTATGTGTCTTATTAGTTTTGCAGGTGTTTTAAGATTTGACGAGGTAGCTAATCTCAGACGAAATAATGTCAGTTTTAGCTTAGATAGAAAACATCTTGAAATTAACTTTGTTTGTAGTAAAACGGACTAGTTTGAGAATGGTAGTAAAGTAGTCATTGCCAGAACGGGGAAAACTACCTGTCCCGTCATGCTTACAGACAAGTATTTAGAATTAAGCGGAATGTCTGATCTGTCTGAGGAAGTTTTGTTTAGAAATATTAGATTCTCCAAGAAAATTTGCAAAGAAGTTCTCGTTAAAGGTGGACATGTATCTTATACTAGATGTAGAGAAATTATATTGCATACTCTTTCAATTATGGGGTATGATGGCAAACAATACGGTCTGCATTCTTTAAGATCAGGAGGCGCAAGTAGTGCCGCTTCTTCAGGTTTTCCAGATCGATTGTTCAAAAATCACGGTAGATGGAAATCAGAATCTGCAAAGGATAAATATGTACGCGAGTCTGATGAAATGAAAGCAACAGTCTCGCTCAATCTAGGCATTTGATATTTTGTTTTTGCAATTTCTGTTTTTCAACTATAATTCCCGTTCTTTTTCTGTCGATATGTTTAAGTTACCTTGTCGACCCCGACTCCTAGTACAGAGTTTGTTTTTACTATTGTAATTGAGAATGGAGAATATAAATTATTATGTTTGTATGGAATGTAATGGAAGTAAAACATAATGATGATTATCATTATTATGCTGATGATGATATTAAAAAAGACGAAAGTGGTTTACGACGTTGTGTTTTTCTTCCATAGGTTTCTTCCTAATGGTGGGCATGGGAATCTGTGCTGACAAACTGGAAAGCTCTGGCACTGACTATGGCGCAGGTTTTGCGTTTGACATACTTGGATGGCTTGCAGCATGGGCGGCTGATGGAATCATGTTATTTATAACGTTCACCGGAAGTGCTGAGTCTCAATAGGTTGTGGCGAAATGCCCTCTAGTGATCGTTAGTAGGTATAGTTTGCTTTTTATTTCATGTATGAGAAACATTACCTAAATCAACATGGCATGTCGACATCTTAATGTTACCCTCTACAACCATTTGTCAAAGCAAACTTATACAGTTTAACCTGTCTTAACCCCTTCCCTGATGAATATTCATATAGGAAATAATGACGGCATGGATATTAATAAGATTATATTCTATAAAGGCATATGAACACATGACATTTTGGCTCAGACAGAAGCTGTAGAATCCCATCTATCTTCAACCAAGGCATATTATATGTTGTTGGAAAGGTCTCATCGAGACGAGTTCAAACTGGTGTCAAATCTGAAATAGGTGCGAAATTGAATGAATTTTCATCTATCAAAGGTGTGAAAACCGTATCTAAATTAAGAGGCTCTATCTAAGAAACGGATGAGATAAAATGTCACGATCAGATAAAACATCATATAAAAGTAATTTATCTCTAATATAATATGTCAAGATGGCGGGAAAATATTTATTTGGAGAATTCGGTCCGTTTTGCCAGGTTAACCCCTTATCGAAATTTTGGACGAAAAAACTGTTTTTCTTCAACCAAGGCATATTATATATCGTCTCGATGAGACCTTTTCAACGATATATAATATGCCTTGGTTGAAGAAACAAGAAGGCCATGAGGCCCTGAAGCGCTCACCTGAGATAACCCCAGGGGCGGGACCATTTTTGACCAATCAGTCATCATTTGTACAACCTTGGTAGAGAACCACAAGGCAAAGCAGTATGCCATTAATTAAAGGTCTAAGCCTTATGGTTTCAGAGAAAAATAATATTTCATATTTTCCCCATGAAAAACTGATAAGCCCCAAGGCAGGGCCAAGTTTCGCCCAGAGGTCAATGTCGTAAGTTGAACATTCTTGGCAGAGGACCACAAACCAAGCTACATATTTGGACCATTAGATCATGTTACATACCAAACATCAAAGGTCTAGGCCTTACAGTTTCAGAAGATTTTTAAAGATTTTCCTATGAAAAGTTGATAAGCCCTTGGGCGCGGCCATTTTTGGCCCGGAGTCATAATTTGAACACTCTTTGAAGAGAACATTACATCATGCTACATAACAAATGGCAAAGGTCTTGGCCTAACAGTTTCAGACAAGAAGATTTTTAAAGATTTTCCTGTGAAAAACTGATAAGCCCTAGGGCGGGGCCATTTTTGGTCCAAGGTCATAATTTGAACAGTCTTTGTAAAGGACCATTAGACCATGCTACATGCCAAATATAAAAGGTCTATGCCTTACAATTTCAGAGATGAAGATTTTATAAAGATTTTCCTATGAAAACTGATAAGCCCCCAGAAAACTCTTTAAAAATCTTCTTCTCTGAAACCGTAAGGCCTAGACTTTTGATATTTGGTATATAGCATCATCTAATAGCCCTCTACAAAGATTGTTCAAATCATGACTCCCGGACTAAAAATGGCCCCGCCCTGGGGTTTATCAGATTTTCATAGGAAAATATTTAGAATTCTTCTTCTCTGAAACCATATGTCGTAGACCATTGATATTTAATATGTAGCATCATCTAATGGCCCTCTACAAAGATTATTCAAATTATGACCCCGGGCCAAAAATGGCCCGCCCCGGGGCTTATCAGTTTTTCATAGGAAAATCTTTAAAAATCTTATTCTCCAAAACCTTTGATATTTGGTATGTAGCATCATCTAACGATTTTCTACAAAGTTTGTTAAAATTGTTACCCAAGGGCTAAAAGTGGTCCCGCCCGATGGCTAATCAGTTTTTTATAGGTAAATCTTTAAAAATCTTCTTTTCCGAAACTGTAAGGCCTAGACCTTTGAAATTTGGGATGTAGCATCATCTAATGGTTTTCCACCAAGATTGTTCAAATTATGATCCCAGGACCAAAAGTGCCCGCCCCTGGCATCATCTAAAGTTCTTTTATTAAGATTGTTCAAATTTTAACCTCCATGCCTAAAATTATGGCCTTTGGTTTCATATTGGCCCCAATCTGAAGCTGACTTATTTTTACATAGAAATACAGTGAATGCATAAGTCTATAGTAACCATGTGAGCGATTTAGGGCCATCATAGCCCTCTTGTTTTAATTTCGATAAGGGGTTAACCCAAGATATATTCTATGCCTTGGTTGGAGACATTTTATCTCATACGTTTCTTAGATAGAGCCTCTTAATTTAGATACGGTTTATACACCTTTTATAGGTGATAACTCGATCAATGTCGCACCTACAAACGCAGAAAATGTATAAACATACTAATTAACCATGTATTATGAATATTCATATAAGAAATAATACAGTAAAATCGCGATTATTCGAATTGTTTGCATAAAAGAATTTAGACCAATTTAGGCAGGTAGCTGCTTAATGCATGGTGGAAGTCATGCAGAAAGCTCCCAGAGGAGCTTTCTGCACGACTTTCGCCATTCATTAAGCTGTCACCTGTCTTAAGATCGATAATGAGACGTATTTTATTGAGTGAGTTGGGTTTTACGTCCGACCAACAGTATTTCAGTTGCAGACGGCATCCGCATGAGACAAGTTATAGTGCTGCCTCACTGGAATACCCCTGCCGCAGGTACATGGCAAGGGCATCCCACCCAGTCACATTATCCTGACACTGGGCCGACCAGTCCTAGAACTACCCCTTTAATGCCTAGCGTGGACAAATACTAGCACCAACTTTCAACGACTTTTGGTCTGTCGCGGCTGGGGGTCGAACCCACGACCTTCGTACCGCAGGCGGACACTCTACCACTGAGCCAAACGGCCGGTACGTATTTTAGTGTTCGAATAATCGAAATTTTACTGTATATGCACGATTAATAATTAGCTTAATAGTTGTTGTATGTTTAAACCAATTCATGCATAGTGTCTCTTAAAAAGGACATGGTGGGCAAACTGTGTAGATCCAGGTCAGAGGAATGCTGAAGGAGCCCTCTGATCTCGGTCTGCACTGTTTTCTTAACCTATCTGAGTCCACATATTATACATGTACCTGTAAATATTTTGTTTGTTGTGCGGTCTCCACATGAAACATGGATGGATCCCAGAATGAGATATAATGGGGGTTTCCTTAAATAATATTGAAATATAAGTGTCAAACTCTCGTGCCTAAAATATTTATAACAATATGTTATACATAAATACTTGAATTGCTCTGATCTAATATTTCGACCACTAAGGGCCTTTGATTTTATGGCTGAATGCATGTAACAAAAATGTGACGTGTATTTTGACATGATAATCTTAGAAAAAGGCCCTTAGAGGTCGAAATATTAGATGAGAGCAATTCAAGTATTTATGTATTATATTAATTCCCTATTTTGGAATATTTTCTTCATTGTGAATATGTTATAATAATGATATAAAACACCAAATGATTCTCAGTCCATATATCTTTGGAATTTAATTTGAATACATATACTACAAGACACGATATACAATATACGACATAAAATACAGACTTTGGTAGTATTAACCGTTCTCCTGCTAGCATTAACCATTAGCCTGTTAGTATTAACCGTTCTCCTGCTAGCATTAACAATTAGCCAGTTAGTATTAACCCTTAGACAGATAGTATTAACCCTTAGCCAGCTAGTGCTAACCATTAGACAGCTAGTATTAACCCTTACACAGATATATATTAACCCTTAGACATCTAGTATTAACCCTTAGACAACTAGTATGAACCCTTAGACATCTAGTATTAACCCTTAGCTAGTTAGTATTAACCTTAGGCAGCTAGTATTAACCCTTAGCTAGTTAGTATTAACATTAGGCAGCTAGTATTAACCCTAAGCTAGTTAGTATTAACCTTAGGCAGCTAGTATTAACCCTTAGTCAGCTACAAAAATTACGTCAGCTCAAACCCTGATCTGCTTCAGTTTTTACCTATTTTGAGATCTGCTTCAGTTTTTACCTATTTTTCGGTCAAAACTTTGAGAAACTATTGACCGAATGTCAAACAGCTTTGATCCTAATCAGACGTAGACGTACTCGTTGTCTCATTTGGATCCAATGTGATTACAAACACTAGTCGCGCTTAGTGGGCTAATGGTTAGCTGGTATTTGTTGATTGAATGTCTGACATTCTCCGCTGGTCATCCTTTCTGCGGATCAGTGTTTGCCTGCTTTCCGATATTCAACACCAAGCTTTATTGGTCTCTTCGGTCGAAGGAATGTTTCTTTCACCAACTCAATAGGCTCCTGCAATATTACGAACAAAGTGAAGTTGTGACTAGGAGATTCCAAACTTGAGTTAATCCACGAAGGAAGTGTATCTCGTACGTGTCTGTAAGTGAGTTGGGTTTAATTGTCCTATTGGCAGTATTTCAGTTTTATGAAGCCGACGTGTCTACCTGAGGGTTTGGTGAGGAAATGGTGATGTTAGTAATTTTGAATACCCACATTTTTCTGTTAGTCTGGAACTTGGGATTATTGTCTGTTTTGAAATCGTGAACGTGTCGTTACTTTTCGACAAACATATCAGAATTCCATTAAAATAAACAAAACTTTGGAATATGAATATACTAAATTCTTACCTCTGTTTCCATGCATTTAACAAACTTCATCTTTTTCAGTGTGTGGATTATGGCAATCTTTGATTCCAGCATGGACAATCGCATGCCTATACAGCTCCTAGGTCCCTGGCCAAACGGCAGAAAAGCGATAGGGTCTCTCTTTCGTTTCTCCTCTGGAGAAAATCTAAATCAGAAAGCGTAAAAAATCATAGAAAACAGTTTCTCCGACAAAATTTAAAATATATCCGCCCTGTAATTTTATCGATTTGTTTCCTGTCAACAAATTGTTCATTACACACATCGACAATATTCGGCGAAACTCGGGTGCGTCAAGCTTTCCCGAGAGCACAACGAGCGATATAATTATATCGATGGGTTGTATCACCTTGATAGAAATGAAAACAGTCAAATCTGTCTTAAGCGGCCATTCATTTATTGCACATAAATAAGAGTGTTCAAAATCAGGTGGTCGCGTAATGCAGGGTAAAAGTAATGCAAAGTATTACTTTTGACTTTCATTTAGCTACCACCTGCATTACAAACCTGTAATTACTTATTTTTGTGGCCATTTAAGACAGGTTCTATTGTATTTCAATAGTTGCAAGATATATGAAACAGCTGTAATCTTAAGGTACATTGTAAATGAAAATGGCTTGAAAGTACATGTACATATGTACATGTATTATACTGTGTACATACTGCTTTTGAAACAATCCATACACGTGGCAACTAAGCATTGAAGTACATTTGTACATTTACGAAATTAATCTTGGTTGTTTTGGTGGTTCTATTGGTTTTTTCAAACAGTCTACTTCCAGACAATTCGCCAGATTAAAAAAAGTTTTATCAGGCTCTACACGGTATTTTGAATAGTGAATATGAATCATTGTAGATTCCCATTATACAACGGGGTTCTTATGCCTCATCTAGCATTGAATGGGACTACATTTGTATGCACGCCGTGATTCTGATGCAACATCTAGTATTGACTAAATCTATACACGCCGGGGTTTTGATGTAACAGCCGGTATTGACCAGATATATACACGCTGGGGTTCTGATGCAACAGCTAGTATTAACCAGATCTATACACTCCGGGGTTTTGATGCAATAGCTAGTACTGACCAGATCTATACACGCCGGGATTTTGATGCAACAGCTAGTACTGACCAGATCTATACACGCCGGGGGTTTGATGCAACAGCTAGTACTGACCAGATCTATACACGCCGGGGGTTTGATGCAACAGCCGGTATTGACCAGATACATACACGTCGGGTTCTGATGCAACAGCTAGTATTGACCAGATCTGTACACGCCGGGGGTTTGATGCAACAGCCGGTATTGACCAGATACATACACGTCGGGTTCTGATGCAACAGCTAGTATTGACCAGATCTGTACACGCCAGGGTTTTGATGTAACAGCTAGTATTGACCAGATCTGTACACACCGGGGTTTTGAACCAATAGCTAGTATTGACCAGATCTATACACGCCGGGGTTTTGAACCAATAGCTAGTATTGACCAGATCTATATACACCGGAGTTCTGATGCAACAGCTAGTATTAACCAGAGCTATACACGCCGGGATTTTGATGCAACAGCTAGTATTAACCAGAGCTATATACGCCGGGGGTTTGATGCAACAGCTAGTATTAACCAGATATATACACGCCGGGGTTTTGATGTAACAGCTAGTATTGACCAGATCTGTACACACCGGGGTTTTGAACCAATAGCTAGTATTGACCAGATCTATACACACCGGGGTTTTGATGTAACATCTAGTATTGACCAGATCTATACACGCCGGGGTTTTGAACCAATAGCTAGTATTGACCAGATCTATACACACCGGGGTTTTGAACCGATAGCTAGTACTGACCAGACCTATATACACCGGAGTTCTGATGCAACAGCTAGTATTTAGGGGATAACCGTTGCGTATTTGAAGATTTGCAGCAGTATATCGGTGGTTTATATGTCGTAAATTTAGTTTTACATGCGACGCGTTAGCGGAGCATGTAAAACGATTATTTGCGACATATAAACCACCGATATACTGCTGCAAATCTTCAAATACGCAACGGTTATCCCTATTCTAATGAAACCATAGATCCAGATGGTAAAAAACAAACAATACTTTAAGTCCTTTGATATTTTCTCTGTCGTCATAACATGACGTCATGAAACACCGCATATCTCCACATTACGCATATAGAAAATAGTTCTCCCGGAACCTAGCAATTGTGCTTATATTTAATATACCAAGAACTGGTGTTTTCACTTGATATTTTGATTTTCACAAATAAAAGCCGGTAAGTCATGGTCCTTTGAATTTCTGACGGTAGGTCCCTTTCAAAACTACGAAAGATGAATCAAATTTGACCTCGACATTGTTCGAAATTCCACAATAATTGTGCACACGGACAACGGAATTATTTAATTTTAAATTGTTTGCAATGTGGAACTGGTTGCATATTCAAGATACTTTGGCTGATTGGTGTATTTGATGAGAATGATGATAGACCAAGTGGACGTGCAAATGGAAATTATCAGGAGCGACAATCTACAGGCATGTTTGCAAAGAGCCCTCGAGTGGTCTAGAGTGGGTGGGGCGAATTCTCATTATGGGACTGTCCTTGAAGAATTGAAGAATACTTCCGCTTCTGATTGTCGGACGAGTCGGCAATATAGCTTCGGACACTTGCTTCATTCTGATGACCGGACTTTTTCATTATTTCCCTGGTTTTGACACCAGCATAGGCCAACAGCTAGTGCATGATTGCGGTCTCTCGGACACAGTGATTTGTGTTTTAAATCTTTTGACGAAACAAGCCTCAGCAGAAATTGTTTTCATCATTCCGTTCAGCACACGCTCACTAACAGGCCTGGATGTGGATATGATTCTTCATAATCGACTGAACGTTTGGGTTACTGAATGAAATGGTTCGATCACGGGTGCAGTTTTATCAGGTATGTTTTCAGAGATTTACAGGACATGTTTACTGCATGAGGGTTAGGGTTAGGGTTAGGGTTAGGGTTAGTTTTCAGAGATCTTAGGTTTTCTATGTATTACCACGAAGAGCGAAATTCAAGGTTATGTCAAACCACTTTTCTTTGGAAAGATTTGTGATTGATGGCAGGGAGGAAACCTGAGTTTTTTTAGTGTTTTCAGATCATTGTCTGTGATCGGTTGGTAATGTTTAAGTGTTGTCAGGTCCTTCTTAGATAGTTTCAGCATGGATATAAATATCACAGCTACATGGTTAAATACCTTAAATCTTATATTTACAGGGTGCAGGTGCCACATACACCTCAAAACAGAATAGAGGAAGAGAAACGTTTGTTCAAGGACAGTGAATTAGATCAACATGTGAAATAAATGGACTCGGGATCAACTTGTGGGACTTTGTGATAGATATTTGAGTAGAATCGCCAGACTCACATTGACTACAACCATAAAGTGTGTCGAAAAAAACAAGCAAATTGAAAACATTTGACATTTCATTCAGCCAGTTTCTTTGTTCATTCAGACCCATTCATTCAATTTTACTATGAATGCGCGTATGAATATTTCGTAGTAAATTTTCTAGTGATTCGGTTTCCGACAGTATATTCATTTTTCCGACAGTATATCGGTGGTTTATATGCTTCAAATTTTGTCACGTGGACCAATCAGAATGCGTGTTACAAAAATGTTGCATTAGAATGACCAGATATATACACGCCGGGATTTTGATGCAACAGCTATTCTACTATCCTTAACCCTTTCAGGCTCATTGAAATGCTTTGTCGTCTGCTGGATACATTTGAGTTCGTCTGCTTCAAGATTTGATGTAGGTTTTACTTAAATTGCCGTATACAGTTTGGATTCTGATGAGACGCCGAGTTACTCAACGTCACATCTGAATCCAAACTATTAGCATACGGTATCTTAGACCTGTCTTCATGGCACTGAAGGGATTAAGCATGTCTTAAAATAAAGCTCTCTGGGGCAAAGGGTATCATTGTCAGTGCAGACCAAGACAACCTAGAACTATCACTGACGGTGATTAACCCATTTGATCCCACGATCCCATATATGGGACGTAGGCAATCAGTGTAGACTCTGATACAGACACCGCATAATGCGGTGTCTAAGCAGAGTCTATACTGTTTGCTGATAAGACATTCAATATAAAGCAAAACAAAAATGAAAATTTAGACCAGACATCCCTTAGATAAAAGATATAATATTTCAATATATAAGCATGGAAGAATCAATTGGGAGAAATGGGTTAATACCCCCAACAAACGTGACTGCCACATGAAAAAGATTTGCACACTTTGAAGGGGAATGACTTTGTAAAGAAAAAATTAAACTGGAAAACAATAATTGGATGCGCATGTTATCTTAATGATAAAGCATCACGTCAAGTTTCATTGGAGTCCAGTCAGCGTGGAATAAGAGTCAACAGAAGGACCAACACAAAACTTTTAAACAAAGGGGCATAACTATGTAAGAAAATAAATCATCTGGAAAACTTTAACTAGATGTGCATTTCCTCTTTATGACAAAACATCATGTCAAGTTTCATTGGAATCCAGTAATCAGTTGCTAAGAAACGGCGCGAAAAAGGTCAACACAAACTAACACTATTACTGTATGGGCACCTCCTCTTCATGATTCAAGTTTCATATGATTCCAGTCAGCAGTCGCTGAGAAACCGTGCGGAATAAAAGTCAATAGACAATCCAACACAAAATGTTTAAACAAGGGGAATAACCTTGTAAGAAAATCAATCAGCTGGTAAACTATTATTGGATGTACATGTCCTCTTTATGACAAAGCACCATGTCAAGTTTCATTGAATTCTAGTCAGCGGTTACTTAGAAACCCCGCAGAATAAAAGTCAACGGACACATCAATACAAAACTTTTAAACAAAGGGACAAAACTTTGGAAAAAATCAATCAGTTGGAAAACTATAATTGGATACACATGTCCTCTCTATGACAAAGCATCATGTCAAGATGCATTGGATTTCAGTGAGCAGTTGCTGAGAAACCGGGCGGAAAAAAGCCAACAGACTGACCGACAGACCACAATTCAAGGGGCATAACTCTGTTAGGAAATAAATAAACTGTAAAACTATTATTGGATACACATCTCCTCTTCATAATTAAGTATTATGTCAAGTTTCGTACGATTACCGTCAGCAGTCGCTGAGAAACCGTACGGAATAAAAGTCAACAGACAGACCAACACAAACATTTAAACAAAGGGGCATAACTATGTGAGGTAATCAATGAGTTTGAAATGGATACACATGTCCTCCACATGATAAAGCATCATATCAAGTTTCATTGAATTCTAGTCAGCGGTTACCGAGAAACCGCGCGGAAACAAAAGTCGACAGACCAACACAATTACAAAGGGATATAACTCTGTAAGGATATCACTGAGCCGGAAAATAATAAGTGGATGCACATATCCTCTTTATGATAAAGCATCATGTCAAGTTTATTGACTTCTAGTCAGCAGTTACTAAGAAACCCCGCAGAAACAAAAGTCTTCAGACCAACACAAAACATTTAAACAAATGGACATAACTCTGTAAGGAAATCACTGAGCCGGAAAATAGTAATTGGATGTACATTTCCTCGTTATAATAAAGTATCATGTCAAGTTTCATTGAATTCTAGTCACGTTACTGAGAAACCGCATGGAAACAAAAGTCAACAGACCAACACAAAAAAATTAACAAAGGGGCAGAATTCTGTAAGGAAATCACTGAGCCGGAAATAATAATTGGATGCACATTTCCTCTTTATGATAAAGCATCATGTCAAGTTTCATTGAATTCTAGTCAGCGGTTACTGAGAAACCGCGCGGAAACAAAAAGTCAACTACATTTTCTCCGATGCGGCATTTAGTCAGGAGCGCCACTATTTGTTACTCTATACGGTACATAGCGTGTTGTTCTCTACACAGAGTTAATTTAGATATCTTATCATAGGCGTAATGTCCGGTCTGGGTTTTCACTATTTACAACGCAATTAATCTATTCCGCCATATTGAAACCTTTCAAGACGTCTCTGTAAAAGTCAATTTTTGAAACCATGTGATAAATAGAGCGTTTGCTTGTGATAAATAGAACATTTGCTCCATAGAGAAATAGAGGACCTTACATGAACACGAATGTAAAATTCTATTTATAACATAAAAACAAACGCACATGTTCTTGCAGCCAGTAGATTGTTGTAAACATTCCTTATATATAGAAATGATCAATGAAAGGTGTTATTAGGTTCGCTAAGTGACTTGGACAAAGTAAGTCCAAAATGTCCAACCTTTTATTGACTTAAGTTAAATCTACTGTCATATTAACCAGGATCTAATTTAGATCTCTCTGATATTCAATTTAGCTATGATAGTTTATGATTACAAAATACCCTACATAAATATGTCAAAATAAAGTTTGATTTATAGTTTCAGTGCGCTATTATGCTCGTCACTGTCACTGTCAATGGGATTAAACATGCACCTTTGTTTTTGGTAGATTAAGCACTTTAGTTAGTGTTGTTTACACATGGGAATTTCCGCCGTGTTAAAAAACTCGATTCAAATTCATTGAGATGAGCAGAAGATTCGGTACGAACTGCGGCATAAAACTGTTGGACCAGGAGGAATATTTTCGCGATCAGCTGTTTTGATGTATAACATGTTAAAAATATATTGGTGTTGAGCTAGAACGTCAGGTATACTTAATATATAGATCTGTATCTACTCAGTGTAACTTTTTATTGACACGATAGCCGCCTCAGATGTTCACTCTGACTTTCACCTTTTGATCCAAGCATACTATTCTATTTTGTTTCATCTTCGTTTCTCTAATCTTTACCGATTTAACAGAAATTTCTACAGTTCATTATATCTTGAAAAGTTGTAATTTTTATGAACAACTGCTTTTGTGAAGCGCTATATGCCAAGTAGAGGAATTTGATAAGCTCACAGCTTTCATTCCAACCATTCTTAGAAGTTATGTACATTTATGCATGTTGTATATTGCAGAAATAAAATATGTTTAAACCAATGTAGAATGGATAGTTTGGGTCAGAGTAGCTGGTAGGTCTTTTTGGCATATAGTTTGTAGATATTTACTGGACAGCGATCATGATTTTGTATTATTTTACCGAAGTTAAGGCGCAAGTGCCAACATTCCTTTGCCGTCTATTGTGACTCAATCGTTGACAGACAGGCCACCGTCCGCCATCCTGTTTGTTTTGACAGCGCGTATGAATACAGTTAGGTCGTTCGAATGTTATTCACTAATGAATATTTGCCCGTGAATATCAACATATAGATGATAGCGTTACATCACGGTCACGCTGGAGCCACGCGTTATGTTATAAAATGCTCCATTTATCACAATGGTTTCAAAACTATTTAATTCTAAGAGTGTCCATTTTGTTGTAAATGCTCCTTTTCAGTAGATTTATTTAAATACTTTGGGTCTAAAACTAGCCTATAAGATAATAGGTTAAATCACTCTTTTTAGAGGGTGGTTCCATTCTTAATCTATATGCATGTCAAATGTCAGACAAACGTCTTACCTCTCTGGTCGGAACACCTCTGGATCATCGTACAGACCAAGCTCGTAGTGGACCTGCCATATTGAATATCCCAACAGCGTATCTCTAGGAAAACAGTGCCCATCAAGATACACATCCCTGTCGTGAGACGTCGTTCTGTTCATTCTACAAAGATACAGTAAACCCCCTCTAAGCCGGAATTATAGCAGAGAAGAATTGAGATATACTTTTCGGCAGATTGTTGCTTAAAGCAGGTTGCACGCCATGCATATTTAGCTCCCAGAGGATATTTCTGCACGGGATTCACCCTGCATTGATCTGTCACCTGCCTCCATGAGTGATATTTATACTAAATTGACCGCCCGGTTTTTGTACTGCAAGGAATATAAAACAACTACCACCAAACACATTGTAATCTTGGTCCATGGTCGAATACCTATGATTTCGTAAATTCATAAATATGTAATAATGGCAGGACTACGAGCTTTCATCTCTACCAAATATTATGTTGTGGGCACACTTTACAAGTTGGCTTCCTTGAAAAAGAAACCAAAGAGAGGTCTGCAGCAGTTTCTTATATTCCCCATTGTTTATGAAACAAAATGTAATATAAAGTGCGGAAAAGGATATATCTGACATACGGCTTCGGCCATGTATACGTTCACTTCTGGGTTGTTGCATGTAATTCTTTAATAAGAGTGCCAAAATGTGCCAAAATGTCACAAAATACGCCCGTCAAATGTCTTCAGTTGAAAGGCCATTACTCCATATCAGGTGGCAATAGCTCACGTAAATTAATATTTTTTATTTTAATCTATACATTAAGTCACTAAACGAAAAAAATGTTACGGAAAAACGATCAACTTTAAGGAAAGGTGACCTTAACCTTGGTTGAGCAAAGCCCATATTCAATAGGGTTACTGCCCTCATCGATATCAATGTACATGTAAAGTTTCGTGAAGATTGGATATACAGAACTAAAGTTATCGTCTGGAAACGGAAACATTCTATTGAAAAACAATCTATTTTTTGGAAAAGTTAGCTTGACCTTGGTCAGGCAAAGACCATTTTTGATAGAGTTCCTGTGCCCATTGATATCAATGCACATATGAAGTTTCATGAAGATCCGACATACAAAACTTAAGTTATCGTCTGGAAATGGGAAAATTCTACAGAAAAACAATCTATTTTTAGACAAAAACGCCATTGACCTTGGCCGGCAAAGCCCATATTCCTGCCCTCACTGATATCAATGCACGTGTGGAGTTTAATGAAGAGTGGGTGTACAGAACTAAAGTTATTGTCCGGAAACGGAAAATACTACTGAAAAACAAACTATTTTTAGAAAAAGTGACATTGACCTTGGTCTGGTAAAGCCCATTATCAATAGTGTTCCTGCCCTCATTGATATCAATGCACATGTAAAGTTTCATGAAGATCGGACATACAGAACTAAAGTAATCGCCCGGAAACGGGGAAATTCTACAGAAAAAACAATATTTTTAGAAAACAAATGACATTGACCTTAGTCGGGTGAAACCCATATTCAATAGGGTTCCTGTCCTCACTGATATCAATGCACATGTGGCGTTTCATGAAGATCGATCATACAGAACTAATGTTATCGTCCGGAAACGAATCGAGATGAACGCCCGCCCGCCCGCCCGACGAAGGCTTTCACATAATACGTCCTGTCTGAAGACGGCCGTATAAAAACACGTGTATTCTGCGTATTGAAATGTATCCAGTCACCAATGCTTCTCTAGTGCCGTAATAAAGGTGTTGCGGATAAACTTAGGTTTATTCAAATAGAATAAGATATAGAATAGAATAGATTTTATTTACCAATCATGGACCCTCTCGGGTTACAAATCAATATATACAAAAACATTTATGATTTAACATAATTGTCATTAAACTAAAGCGCATGTATCATAAATAAACTTAGGCTCATATTGACAAATCATATAAACAATACATTTTATTCATATTGCTGCCTCATGAAGATCTAAGTCACATGGAAACGCCTGTCCAAACATTGGTTTAGATACCTAGCAAGTCCCTCCCAGTGAGCAGGATCCTCGAATTAGGTTATTTTTGGTAGTAGAAGGTTTATTACGTTAATAGCCGTTTCTAAGGCCTAATGATTCTGTTACCATTGCACTAATTTTAATTGTGTTCAACTATGCATAATTATGTTGACGGAATAACAGAACATTCACCAATAGAAGTATACACATAAGGGAAAAAAAAGAGAAGAATATTTTTTATAGGTGGGTTCGAACCCAAGCCGAATCATATAAAAGCGAATTTGTACACTACAATCTGCGCGCTAGCTCAGCACGACACAGAGTATCAGTACAGTACGAAACTAACTAATGCTTATTTATTAGTTTTATTAACATAATCCACCGCTGGGGTAACGCGTTTTTAATAAGAATTAAGTCAGGAAGCAAAGCTTAATGGATAAATAGTAGATGGTGTTTTCTTTAAACGCGCATGATAATTTGATTGAGAATCTCTTAAAGGGGTGGAAAATGGCATAGACCTAAATACTCTCTTCAGCTCATTCGATTTATGAGTTAGGCCTATCCAAAAATAGAAACTGAGACGACTGCAACTCTAATTTTGTTCGGAATAAAATAATCATTGCTCAATCATGTCTATTTTAATTAACATATCGACATTCTCGATTCAAATGATGCTATTTTTCAAATTCAACCACGTCTTCTATAAATACTTTAATATTTAAACTACTGATTTGTTGGTGATAGTTATGACTGCGTATTTTATATACCCAAACCTCGCGCATGCGTATAGCCACGACGGTAGACGATGATACTCTTGACCGTCTACATTCAAGATAAATTGTAAACAATCCTAGAAGAGTCCGACATCCAATTCCAAAACTGTGGTCTGGTGACCCCTCCAATAATCGCTTCGATGAAACGATTCTAAAGAATGGATAGAAAATTGTCAGGAAAAAAGGAGCGACAATAAAACCTCGATAATTCGAAATTTTAGTATACAATAATGCAAGCCCCTTTAGGTAGGTGGCTGCTTAATGCAGGATTGAAGTCATGCAGAAAACTCTCAGAGGGTTGGCTTTATTCTAAAAACTACGTATAGTGTACTTTTATTAGCAAGGTCTCTGTATATCAGCGTCTAAAGTTTGAAAAACATAGTTGTATTATGTTGAATATACTTCAACATCAAGCCTTTACTTCATCATGATGTAAGACGTCATGATTGCCAATGAAACGATATAACTATTCTGTCCTCGCAATTAGGGTAGACTCATATTTATAAAATATTTAGGAAAAAATGAGAAGACTTCCGATCAGACAGTTCCTTCAATAGCTGTCTGACCAGAGTCTACTCTATTTGCAACTAATTAAAATTTGCGTTTATCAAGAAACAGATTTTGTTTTTTGTTGTTGTTTTTTTAATTATTTTGTATTTATTCATTTATTGAACAACACAATTATATATGGCAGCATGTACATAAATACGGCATAAAACAACGGTTAGATATACCCTTTGGTGGATGGCAAAGTGTTTTACAATATTATATGAACAAATTATAATATATTCTCAGGTGCGTGCATGTTCGTGTGCGTGTGAGAGTGCGCGCATGTGTGCGTTGGTGGGTGGGTGCACAAGCGCGTGTGCCTGTATGTTTGTGCGAGTGTGTGTACGTATGAAAATCATATAGAAAATCCATATGTTATGGAAAAGGGATGACAAATAGGAACGGTATAGAGTGAAAAATATGTAACAGCAGAAGGAAGAAGTACAATAGAGCATACAGGAAAGCAACTTCATTATTCGAATACTGGCATTAAGTCGTTCCATTTTGCATTATGATCGTCAAGTTTACCTTTTCTCTGAGAAAGAAGTAGTTCGATGGTCGATTTTGCTCGTAGATAATTTATGAAATGGCTAAAATTCGGCTTTCCTTTTAAGCATTTGCATCTAAATATTTCTTTATGAAATATTTTGCCAACACAAATATTCCAATGGAGTTTTGTATTGGTTAGGATTTGGTAATCCGATTGAAATGATACAGACTTTGATATAAATATTGCTGATCCTAAGGATGTTCGACAGAATTACACAAATGTCTTGAGTGTACATGCATTCCCAGAATAAATGGCATACTGTTTTTGTAATTTGGTTGCAGGATTAACCAAAGATATGGGACAAAAACTCATTATCCTTAACACTAATCGCATTGAATGAAAAAACAACATTTTTTCGAATTTCGTTGGAAATAACAATAGACAATTATAATTACGAAATTTTAACTACAACTATCTTATGAGGATTAATTCGACAAAAAAAAAGTTATATAAATTTGCCTTAGTCAAGTTAGCCCTCTGTAACTTCTGCAACTAAACTGTTTTCTTGATCATGTCAACAATAACTAACGAAAGAACTAGCAGTTGCTGTTTTGTTGTTGGAGAATGTAAGGTTTGTAGCGCGAATCCGCGTCTCATTAAGATCCACGCCTTTTGACAACTGGTCAATTGTTTCTCAATTGTTTCTCAAAAGCTTGATTAAATCGAAGTACATTGTATTTAACCGCGGGATAGGGTTGAAACATTTTAAAAGTTAAGGTGCTTTATGCAGGTGTTTTAGTTAAGGTGCGTTATGCAGGTGCTTTAGTTAAGGTGATTTTCATCGTATAGAGAGCGAGGAGAACTACTATACAAACCAGTTTCTTTTTCCAAATACAGTAATTAACGTTTTACATCATGAATATTCGTGTAAGAAATAATGTATGTGTATATATATGTCCAGTATGGTTGATTCTGGACCACCCCTTCTCGCGTGTAAATTAACTTATTTTTTACTGTGGCATATGGACTTCTTTGCGGGGTTATAAAATAGTATTATAAAATGGGTTAATTTGATTTCCACTTTTCTGTCTTCGTGTACATGTAGCAATATGTGATAGAACTTAGAAAATTTGCAAACTTGGTTTAGTTTATGTTCTAGTTTTAAGTGATTAGTGTTTTTCCACGCACCTCAATATAGGTGGGTACATCCTGAGCGTCTCGCAAATCACCTGGTCTAAATATACCATGTCAGGGATATCCCCATACGTCACTTCCACTGGGTCCTGAAACAGTAAACTGAGTATGCACACACATTGAACATAGAGAAACGAAATTTAACTGCAGTAAAACCTCTCTAAACTGGAATTCTAGTAGGACAGATTTCAGATACTTTTAGGCAGGTGACTGCTTAATGCAGCATAATAGTCATGTAGAAAGCTGTTATAGAGGAGCTGCTTTAAGCTGCCCCTGTCCCCAAGACCGATATTTATACCGAGTTAAACGTCCGGTTTAGAGGGTTCTTCTGTATACATTAAGATCAAACAAATAAGGTTGTTTCGAGATAATGGTAAGTAATATAAAACCAGTTAATGGATTTATGATCTGAAACATTAATAACTTAATCTTTAGCCTGCCGCGGGACTACAGTGGGTCACTTTGGAGCCAAGCAGGGATTTATGCCATCCTCTACACAGAGGATGTTTCGCGACAGGTCGAAACAAGTCTGTCTATAAATAGAAAATGACGGGATTTCCACAGCGTCGGAATGCACCAGAGAGGACAGGTTGAAGCATGTCCGTCTATAAATAGAAAATAACGATATTTTCCCCACCCGAACGCGCATGTAAGTGCTTAGGGAACGGTCATTTTCATTAAGCGCCTAGCTTCCTTTCGAGAAGGTAAGAGGTTTTCTTCAAACACTGTCTACAAATTGATGACGGTCATAAATGATAAACTAGCTGTTAAAATTAATTAATGTTTTCCGTGCAAATTAGTTTTTCGACGAAACTAATAAACTTATAACATATTTCGGTAAGGTTTTTAACCCTTTCCTAAGTGCCTTTTGACCTGGCTATAGTGTAATACAGCTATGTTAAAAAAATATTGAAGACTGGAAAAAATCTTGGCAGCAATTCTAATGGATCCCTCAAAGGCTTAAATGATAGCCTTACACTTAAAGATTGGTTCTCAAAAAACAAATGAATGCAAACCCAGAGAAGTTTCAAGCAATAGCTCTAGGGGAAAAACACATCAGCAGACCACCACTTTTAAATTTAGGAATATAGAAATATCACTTGAGGATGAAGTGAAACTTCTTGGATTAAACCTGGACTTTATGCTCAATTTTAACTCACATGTATCTAGTCTATGCAGGAAGGCCTCAAGACAACTTAATGTTTTAAAACGGATAAGCAAACATATCAATAGACTGGGTAGGTTAACTATATACTATTCTTTTGTGATGTCAAATTTTAATTATTGCCCTTCGAGTTGGCATTTTACTGATGAAACTAACACCAGGAAAATTGAAAAAGAAATCAAGAAAGAGCATTGAGATTTGTATATGAGGACTATAATAGCAGTTATGAACAATTTTTACTTAATAATTATTTCTTTAAAAGTTAGGAGGATGGCAGTTGCCCTTGAAACATATGTAATTTTAAACAAAATGTCTTCAGAATACTTACATGGCATTGTGAATTATAAGCATGTTACTTACAATTTTAGACACAAAATACCGCTGAAGTACCCCAGCCCAAAACAGAAAGATATGGTAAGAAATATTTTCGATATGGTGTTGCCAAAATATGGAATGAGCTTCTGGCTGAATTTCGGAATGCCTCTTCCTTTAGTCACTTTCCTGCCCTCATAAATGACTGGCACGGGATAAATGATCTTGCTCATTATGTGGGGTCACTTAAACATTTCCTTGTTCTATGTACTATTTTCAAACCTCAGTGCCTACCAAATATTCATGGCAAAATAGTTAAAAAGAAAACGGAAGGTAGAACTTTTAGCCTGTTCAGAAAGTACAGAGGCAGATCTATAGGAGCCGTCTGATCTGGGTCTACTCTATATGCTATTGCTTGTAACAAGTTTGTATGAGGGAAAGGGTTAAGGTCTGAATATGCTATTTTTTTTGCAGCAGCATGTTGAAAATTTCTTCATTTTTCATGTCAGCTTATAGTTTGCTTTTTGTACCTTTTTCTCCCGGGCATGTAATTTCTATATGTGTCTGCTTCTTACCCATTTTGTTTTATTTTTTGAATGTGATGATTTTTGCTACAAGTACAACTTTGTTTTTGACTATGTGCATGTAATGTGTTTTAAACTACAGCTGAATAATTTATGCTTTTCAATGCATTCTTAGTCTAGTATAAAATTATCTCTATATCTCTTACAATTGAGTTATTGTTAAAACTTTTATCATTCTGATTATTATAGATTAGTCAAGGGAAGTAATTCATGCATCTTTCTGCATTGGTTTTACATGAGTTGCCTCCCATTGACCATCATTATGCATGAATGTGACTACATAACTAAATTATACCTGAATTGTGATAAAAACGCTTTTATTTTGTGTTTGAAATATGTGTGCTTCTAAATGCCTTTTTGTACCGTATTTTTCTCAAATTTATAATACGTAGTGCATGTATTCCTTGTTTTAAATAATGTGCAGGTTATAATCAGACTCTGTATATTTTTTACTACGTATATAAAACACTTTAACTGTTACTGAAATTCTTATCTTTTTCTTATTTTTATTTTCTTTCTTATATATCTCTGTTTATATGTATAACTTCAGTCGGTGTAAAAGCTCATTAGAGCTTATGTTATTTGTTATGTTCATCCAACTTTGTAAATAAAATTAACTTGACTTGACTTGATGGAATTGACCAGATTCTATGTCAGTAAATGCATGCGAAAACTGAAAATGTTTAAAGTTTTTTTGTCATTGTCATTGAGCTTCCAACACCCGTTCGAAAATGTAAGAGTCTTATGTATAGGATCCGGTGTGGAAGACCCTTAATTTAGGTTCAGCGTAATGAGGAAAAGAGAGTAAGTGCTGTACATAGCGACTACAGGCTCCAACACTTCAATCTATTGGATGAGTACGGCTGAGCCTCCGTGATAAACTCTCAATTAAACTAGCAATTAAGCCACTTGAAGCTGCTATAACACATTCCCTCATGGGCTATTTTAGGTCCAATCACTTTGTATAAATCTACCGAAAAGGAGCATTAACTAGAGAAAAGGAAACTTTTAGAATTTTGTAGTTTGAAACCATTGTGATAAATAGAGCACTTGCTCCAGGTGATTTTCACAGAGGCATAGACAGGCGTATTTATGGAGGAAAATCGTGCATATCACAGCAAGTTTTGTCCTAAACCAATACAACTTGTAACAAATTGGAGACAGGACATTGTGCTTTTATTTCCAGCTTGTTTTTTTTAAATTACTTTATTTGCATACTCCTGAATATTAATGAGAACATTAGAACCAGTAAAAACAATATAGAAATAACGTAAATAATGTAAACTATTCACTTTTTATCCTACAAATATCAGAAAAGAACTTCAAATGCAGTTTAACATGATAACAAAATAAGGTACATTTGTGTAATTTAACATAAACATGCTGGAAATAAACGCACAATGTGTTATCTCCAATTTGGTACTAGTTTTATAGGTTTAGGACAAAAACTGGCTGTGATATGCACGCTTTTGCATGTACGGACCATCATTAGGAAAACTGGGGTGCTGCCATGGAAACGGTGAAAACGGTACTTAAAATTATTGCTTTGGTCCTCAAATTGGAAATTTGGTTTTCTGGGCGTTTTGTCATCATGTTAAACTGCACTTGAAGTTATTTTCTGATATTTTTAGGATAACAAATGAAAGGTTTACGTTATTTGTATACTTTTTTAACTATTTTTAATGTTCCCATTAATATTCATGAGTATACAAATAAGGTGGTTAAAAACAAGTTGGAAATAAAAGCACAACGTCTTATCTTTCATTTGGTACCATTTTTATAGGTTTAGGACAAAAACTGGCTGTGATATGGACAAATTTGCAGGTATAGGTCATGGTTACGAAAACTGGGGGGTTGCCATGGAAACGGTTAAAATAACATAGCCTAAAAGAATTTAAACTTGAATACATTCGCGATTCTGATTCCAGAGAATTTTCTGAACATGTTAGTACCCATAAAAAAGTCTGGGGGTGGGGGTGCACGGTAGACCTCATTGGCTCCCCGAGTATAACTCCATGAATATTCATGTTAAAACAATGACAACATGAATATCAATTAGATTAATCGGTGTAAGTGTAATAGCACAAGGAGATATGAATTGTGCACATGGCAGGAATGGTAGCATCGAATCTGCATTATATCATAAGCAAACAGAGCATACCCAGATCGGACGGCTTTAATAGGAGCCGTCTGATCTGAATCTGTCCTGTTTGCAAATGCATATATAGAAAAGCGTTTTTATGGAGTAAAGGGTTAAGAAAGTAAGGTTCCATTGTGTCTTAACTTACTGTTGTAAATTTGGCATCTATCTCGTCGATCACTTTTTCTTGGACTTCTGGGTGGATTGCCAGTACATACGCCAAGAAAGATAAGAATGTGGCGGTTGTGTCATATCCAGCAATGAAGGCAATATATCCCATAGCCATAATTTCACTTCGAGATAGTCCTGCAACACATTACACATTATGTACACATATATAAACACATTATACATTGCATACACATACATAAACACATTACACATTATGTACACATATATCAACTAACTAGAGGTTGTTGTCACAAAAACGGATGTCTCCCCTCTAATAAAAACAATATGTAAAGGGAAATCACTAAAAATGTTATGGACCTGATGAATGATACTTCCCCTCATTATGCACTTTCCAAACAAAATGATAACAGCTAATAACTCCAAATATATTGATACCAGAGCCTTTGTGCATGACACTTACTTTCATCATGCCCTTTCCATAAATAAAATGTCATTCAAATAGCATCAGTCGAACAGGAGTTATTGATCGGCCAAAAATGTAACAAAGGGCAATAACTCAAAAAGTATTGAAGCAAGAGTTATCGCCCTTGTTCATGACACTTTCTCTCATCATGCTCTCTCCATGTATGAAGTTTCAATACGATGGCAAGGGCTATGTAGGAGTTATCGTCCGGACAAGAAAGCCTTAAACAAATGTACAAGGGGCAATAACTCTAAATTTATTGAAGTCCAAGTTAATGATCTTATGCATGACACTTTCTCTTATTATGATCTTTCCATGTATGAAGTTTCGCTCCAATGGCATGTGCCATACAGGAGTTATCGTCCGGACAAAACATTGTGATTTTTTTTACAAAGGGCAATAACTCAAACATTAGTGAAGCCAGAGTTATGGACCTTGTGCATGACACTTCCTCTCGTCATGATCTTTCCATATATGAAGTTTTAATCCAATGGCATGAGCCATATAGGAGTTATCGTCCGGACAAAAAAGTGTGAATTTTTTTACAAGGGGCAACAACTCCTATATTAGTGAAGCCAGAGTTATGGACCTTATGCATGACACTTCCTCTCATTATGCTCTTTTCATATATGAAGTTTCAATCAACTGGCATCAGGCATATTGAAGTTATCGTCCGGACAAAAAGTGTGACGGACAGACGGACAGACAGACAGACAGACGGACAACTCTCACGAAAACAATATATCTCCCCCATATAAATATGGGGGAAGACATAATTACACATATATAAACACATGATATACTCATAAACGTGGCGCTCGTGTCATATCCAGCGATGAAGGCTATATAGTCAGTAGTCATAATTTCACTTCGAGACAGTTCTGCAACACGTTATCAACACAATACACATTGCATACACATACATAAACACATAACATATTATGTACACATATATAAATAAACACAATGCATACTCATACATGTGGCGGTCGTGTCATATCCCGATATGAAGGCAATATATGTATAATCCATAGCCATGACTTTACTTCGAGACAGTCTTGCAACACATTACACATTATGTACACATATATAAGGCAATACACATTGCATACACATACATAAATACATTACACATTTCATAAACATACATAAACATATTACACATTACATACACTCATAAAATAGTATATATTACATATACATACATTATGTACACATCTACAAAGACAATACACATTACATACACATACATAAACACATTACATACACATACATAAACACATTACACATTACATACATATACAAAACACACATTACACATTACATACACATGCAAAAACAAATTACATATTGCATACACTTACAGTAGAACGTGCCTTTGATGGCCATCAAAAAAAGGTCTAATTATGGGTGTGTAAGGTAGGTGGGAGCTTAATGCAGGTCAAAAGTAATACAGAAAGCTCCTATAGAAGCTTTCTGCATTTTGTCTATCCTTTATTAAGCAACCACCTGCTTTTTAATACTGTTATAATAAATAAATGAATGACCGCTTACGAAAGTTTCTACTGTACATAAATTACACAATACCTAACACATATTTCAGAAGCGTAGCTAGCGATACGCACTTACGCACGTGCGTAACATCAATCAAGGACGTGAAAACATTATTATTTCCAAAATGGCACAACAATCGAAGGCTAAGAGGGGGTAGACTTTGATAACCGATCTGTCTTGTCATGTAAGCTTTAACCCATTTCCTCATATTGACGCCTTTTGACATCTCTGTATCTTTAAGTAACCGTTTAAAACTATTGTGATAAATAGAGTATTTGGAGTATTTGGTCCTATATGAGCAAATGCCCTATTTATCACAATGGTTTCAAAAGTACACAATTCTAAATTTTCCCTGGGGAGCATGCCCTCGGACCCCTGTAGTCACGGTGCGTACATTACATTTGGATCAGCTACGCTCTTGGTAGGGGCGCATGCCCTCTGACCCCTGTAGCCACGGTACTAACATTACATTTGGATTCAGCTACGCTCTTGTAAACCCATTATTATCCAGTCACGGGGCGCTCTACTATACAGATAAAGCGGGCACAGCTAAACTATACAGATACAGCGGGTACAGCTAAACTATACAGATAAAGCGGGCACAGCTAAACTATACAGATAAAGCGGGTACAGCTAAACTATACAGATAAAACGGGTACAGCTAAACTATACAGATACAGAGCTAAACTATACAGATACAGCGGGTACAGCTAAACTATACAGATAAAGCGGGTACAGCTAAACTATACAGATACAGCGGGTACAACTAAACTATACAGATAAAGCGGGTACAGCTAAACTATACAGATAAAGCGGGTACAGCTAAACTATACAGATAAAGCGGGTACAGCTAAACTATACAGATAAAGCGGATACAGCTAAACTATACAGATAAAGCGGGTATAGCTAAACTATACAGATACATATATAATTATACAGAACTTAAATGCACCAGTCCTATATATCTCCCTAAATCATTCCACAATCATAAACAAATAAAACAGGTGGTTGCTTAGTGCAGGGAAAAGAAATGCAGACAGCTCCTATAGGAACTTTATGCATTACTTTTGACCTGCATTAAGCTCCCATCTGTCTTACATACCCATAATTAGAACGTTGTTCATGACCGCTTAAGGGCCGCTTAATACTCAGAGGTCAAGTATAACTCATCCACTAAACCATATGATGTGACTACTCTTTAATATTGTCTCTTCGAGACGATTCTTAAGAGTGGTCACAACATAGGGGTTGGTGGAGAAATGACGAGTTTAGTATTTGAGTACGCGTATTTATATGTTGCTCTGGGATAGGTCGGAATATGTACTCACGTTTACTCGTGCGTTTTGTCTCTCCGTCAATATGTTCATGGGCATTCATTAGTAAGCCAATCATATCGGGTCGGTCTATCTAGAACACAAAACAACACTTCCATACGGATAAGTATACAGTTAAGTAAAAAAAAAAGTAAAGTACCTAGTTATAGTCTTCACTCAGTCGGAATGACCGGTCAGGCAACTATACATGTACTACCCTGGTCATTTATGGCGTGTAAGGCGTTACAATATTGTATAATTATATATTTATTGTATAATTTTATATATTTATTTATGAAATATATATTTATTGTATAATACAATCAATATATAAAATATACAATAATTATACATTTTATGTAATAAATATACAAAATATTACAAATATATAGAATTATACAATAAATATATATTTTATACAATAAACATATAAAACATACAATAAATATATATTTTTTGCAACACGTTAAATGTATGTATTGATATTGACCAATCGGATGTGTTCACATTTGCAACGAAGGATCTGATTGGACGACGAGTCTTAGCACGCTTTACATTCACGATTGTTGATTCGGTTCTCTTCCAATCACCGAAGTTAAGCAACGTCGAGACCGGTTAGTATTTGGATGGGTGACCGCCTGGGAATACCGGGTGCTGTAGAAGTTTTTTCTTTTTTTATTCTTCCAAGCACTGCTCATTTCACTACTAATGAATGCAAACAAATTGTTTATACATTTAAAACTTTTTTCTGCTTCCGATCACTACGAAAACATCTTAATAAGGCATATTTCTCTCGTTTTCAATAGCACTTTGAACAGTTTTATCGTCTGACAGTCGTTTTAAACCCTGAAACCTTTACTCCATGAATATCTAGGTAAGAAGTAAGTTCATGAATATCAATTAGATTAACTGTTATAATTGCAAATGGACAGGATACATTTTAGCCATGACAGAAACGGTAGAACCACATCTGTAATTTATGATAAGCAAACAGAGCATATCCTGGTCAGACAGGTCCTACAGCAAATAAGTACATGTATGACATCGTTATTATATAAAAATTACATATATGGCAAGGCTTTTTAATTCGTTGAAATCACTGTTTATGGCTGTATCAGTTTCTTGACTATTACAGTTATGAAACTTTCGTTTGTTCTCTGAATTAGATATCCCTTAAACTCACTTTCAGTTATGCAGAAACAACAAGAACGTTAAATAAAATGATGATGAGTTGACTGTGACGAGGTTGTTGTAGTGATGGCCGTCGCTGGTTTTTTGCAATCGCCTCGTTTAACACTTCTCTAAATGTGTGTGTGTCCTCTGAAGTAATTTTAGTGATCTATCCACTCAATCCACTGATCCAGCATAACAGCTGATGAAGATCGTGAGATACGATCGAAAATTCCTAAATAGTAAGTGAATTGTTCTGAGTTATGGAATTAATTCAACCTAATGATGCTCCCAGAACAAGAGATCAACTTTCATAGTTGTAAACTTACCATCGGTATTCGAACACCCAACACTCCGTCGATGAGCTTATAAAGCTGGATAATTCAACTAGGCGCCGTGTTCGTAACGTCAGTCTGCCTTTGTAACACATTTTGGAGCAGTTTGATCTAGATCTGCACTATTTGCCATAGTTAGATATGACAGTGTTGGTAGTTTATAACTGTATTTTAATATTTCATCTAAGCGTGTTCGTTTCCTTGATCTATAGATAAAACTGTGCGGCAAACTTTAAAATTTATCTTCTCAGCTAAAATATATTCACTGGCATGAAATTTGAAAGATATGAAATATACCCAGACATTATAGTTGCAAAGAATACCGACAACAATAAACAACCTAGAATTTCATGTTGGTAAACATACTACACGTGCTTTAATCCTTTCAACTCTTAATCATCAGAGTGGAATAACTCACCAGTGGTTAACTATAGATTACAGTCAGTATGAACGGCTTAAACTGTAGGAGTCCTCTGATCTGGATCTACACTGTTTGCAAATGACAGAGCATGCGTATGCGGGGTACTATGGAGTAATTGACGCCCCAACTATGGACTAATTGACGCCCCAACTATGGACTAATTGACGCCCCAACTATGGATTAATTGACGCCCCAACTATGGACTAATTGACGCCCCAACTATGGACTAATTGACGCCCCAACTATGGACTAATTGACGTCCCAGCTGTGGACTAATTGACGCCCCAACTATGGACTAATTGACGCCCTAACTATGGACTAATTGACACCCCAGCTATGGACTAATTGACGCCCCAACTATGGACTAATTTACGCCCTAACTATGGACTAATTAACGCCCCAACTATGGACTAATTGTCGCCCCAACTATGGGCTAATTGACGCTCTAACTATGGACCAATTGGCGCCCAGAGAGAGGTGAGCGGTTGCAGAGAAACCCGGGAACGATACTCTACTCTTATACTTGGAAAAATAATAACGGTGTTTTATTCAGTATAAGAATGGTAAACTAACCTGGTTTATTTTCTTTCTGTTTTCCATGACCTTTGAAATGACATCTGAGAAAAATGCGATGGACTTCAATGGGTAGAAGAAACTGCAGCCGCAATATTTCGACGTGAACTTGCAAAAATTTGGAAAGAAAACTGAAACATAAACAGAAAAATGAGTCCCGCTGTAAGTAATCCAAACATAACCCTTTGCCTCATTAGAAATGCTTTTTTCACGCCTTTGCAAACCCAGTAGACCATGATCAGACAGCACCTATACCCGTCTGGTCTAGCTCTACTCTGTTTGCTTATATAGATATTATTCTACAAAATTTGTCATGGCATTTTTTGAATTATAAATCTCAGGTAGTTAATATTCACGATGGCCATTATTTCTAACATGAATACTGAACAGGAAAACGGTGATGCATTATTTGGCCGTGAACATGATGGCCATTATTTCTTACATGAATACTGAACAGGAAAACGGTGATGCATTATTTGGCCGTGAACATGATGGCCATTATTTCTTACATGAATACTGAACAGGAAAACGGTGATGCATTATTTGGCCGTGAACATGATGGCCATTATTTCTTACATGAATACTGAACAGGAAAACGGTGAAGCATTATTTGGCCGTGAACATGATGGCCATTATTTCTTACATGAATACTGAACAGGAAAACGGTGAAGCATTATTTGCCCGTGAACATGATGGCCATTATTTCTAACATGAATACTGAACAGGAAAACGGTGAAGCATTATTTGGCCGTGAACATGATGGCCATTATTTCTTACATGAATACTGAACAGGAAAACGGTGAAGCATTATTTGGCCGTGAACATGATGGCCATTATTTCTTACATGAATACTGAACAGGAAAACGGTGAAGCATTATTTGCCCGTGAACATGATGGCCATTATTTCTAACATGAATACTGAACAGGAAAACGGTGAAGCATTATTTGGCCGTGAACATGATGGCCATTATTTCTTACATGAATACTGAACAGGAAAACGGTGAAGCATTATTTGGTCGTGAACATGATGGCCATTATTTCTAACATGAATACTGAACAGGAAAACGGTGAAGCATTATTTGGCCGTGAACATGATGGCCATTATTTCTAACATGAATACTGAACAGGAAAACGGTGAAGCATTATTTGGCCGTGAACATGATGGCCATTATTTCTAACATGAATACTGAACAGGAAAACGGTGAAGCATTATTTGGCCGTGAACATGATGGCAATTATTTCTAACATGAATACTGAACAGGAAAACGGTGAAGCATTATTTGGCCGTGAACATGATGGCCATTATTTCTAACATGAATACTGAACAGGAAAACGGTGAAGCATTATTTGACCGTGAACATGATGGTCATTATTTCTAACATGAATACTGAACAGGAAAACGGTGAAGCATTATTTGGCCGTGAACATGATGGCCATTATTTCTTACATGAATACTGAACAGGAAAACGGTGAAGCATTATTTGGCCGTGAACATGATGGCCATTATTTCTTACATGAATACTGAACAGGAAAACGGTGAAGCATTATTTGGCCGTGAACATGATGGCCATTATTTCTTACATGAATACTGAACAGGAAAACGGTGAAGCATTATTTGGCCGTGAACATGATGGCCATTATTTCTTACATGAATACTGAACAGGAAAACGGTGAAGCATTATTTGGCCGTGAATATTTAATTTCTCCTTCAATTTCAATTCCAATATACGATATGCTGCTCTTTCATTTTGACAACCGTGTAATGTACAATGCTTTGATTTCCTTATTCCCATTGTTCTCAATGAGATTTACTTCCTAGACACGCCGCATTCTGACGCCTTTGCAAACGGTGTAGACCCAGATCAGGTAGCATTTGCAGGAGCTGTCCGAGCAGAGTCTGTTCCAGTACATTTTAGATAATAAGCATATGTAGACTTTTGATTAATTGAAGAATGTGTGCCTCACCAAACTAACAGTATATTTATTATTTATTATATCACTATCCGCAACATGACTCGCATCTGCAAAAAGTATGGATCCAGATGAATAACTTGGGATCTAGGCATGATCAAAACCGACATTTAGTTTAGGTCAAGAAGCCCAGGACCTAGGCATGATCAAAACTGACACTAGATCAAGTAACTGGGGCCTAAGCATGATAAAAACTGACACTAGGTCAATTAACTGGGGGATTAAGCATGATAAAAACTGACACTACGTCAAGTAACTGGGGGCCTAAGCATGATAAAAACAAACACTAGGTGAAGTAACTGGGGCCTATGTATTAGTTAGTGTCTATTAAGTGTGGATTTAATGATTTTAAATGCCGAAGCGCAGCGAGCGTTAGCGAGCGAGCAAGGCATTTAAAGTCATTAAATTCGCACTTAATAGACACTAACTAATATAGTGTTTAGCCTAGTTTTTGGACAGGATGTAAAGTGGGCGGAGTGAAGCTGGAATTGGTCGCGTGCGTTACTAGGGACAACAGCATAAACCGTGTGTTGAGAAAGATGTCAGAAAGGTAGCCGACGTTCGACCTTTGAGACCATGACATGTTTTTGATTATGAACGATGCATTTCAAGATAGCAGTCTAACACAACTGTTAAATGTGCAGACCCAAAAGTTGGTCAGCCCCGAATTAGGTAAGATATTTCATTGAGTCACTCTCGACGTTTCAATCGCTATGCTCTTAAAAGAAAGCAATTTTTTTTAATGCAATAAAATGCTTTGAACTAAAATTCAGTTAAACGCTGGAATATGCATCATAAGAAATATTCCTATATCCTAGCTGACGGTAGCTTAAAGCAGTCAGAAATTATTAAAGCAGAATGCTCTTAAAGGAGTATTCTGCTTTAATTTCAGTCTGTTTTAAGCAACCACCTGTCTTCAATACTACAAGCTATGGAGGAAAGGGTTATTAACATACAGTTAATATTATCATATTTTATAATTTCAGGGCCGGGGCGAGGGACCAGTGTCATCTAATGAGATAAAAGACAGGAATGACCATAGATACTTGTTTAACAGTCAATCGTTGTACAGTAGCCGTTCAACGGCAACACAATGAAATCTCTATAGACAGGTGGCTGCCTATTACAGACAAAGGTAGTTCGGAAAGTTCCAAATGGAGCATTCTACATTACATTTGTCCTGCATTTAGCATACACTTGTCTGACACGCTAAAATTTTTATATAGGGTCTTCTTTTTGGTGTTTTTAATAATGCTTTTTTTGTTTTCTAATCTCTGTGCATGTCTACCAATAAATGTTTGAGTTGCATCAGTTTACCTCATTTCTTAGCCTTGGTATCTACACAGAACATATACATGTATGTGTAATTGACGCTCGCGCTGTTACATGGTGGGACGAGCTAAACGCTCTACGTCACAGGATGTACTCGCGCATGCGCTGGGGACAGCCGACTTAGTCGCTAAGTCAGCGATTAGTGCATGACTATATGAAATTAATCGTGGAGAAATTCAAAATTTCCAGCATTGTGATTGGCCCAAAATGTAGGTTAAACACTATACATGTTTAAAACTGACACCGGGCCAATTAACTGGGGGCCTAAGCAAGATAAAAACTGACACTAGGTCAAGAAACTCAGGGCCTATGCATGATCAAAACTGACACTATGTCAAGTAACTGGGGGCCTAAGCATAATGAAACTGACACTAGGTCAAATAGTTGGGGGCCTAAGCATGATAAAAACTGACACTATGTCAAGTAACTCAGGGTCTATGCATGATCAAAACTGACACTACGCCAAGTAACCCAGGTTCTAGGCACTAGACACTAGATCAAGTAACCTATGGCCTACGCAATATCAAAACTGACACTAGATCAAGTTACTCAGGGCCCAGGCATGATCAAAACTGACACTAGTTCGTTAGTTTCTCAAAAGCTTGGAAAGGTAGTCAGATTTATACTAGATTCAAATTTGAGTAGACTTTTTTCAGAGTGGGGTAAATGTAAACTCTTTGACCGCCGATCTCACCTTAATGCACATCGACAATCAGTGCAGCCCTAGATGATCTCACCTTAATGAACATCGACAATCATCGCAGCCCCAGATGATCTCGCCTTAATGAACATCGACAATCATCGCAGCCCCAGATGATCTCGCCTTAATGAACATCGACAATCATCGCAGCCCCAGATGATCTCACCTTAATGAACATCGACAATCAGCGCAGCCCCAGATGATCTCACCTTAATGAACATCGACAATCAGCGCAGCCCCAGATGATCTCACCTTAATGCACATCGACAATCAGCGCAGCCCCAGATGATCTCACCTTAATGAACATCGACAATCAGCGCAGCCCCAGATGATCTCACCTTAATGAACATCGACAATCAGCGCAGCCCCAGATCAGACGCTGCCTTTTCAACGCGGCATCTGATCAGAAACTTCACTGTTTGCTTCAACGTCTAATTCCATGTCTGTGGGTTGATCCCCTGAAATTTTCATTTCTTTATCTCAGTATCTCAATTCTTCATGATACAGAAACGTTTTGAAGAAATTGGGTTGACGACAACTAGAAATTTTGCACCGAAAGGGTTAAAAGAAAGCATTCTTACAAGCCACAAGAAGCCATGGGTTGTTGAGGACACCTTCGCCGAACACTTTCTTGGCGTGGTGTACAAACGGTTGGTCCTGTCTGGTGTAGGAAAACGTTCGAAGTCCAAAAGCTGTACCGGCTATAACATCCATTGTGTAACAACCAAAATGGCTGCAATAGTAAACACAGATTTTACATCCATTGTGTTACAACCAAAATGACTGCAATAGTAAAAACAGATAAAACATCCATTGTATAACAATCAAAATGGCTGCAATAGTAAACACAGATTTTACATTACATCCATTGTGTAACAACCAAAATGACTGCAATAGTAACAAGAGTGCCAGTGGGCACAATCTACGCCCGTCGAAGTTTTGTTCAACATAAACTGGGGTTAACGTATTTGCTAAATTCAAATTCTAAGTCCAATTTTGCGACCAAGTTTCAAGGTTGTAAATAGGCATGCTTTAACAAAAAACCTTAAACAAAAATTCTAAATTAAAAAGTGCCATAATTGTGTATAAATGCTTGAGATGAAGATGAAGCTTCTGATGGTGAACAAATGTTTCAAGTTTAAAAGCTTTATCTGAAAGGATTATGTAAATTAGTGGACTTTAACCAAAACCTTAACCAAAAATTCAAAGCTAAAAAGCGTCATAATTATGTCAAAATGTTAGACAGAGTTATGTACCCTTGCCTACAGGTGAAGCTTGTGATGGTGAACAAATGTTTCAAGTTTAAAAGCTTTTGTGAAAGGATTATGTAAATAAGTGAACTTTAACCAAAACCTTAACCAAAAATTCAAAGCTAAAAAGCGTCAGAATTATGTCAAAATGTTAGACAGAGTTATGTACTCTTGCATACAGGTAACGCTTGTGATGGGGAACAAGTGTTCCAAGTTTAAAAGCTTAATCTAAAAGGGTTATGTAAATAAGTGGACTTTAACCAAAACCTTGACCAAAAATTCTAAGTTAAAATTGGGCATAATTCTGTCAAAATGTTGGACAGCGTTATGTACTCTTGCCTACATGTAAAGCGTGTGATGGTGAACAAGTGATCCACGGTTAAAAGCTTTATCTCAAAGGGTTATGTAAATAAATGGACTTTAACAAAGCCTTAACCAAAAATTCCAAGCTAAAAAGCCAAAATGACTGTTATAGTAACGGCAGATTTAACACCAGTAGTGTGACAGCCAAAATGACTGTTATGGTAACGGCAGATTTAACACCAGTTGTGTGACAGCCAAAATGACTGTTATGGTAACGGCAGATTTAACACCAGTAGTGTGACAGCCAAAATGACTGTTATAGTAACGGCAGATTTAATACCAGTAGTGTGACAGCCAAAATGACTGTTATAGTCACAGCAGATTTAACACCAGTAGTGTGACAGCCAAAATGACTGTTATAGTAACGGCAGATTTAACACCAGTAGTGTGACAGTCAAAAGGACTGTTATAGTAACGGCAGATTTAACACCAGTAGTGTGACAACCAAAATGACTACAGTATAGTAAACGCAGCTATAGCACCATTGTTACAATCAAAATGGCTGCAACAGTAGCCACATATATAACATCAATAATATAACAACGGCTGCAACAGTAGCCACATATATAACATCAATAATATAACAACGGCTGCAACAGTAGCCGCATATATAACAACAATAGTATAACAACGGCTGCAACAGTAGCCACATATATAACATCAATAATATAACAACGGCTGCAACAGTAGCCACATATATAACATCAATAATATAACAACGGCTGCAACAGTAGCCACATATATAACATCAATAATATAACAACGGCTGCAACAGTAGCCACATGTACATGTATAACATAAATAGTGTAACAACTGAAATGGTTGCTATAGTAACCACAGATGTAACATCAATAATGTAACAACCAAAATGGTTTCTATAGTAACCACATATGGTATATCAATAGTGTAACAACCAAAATGACTGTAAAATAATGTTACGTTTTAGAATAATTCTGTATTGTAAATTTTGGAAGTGCCGATTTTTCACTTCGAATTTTGAGTTATCCGACTTCGAAGTTTAACTGTACATGTATATTAAAAATAGATATTCTTATAAATCATAAGAAGGTAATTATTCTTACAAGTCATATTAGACGCCATATTTAATTCTGAATTTTTAGACTGGCGGGGCCGGTCTTAAGTACCGCAAATCGGATTCAACAATCTTACCAATGGCACGTCCGATTTAACATTTTTTTGTATTAATGCACCATAGGCGGATCCATGTGTCAAATCGCATATTTTCAATACAGCAAATACCACTTAACTACTATTTGAACCAGAACTGTTGATCCACCCCTGAACTGTGATGTGCCTGAGATTCTAGGTCAAATGCTGATGAGGAGTTAAGCGCTTAAAAATAGTGCGACATGAAATCTCACTCTTATCGTAATGAGAGTGATCCGAAGCATTCCTGTATTATATAAGAAGAAAAAGTAAACTAAACTATTTAAATTCCATTACCAAAATAGGAAGAGAAAATGAGCAACTTTTAGCAATGAAGCGGTAACGTGAATGACATGATCAAAACTTTTTCAGAACGTTTCACACGCGCTTGAATTGACAGACCTTTCATCCAAAACGAAATGTGTGTTTTGTCATATTGATACAAGTTTTAATTCTTTAAATGTCGTCTTTAAATGTCGTCTTATTATTTCTATGTTGCAAATACTGTCATAAGTAGAGTTGTCGTTTTTCTAGAGGGTGATATGTGAAATACGGCACAAAGCTGGCCCAGTTCAGTATTGCCCTGTTGTATTTACAGACGTGTATTGTCTGTGTAACTCTGAAATCAGTTTTCATGTAAAGCAATGACACTGTTTTAAAAATATTTCTCTCGGTTACAGATATTTCAAAATAAATATAAGTACAGTAGAACCAGTCTAAGCGACCCTCAAAATGAGGTGTAACCATGAACCTATAAGGCAGGCGTTAGCTTAATTCAGGTAAAAAGTAATGCAGAAAGCTCATATAGTAGCTTTCTGCATTATTTTTGTCCTCTATAAAGCAACCACCTGTTTTTTAACTCATATGTTCAATAAATTAAGTGTTGCTTAAGAAAGGTTCTGCTGTAAGGGCTAGTAACTTTTGTGTTTAAACTGCATACTTCTTTTTTCTGTGCAATTTTATGGCAAATTGTAGTTCAGTTGTCATGCTGATGTTGTAATTTAGAGTTGAATAGAAAAACTTATTTTCTTATTATCATCTCAATAATGACCTATGTTTCCAAGGGGGTCAGTCCGTCCATTCGTCTGTCTGTCCACCGTTCGTCGGCAATTGCTTTCCTCATCTCCTCTGAAACCGCATGATAGAATGTAACCAAATTTCAAATAAATGATCTTGGTATGAAGCTCAATCAGAATTGCTAAAAGAATCCATATCCATGTAGAACTCTGGTTGCCATAGCAACAAAAAGAAAAATCTTAAGAAATCTCTTCCAAACCCAGGGGTCAGATTTGAATGATACTTGACAGAAGTAGTCCTCTGATAAGCCTGTGCCAACATTTCTAAAATGATGTTGATATCTCAAAAACATGACTGCCAGGGACAGGGCTTATTTTCGTCTTTCAACGATTTCAGCGTTTTATCCCGGATGTTGTTCCAAATAAACGACCGGGTCGTGATATATGGCGCCTACCCTGGGTTTGTAAATGTCATCTCTGTTTTGCTCTTGTTATTCCTCTAGTTTTGCGGTAAGCCCTCGATATGATATCTTAACCACTCGCTTGCCATTTACGTCAATATACCTACCTGTAAGTAGTAAAGACCCAGATGAGACAGCTCCTGCAGGAGCTGTCTCATCTGGGCCTGCACTATTTAAAAGTTGATTGTGCAACCAGTGCACTCCACAGCAGTGATTGCACAGCGAAATACTTGTACACAGTGAAGATATATGTAATTATACAACAGGGCATGGGTAAAGAAGGAGAACTTTATTTTAAAATTCAGCAAGAGAAGGATTAAGTTCCGCTTTATAAGCCTTTGTAAACAGAGCAGACCTAGGTCCGAAACTCCTGTAAGAGCTGTCTGATATGAATGTGATTTTCCACGTTTTGTCGTGGCATTAAAATTCTTGACACGGCGTCTAAATCAAGATCCAAACTGTTTGACACTTGGTCACACGGCGTCTAAATCAAGATCCAAACTGTTTGACACTTGGTCACACGGCGTCTAAATCAAGATCCAAGTTGTTTGACACTTGGTCAATAGTTTCTCAAAACCTGATCGACTCGGCAGTATTCAACTTGCACCAGATCTGTCTAAAATGTGTGCAGATATTTGTTCACAACTTAGTATGGGTTGATACATAAGCATAAATACTTACTGTCTGATATCAGCAGCAGTTCCAGACATCGCACAATCCATAAAACTCTTAACCAGCAAGTCTGAGCAGAAGTTAATCTCTGCTGTCATCTGAAATATACATAAATAGCTTCATGGGCGAAACATCTCTTTTTAGATTGACAAACGATAGATCAAGATCAACATCGGCGTCACAATGTGACCAATCGAAACCCCTCAGAAATATCAAGCCACACCTTCATTTGTGGTATGTAGGCTTCCGCCATTACAAAACTCCCCGCGACAGTGGCCGCGGTTCGGGAATATGTGAAACCATTATATGGACTTTTTTACTTTTTCTGTAGGCAACAAAACCCAGACAAACGAATTTAAACGAAACGAAACAAAATAACGTTTTGAGAAAACAGAAACGTTTTTGGAGACACTATCTTGAACTGTGATAATAAAAAGGAGTTGTGGCGTCCCATACACTATTAATATCACTAATATTATGCTGTAAAATCTGCAATATGTCAGATGCATGAAGTGATATCACATTATATACGATACGATGTTTTAAACCTTTCATGTTCTATGTTTATTTCAAATTTCATTTCCTACTGAACATTCGTGGTCAAAATGGTTATAATGAAATATGGAAGGTGGAGCATTGTAGCCATTTTAGAAAGTAATGAAACGGATCTATAAATTCCATAGGCAAACAGAACAGACCCCGATCAGAATGCAAAAGCTCAATATTCATGCAAGAATATTTACTTACGCATGTAAGTAAAACATCGCAAATCAGAACATTCAGAACAAGTATCATTATCGGTGAATATCCATGCATATTCCTGTAAGAAATAAACACATGGTAAATATTGATTAGATAATATTTATAATGACACATGATCATAGCAAATGTTTCCAATGTCAGAAGCTGAGGAATCATTTCTATATTATTTCATAAGCAATCAGAGCATATCCTGATCAGATGGCCCCTGCACGAGTCATCTGAGCTGTGTCTGCTCTGTTTGCAAAGGCGTAGAAATGCGCACTTAAGGAGTAAAGGGTTACTTAAGATAGGCGGTGGCTTAATACAAGATGAAAGTCATGCAGAAAATTCCTCTGAGAACTTTCTACATGACAGTCACCATTTCTTAAGCAGTTTCCTGCCCGGAAGGTACTCATCTTGTTATAACTTAAAGTTCTGACTTGCGAAATTGTCATGTCTTTACAAAAGATAACTGGCATTGACTTACAAGCTTTATTTTCCCCGGGCTAAATGTAGGTGTAACAATGCTTCTGACCCGTTTCCACTCACTGTCTTTCAAATTCAACAGTCCAACGTCCATAGGTGGTAACTCTAGACCTTCGAGAGTCTTTTTATCAATGTATGAAAATAGAAAATGAAAATCATACAGGAGATGCCATGCAAAATGCACGTTTACCTTAGAAGAACGAATGAGGTGTGTGTACGCAGGCACAACACGCTCACACACGCTCTCTCTCTCTCTCTTTCTCTCTCTCTTTCTCTCTCTCTCCTCTCTCTACTCTCTCTCTCTCTCTCTCTCTCTCTCACACACACACACCCACATACACACACACACCACACACCACACACACGCGAACATATCAGCCGAACTATTTATTGAAAGTCTACAGCAACAAGACAGAAGTATGTTGTACTGTTATCTGTACATTTAAACGATATACAGTAGAACCTGTCTTGATCGGACGTCAACAAGAGGTCTAATTATGGGTCTGAAACTACTGTAGCAGCTTTTTGTTAGTTTTGCTCTGCATTAAGCAAACACCTGTTTTTAAGACTCCTTTGCTCAAGAAATGAATGGCCGCTTTGGACAGGTTCTGCTGCATTCAGATGTGTTACATGTGTTACATTAATCTGGATGATTATTTGTTGCAGATTCTACCCATACTGACTACGTTTTGTATAATTTTATACAAAACAACGAATTCATTGACATGACTAACTGTATAAAGTCAGATCTAAGATCCAGATCAGACAGCTCCACCTGGATAAAGGGAGACAACTATTGTATGTGTAACACTTACATATCTGTTCTGGAAGTGGACGTGTTCTTTGATGAATATTTTCTTCAACAGGTCAACATCAGCAATGTGAATACTCTTTATTGCACCAATGTGTGTTCTGAAAATAAAACGCTTAAATCTTTACTCCATGCATATGAATTTGATTATATTTTATAATGGCAGATGAACGCAGAAAACTGTTGTTATGGCAACAACTGTAAAATGAGAATCCTATAATCCAGTAAAAACAGAGCAGACCCTGATTAGAGGACTCCTATCGTCTATAATGTTTACTAATGTGTTCAAATATAGGGTTAACCCTACTGTAATTTGAAATTTGCGACGGTATATGAGGTTTTTAACGGTCGCAAATTATTTTAATGGCGACACCGAAGGCGGAGTCATTAAAATAATTTAAGACCGTTAAAAACCTCATATACCGTCGCAAATTTCAAATTACAGTAGGATTAACCCTATTCTAACGCAATCTTAACACGAAAAACGACAAATTGTTAAGCCGATTTTAACTCAAGTAATATCCTTTGCGCGCGGATGATTAAATGAGTGATGAGGCAAGAAATAGTGCACCAGTTTCTCTCAGATTTCTTAAAGTAACTGTGTTTTCACCCTGGTTTATATATATACATTTCATTAGTCATGAATAATTGTGCGATAGCTATTCAACATGCTCAATACATTCATTCAATACACATTTTGGTAAAGGAACGTCATCTTAGTCTTTGGCGCCATACGGGAAAACGTCGTCTGTAACAATGACGTCACGTTATAACGTTATGTTTGAACGATATAATAAATAAGGGCTAATCTGGATCCCAACGCTTAGAGTATCTCAATAATTCTCTACATGACACATGTGCATAAAAGAGACCGTTCAAGTCGTAACAAAGTAAACAATAGAAATTAACTTGAAATAACGGGCAAAAACTGGAATACATGTAGATCTAGATTTATATGTCAAAGTATGCATACGGAATTATCATTGCTTATAAACAACGCGCATTGATATATTTACATGCACATGGTGTTATTCGGACGTTTTCGATTGGTTGAATTTGCGGAATATAAAACACTTTTTATATGCCGCAAATTTGGTCACATGAGCCAATCAGATTTCAGGAAATTGACAGATTGCGTTAGAATGCATATCTATGAAATATCAGTACACTTTTTATAGTATTTTTTTGCTTCTACGCAAACGCCTGTCTTACATGTACTGCGACTCATTAAAGATCACTTACCCAGTCACAGGTCCGTACTGATGAAGGGCTAATTACAGACCACTTATCCAACCACTGGTCCGTACTGTTGAAGGGCTAATTATAGATTACTTACTCGTGCAGTTGAAGGGCTAATTATAGATCACTTACCCAACCACTGGTCCGTACTGTTGAAGGGCTAATTACAGACCACTTACCCAACCACTGGTCCGTACTGTTGAAGGGTTAATTATAGACCACTTACCAAATCACTGATCTTATTGCTGAAGGGCTAATTACAGACCACTTACCCAACCACTGGTCCGTACTGTTGAAGGGCTAATTATACACCACTTACCCAACCACTGGTCCGTATTGTTGAAGGGCTAATTATACACCACTTACCCAACCACTGGTCCGTACTGTTGAAGGGCTAATTATACACCACTTACCCAGCCACTGGTCCGTACTGTTGAAGGGCTAATTACAGACCACTTACCCAACCACTGGTCCGTACTATTGAAGGGCAAATTATAGATTACTTACCCGTTCAGTTGAAGGGCTAAATATAGATCACTTACCCAACCACTGGTCCGTACTGTTGAAGCAAGTTTCGGTCGAGTTCGTCGAAATTGTTCTAAAATGTAAATTTATACTATGGAAATCTAACACAAACGAACACACAAACGAAACCTGATTTCGGATTTTTAAAACAGGTGGTAGCTTACTGTAGCATAAAAAGTCTCATGTGAACTTACTGTCTTCGTTTTGTCCTTTCATACCAAAACTATTTGAGTAAATCTACCGAAAAGGAGCATTATTTTAATAGAGAAAATCTTTTTCTAGATAAGTCTAGCTTTTAAACCAATGTAGTAAATGTGCAATTGCTCATTTTATCATAATGGTTTTAGAAAGAGACTTTTACAATAGCGTCATGGAAAGGCGTTAACAGGAAGGAATGGGTTAGGCAACCATCTGCTGTTACAGACTCATGGTTATAAATCGCATGGTCGCAGTAACGAAACTCAGTTGTATTTTAGTCATAAAATCAAACCTCATTCTGAAAAAGATCCTGGTATTGAAGTTACGAATCTTAGCAATATCTAAGATAGAAAAGCAACATAAAAATATATCAATAATACTCGTATCAACAAATCGTGTCCAGGAACAACATAGTTCTGAATCACTGAATGCTAAGAAAGATTATCAACCACGATTTGATGACGCTAGCGGTGAAATCGTGATATAAGAATAATCTCATCAGGATCCAGACTGTTTGAAAATTTGATCATATTTTGCAAAGACATGGGGCAATTGTATGTCAAGAATTGAAGCAGACGACAATTGCTGCAGACGAAAAATCACTAAATTGTTAAAGTGTTCAGCTTGAATCAAACTCATTAAATGGGAAACGTGTCTGACAGTAACTAAACCGTTATTTGACAATACGTTTACATGTATATAGTGTCTTTACGATATGAGATAGTACGCGCAGTTTTAACTCTTTCATCACCGCGGTCTCCTGAAAGCGTCTCGCTGTGGTTGTTGTAATGTGCAAATCTGTGATTTTATTGTTCGCAAACAGTTTGGATCCAGATGAGACGCCGGGTACCCAAACCGTTTGACAGACCTATTACGTTTCAGAGAAAAACAATGAAGTAAAGCCCATTCAGAAACAGACGACATTGTTTACACACGAAGATTATTTAGCGTCAAAGGGGTTAAGACTGGTTCTAAATTATACGTAATGTCTTACAGTTCCGAGGACTGGTTCTAAATTATACGTAATGTCTTACAGTTCCGAGGACTGGTTCTAAATTATACGCAATGTCTGACAGTTCTGAGGACTGGTTCTAAATTATACGTAATGTCTTACAGTTCCGAGGACTGGTTCTAAATCATACGTAATGTCTTACAGTTCCGAGGACTGGTTCTAAATTACACGTAATATCTTACAGTTCTGAGGACTGGTTCTAAATTATACGTAATGTCTTACAGTTCCGAGGACTGGTTCTAAATTATACGTAATGTCTGACAGTTCCGAGGACTGGTTCTAAATTACACGTAATATCTTACAGTTCTGAGGACTGGTTCTAAATTATACGTAATGTCTTACAGTTCCGAGGACTGGTTCTAAATTATACGTAATGTCTGACAGTTCCGAGGACTGGTTCTAAATTACACGTAATATCTTACAGTTCCGAGGACTTTGTAAAAGGTTCCGATGATTGGCAGAGGCAATGGTCCTTTGATGTTATACTTCTGTCTCCATGCCAACACTTTAAACCAGTCATACCTACAAAAAAACATTCATGCATGTCAGTATTCTCCTATGTGATATTCAGTCTAATTTTATGCAATGTGATTCATTCTACGGTAATTTAAAAATAACTTTATTTTCCTGATATTCAATAAGATAATTTCAATATCTATCAACTGACTTTAACCCTTTCCCTGATGAATATTCATGTAGGAAATAATTACGTCATGAATATTAGGCAGCGTTAAGTTGGCTGCCAGTTCGCAGTTCGCAGTTCGTTATTCGAATAACGAACTGCGAAATATTTCGCAGTTCGTTATTCAAATAACGAACAACGAAATATTTCGCAGTTCGTTATTCGCATGTGAATAACGAAATAGTTTGCAATTCAATTTACGAATAACGAAATGGTCAATTAAGCTATAAACTAACAGTACAGTAGAACCCCTCTAATGCGAACACTAACATAATAACCATAGGTGTCTGTATTAGCAGGTGGTAGTTTAATGCAGGATGAAAGTAATGCAGAAAGTTCCTATAGGAGTTTTCTGCATAACTTTCGTTCTGCATTAAGCTACCACCTGTCTCTGCCAGACAGAATTATGCCCGATTTTGGTGTTCGCATTAGAGGGGTTTTACTGTAATTATATTCTAGATACTGCAGAACCGGATTATCGCGAGTACATATAAAAGTCAGGCCACTTTGCAGTTTTCATTCGAATAACAAATTAGGTCCTAGTTCAATATCCGAATATATTCAAGACACTGTAGACCTAACTCATATGTAAATCAAATCATATATATACAATCCGGAGCCATTTGAATAACGAAATATTTCGTAGTTCTACCTCTGAATAACGAAATGGTAAAAGTAAGTTATTAATGTTCAATGATGATATTTTAGACACTGTACACCCAAGTCATAATGAAATCAAAGATTAATATATTAATTCCAGAGCCATTTTGCAGATAATTTTTCGAATAACGAAATATTTCGCAGTTCGTTATTCGAATAACGAAATATTTCGCAGTTCGTTATTCGAATAACGAAATGATACAAATTAATTATAAATTATCAGAGATAATATTTTAGACACCGTAGGCCCCAGTCATAGTGGAATCAATGATTTATATATTAAATACGGAGTCATTTCGCAGTTCGTTATTCGAATAACGAAATATTTCGCAGTTCAACCTCCGAATAACGAAATGGCCAAATTAAGTTTTAAATGGGTAAAGATGATATTTTAAACACACTAGACCCCCTTCATAGTGTAAGCAATGATTTATATATAATAAATACGGGACCATTTCGCATTTCGTTATTCGAATAACGAAATATTTCGCAATTCAACCTCCGAATAACGAAATGGCCAAATCCAGCTATATATGTGCAAAGATGATATTTTAGATACCCTAGACCCAAGCAATAGTGAAATCAATGGTTCCTATATAAATTCCGGAGCAATTTCGCAGTTCGTTATTCGAATAACGAAATATTTCGCAGTTCAATCTCCGAATAACGAAATGGCCAAAACCAGTTATAAATGCGCAAAGATGATATTTTAGATACCCTAGACCCAAGTCATAGTGGAATCAATAATTTCTATACAAAATTCGGAGCCATTTCGCAGTTCGTTATTCGAATAACGAAATATTTCGCAGTTCAATCTCCGAATAACGAAATGGCCAAAAGCAGTTATAAATGCGCAAAGATGATATTTTGGATACCCTAGACACAAGTCATAGTTGAATTAATGATTTCTATATAAAATCCGGAGCCTTTTCGCAGTTCGTTACTCGAAAAATGAAATATTTCGCAGTTCAACCTCCGAATAACGAGATGGCCAGAATAAGTTTTAAATGCGTAATAATTATATTTTAGACACACTAGACCCGAGTCATAGTGGAATCAATGATTTCTATATAAAATCCGGGACCATTTCGCGGTTCGTTATTCGAATAACGAAATATTTCGCAGTTCAACCTCCGAATAACAAAATGGCCAAAACCAGCTATAAATGCGCAAAGATGATATTTTAGATACCCTAGACCCAAGTCATAGTGGAATCAATAATTTCTATATAAAATCCGGAGCCATTTCGCAGTTTGTTATTCGAATAACGATATATTTCGCAGTTCAACCTCCGAATAACGAAACGGCCAAAAAAAGTTTTAAATGCGTAATAATGATATTTTAGACACACTAGACCCATGTCATAGTGGAATCAATGATTTCTATATAAAATCCAGAGCCATTTCGCAGTTCGTTATTCGAATAACGAAATATTTCGCAGTTCAACCTCCGAATAACGAAATGGCCAAAATAAGTTTAAAATGCGTAATAATGATATTTTAGACACACTAGACCCATGTCATAGTGAAATCAATGATTTCTGTATAAGATCCGGAGCCATTTCACAGTTCGTTATTCGAATAACGAAATATTTCGCAGTTCAACCTCCGAATAACGAAATGGCCAAAACCAGTTATAAATGCGCAAAGATGATATTTTAGATACCCTAGACACAAGTCATAGTGGAATCAATAATTTCTATATAAAATCCGGAGCCATTTCGCAGTTCGTTATTCGAATAACGAAATATTTCGCAGTTCAACCTCCGAATAACGAAATGGCCAAAACCAGTTTTAAATGCGCAAAGATGATATTTTAGATACCCTAGACATAAGTCATAGTTGAATTAATGATTTCTATATAAAATCCGGAGCCATTTCTCAGTTCGTTATTCGAATAACGAAATATTTCGCAGTTCAACCTCCGAATAACGAAATGGCCAAAACCAGCTATAAATGCACAAAGATGATATTTTAGATACCCTAGACCCAAGTCATAGTGGAATCAATGATTTCTATATAAAATCCGGAGCCATTTCGCAGTTTGTTATTCGAATAACGAAATATTTCGCAGTTCAACCTCCGAATAACGAAATGGCCAAAACCAGTTATAAATGCGTAATGATGATATTTTAGATACCCTAAACCCAAATCATAATGGAATCAAAGATTTCTATATAAAATCCGGAGCCATTTCGCAGTTCGTTATTCGAATAATGAAATATTTCGCAGTTCAACCTCCGAATAACGAAATGGCCAAAATAAGTTTTAAATGCGTAATAATGATATTTTAGACACACTAGACCCATGTCATAGTGGAATCAATAATTTCTATATAAAATCCGGAGCCATTTCGCAGTTTGTTATTCGAATAACGAAATATTTCGCAGTTCAACCTCCGAATAACGAAATGGCCAAAACCAGCTATAAATGCGCAAAGATGATATTTTAGATACCCTAGACCCAAATCATAGTGGAATCAAAGATTTCTATATAAAGTCCGGAGCCATTTCGCAGTTCGTTATTCGAATAACGAAATATTTCGCAGTTCAACCTCCGAATAACGAAATGGCCAAAATAAGTTTTAAATGCGTAATAATGATATTTTAGACACACTAGACCCATGTCATAGTGGAATCAATGATTTCTATATAAAATCCAGAGCCATTTCGCAGTTCGTTATTCGAATAACGAAATATTTCGCAGTTCAACCTCCGAATAACGAAATGGCCAAAATAAGTTTTAAATGCGTAATAATGATATTTTAGACACACTAGACCCATTTCATAGTGAAATCAATGATTTCTATATAAAATCCGGAGCCATTTCGCAGTTCGTTATTCGAATAACGAAATATTTCGCAGTTCAACCTTCGAATAACGAAATGGCCAAAACCAGCTATAAATGCACAAAGATGATATTTTAGATACCCTAGACCCAAATCATAGTTGAATCAAAAATTTCTATATAAAATCCGGAGCCATTGCGCAGTTCGTTATTCGAATAATGAAATATTTCGCAGTTCAACCTCCGAATAACGAAATGGCCAAAATAAGTTTTAAATGCGTAATAATGATATTTTAGACACACTAGACCCATGTCATAGTGGAATCAATTATTTCTATATAAAATCCAGAGCCATTTCGCAGTTCGTTATTCGAATAACGAAATATTTCGCAGTTCAACTTGCGAATAACGAAATGGCCAAAATAAGTTTTAAATGCGTAATAATGATATTTTAGACACACTAGACCCATGTCATAGTGGAATCAATGATTTCTATATAAAATCCGGAGCCATTTCGCAGTTCGTTATTCGAATAACGAAATATTTCGCAGTTCAACCTCCGAATAACGAAATGACCAAAACCAGCTATAAAAGCGCAAAGATGATATTTTAGATACTCTAGACCCAAATCATAGTGGAATCAAAGATTTCTATATAAAATCCGGAGCCATTTCGCAGTTCGTTATTCGAATAACGAAATATTTCGCAGTTCAACCTCCGAATAACGAAATGGCCAAAATAAGTTTTAAATGCGTAATAATGATATTTTAGACACACTAGACCCATGTCATAGTGGAATCAATGATTTCTATATAAAATCCGGAGCCATTTTGCAGTTCGTTATTCGAATAACGGAATATTTCGCAGTTCAACCTGCGAATAACGAAATGGCCAAAATAAGTTTTAAATGCGTAATAATGATATTTTAGACACACTAGACCCATGCCATAATGGAAGCAATGATTTCTATATAAAATCCGGAGCCATTTTGCAGTTCGTTATTCGAATAATGGAATATTTCGCAGTTCAACCTGCGAATAACGAAATGGCCAAAATAAATTTTAAATGCGTAATAATGATATTTTAGACACACTAGACCCATGTCATAGTGGAATCAATGATTTCTATATAAAATCCAGAGCCATTTCGCAGTTCGTTATTCGAATAACGAAATATTTCGTGGTTCAACCTAACGAAATGGCCAAAATAAGTTTTAAATGCGTAATAATAATATTTTAGACCCACTAGACCCATATCATAGTGGAATCAATGATTTCTATATAAAATCCAGAGCCATTTCGCAGTTCGTTAATCGAATAACGAAATATTTCGCAATTCAACCTCCGAATTACGAAATGGCCAAAATAAGTTTAAAATGCGTAATAATTTTAGACACACTAGACCCATGTCATAGTGGAATCAATGATTTCAATATAAAATCCGGAGCCATTTCGCAGTTCGTTATTCGAATAACGAACTATTTCCCACTTCAACCTCCGAATAACGAAATGGCAAAAACCAGCTATAAATGCGCTAAGATGATATTTTAGATACCCTAGACCCAAATCATAGTGGAATCCAAGATTTCTATATAAAATCCGGAGCCATTTCGCAGTTCGTTATTCGAATAACGAAATATTTCGCAGTTCAACCTCCGAATAACGAAATGGCCAAAATAAGTTTTAAATGCGTAATAATGATATTTTAGACACACTAGACCCATGTCATAGTGGAATCAATTCTTTCTATATAAAATCCGGAGCCATTTCGCAGTTCGTTATTCGAATAACGAAATATTTCGCAGTTCAACCTGCGAATAACGAAATGGCTAAAATAAGTTTTAAATGCGTAATAATGATATTTTAGACACACTAGACCCATGCCATAATGGAAGCAATGATTTTTATATAAAATACGGAGCCATTTCGCATTTCGTTATTAGAATAACGAAATATTTCGCAGTTCGACCTCCGAATAACGAAATGGCCAAAAACCAGTTATAAATCCGCAAAGATGATATTTTAGATACACTAGACCCCAGTCATAGTGGAATCAATGATTTCTATATAAAATCCGGAGCCATTTCGCAGTTCGTTAATCGAGTAACGAAATATTTCGCAGTTCAACCTCCGAATAACGAAATGGCCAAAACCAGTTTTAAATGCGCAAATATGATATTTAAGAAACGCTAGACCCAGGTCATAGTGGATGCAATGATTTCTATATAAAATCCGGAGCCATTTCGCAGTTCGTTATTCGAATAACGAAATATTTCGCAGTTCAACCTCCGAATAACGAAATGGCCAAAATAAGTTTTAAATATGTAATAATTATATTTTAGACACACTAGACCCGAGTCATAGTGGAATCTATGACTTATATATAAAATTCGGAACCATTTTGCAATTTGTTATTCGAATAACGAAATATTTCGAAGTTCAACCTCCGAATTTCAAATGGCAAAAATAAGCTATAAAAGCGCAATGATGATATTTTAGCCACACTAGACCCAAGCCATAGTTTAACCATTGAATTCTATATAAAATCTCGCGCCATTTCGAATAACGAAATATTTCGTAGTTCGTTATTCGAATAACGAAATATTTCGCGGTTCGTTATTCGAATAACGAAATATTTCGCAGTTCGTTATTCGAAGAACGAAATATTTCGCAGTTCGTTATTCGAATAACGAAATGATCAAAATAAACTATAAATGAGCAGAGATAATATGCTAGACACTATAGACCCTAGTCATAGTGAACTCAATGATTTATATATTAAATCCTGCCATTTGGCAGTTCGTTTTTCGAATAACGAAATATTACGTAGTTCAACCTCCGAATAACAAAATGGCAATAAAAGTTATAATTGCGCAATGATGATATTTCACGCACACTGGATGTATCTCATAGTTGAATCAATGATTTCTATATAAAATCCGGAGCCATTTTGCAGTTCGTTATTCGAATAATGGAATATTTCGCAGTTCAACCTGCGAATAACGAAATGGCCAAAATAAATTTTAAATGCGTAATAATGATATTTTAGACACACTAGACCCATGTCATAGTGGAATCAATGATTTCTATATAAAATCCAGAGCCATTTCGCAGTTCGTTATTCGAATAACGAAATATTTCGTGGTTCAACCTAACGAAATAGCCAAAATAAGTTTTAAATGCGTAATAATAATATTTTAGACCCACTAGACCCATATCATAGTGGAATCAATGATTTCTATATAAAATCCAGAGCCATTTCGCAGTTCGTTAATCGAATAACGAAATATTTCGCAATTCAACCTCCGAATTACGAAATGGCCAAAATAAGTTTAAAATGCGTAATAATTTTAGACACACTAGACCCATGTCATAGTGGAATCAATGATTTCAATATAAAATCCGGAGCCATTTCGCAGTTCGTTATTCGAATAACGAACTATTTCCCACTTCAACCTCCGAATAACGAAATGGCAAAAACCAGCTATAAATGCGCTAAGATGATATTTTAGATACCCTAGACCCAAATCATAGTGGAATCCAAGATTTCTATATAAAATCCGGAGCCATTTCGCAGTTCGTTATTCGAATAACGAAATATTTCGCAGTTCAACCTCCGAATAACGAAATGGCCAAAATAAGTTTTAAATGCGTAATAATGATATTTTAGACACACTAGACCCATGTCATAGTGGAATCAATTCTTTCTATATAAAATCCGGAGCCATTTCGCAGTTCGTTATTCGAATAACGAAATATTTCGCAGTTCAACCTGCGAATAACGAAATGGCTAAAATAAGTTTTAAATGCGTAATAATGATATTTTAGACACACTAGACCCATGCCATAATGGAAGCAATGATTTTTATATAAAATACGGAGCCATTTCGCATTTCGTTATTAGAATAACGAAATATTTCGCAGTTCGACCTCCGAATAACGAAATGGCCAAAAACCAGTTATAAATCCGCAAAGATGATATTTTAGATACACTAGACCCCAGTCATAGTGGAATCAATGATTTCTATATAAAATCCGGAGCCATTTCGCAGTTCGTTAATCGAGTAACGAAATATTTCGCAGTTCAACCTCCGAATAACGAAATGGCCAAAACCAGTTTTAAATGCGCAAATATGATATTTAAGAAACGCTAGACCCAGGTCATAGTGGATGCAATGATTTCTATATAAAATCCGGAGCCATTTCGCAGTTCGTTATTCGAATAACGAAATATTTCGCAGTTCAACCTCCGAATAACGAAATGGCCAAAATAAGTTTTAAATATGTAATAATTATATTTTAGACACACTAGACCCGAGTCATAGTGGAATCTATGACTTATATATAAAATTCGGAACCATTTTGCAATTTGTTATTCGAATAACGAAATATTTCGAAGTTCAACCTCCGAATTTCAAATGGCAAAAATAAGCTATAAAAGCGCAATGATGATATTTTAGCCACACTAGACCCAAGCCATAGTTTAACCATTGAATTCTATATAAAATCTCGCGCCATTTCGAATAACGAAATATTTCGTAGTTCGTTATTCGAATAACGAAATATTTCGCGGTTCGTTATTCGAATAACGAAATATTTCGCAGTTCGTTATTCGAAGAACGAAATATTTCGCAGTTCGTTATTCGAATAACGAAATGATCAAAATAAACTATAAATGAGCAGAGATAATATGCTAGACACTATAGACCCTAGTCATAGTGAACTCAATGATTTATATATTAAATCCTGCCATTTGGCAGTTCGTTTTTCGAATAACGAAATATTACGTAGTTCAACCTCCGAATAACAAAATGGCAATAAAAGTTATAATTGCGCAATGATGATATTTCACGCACACTGGATGTATCTCATAGTTGAATCAATGATTTAGATATTAAATATGGAGCCATTTTGGAGTTTATTATTCAATTAACTATATACATCGCAGTTCAAAGTCCGAATTATCAATAACGAAATGGTCCAAATAATTATGTTATATGTCCGCGAGCATAGTCGTTGAACGTGACTAAATGCTATGGAGGGGTCGGTCAATCGAGTGACAAATATACCGTTAACCCTTTCTTCATATGAACGCCTTTTCATGCATTTGCAAACAGAATAGACCCAGATCAGACAGCCCCTATGATCAGGGTCTGCTCTGTTAGATTTTTACATGATATAGATATAAAACTATAGTTTTTCTCACAGAAAAACATTTTTTTGTAAAGTTCAGTAAATAAATATTCATGATATCATTATTTCTTACATGAATATTGAATAGCGGAAGGGTTAAACAAGTTTGCCGAAATTGACTGCCGGTGTTGGCAACCGAAATTGTCTTTATGAAAATGGGAAATATAGTGCATATAGGCACATACTCGAAGAGATCTTTCGCCTTATGTCGAATATTACGAAGTAACAAGTGCCGGTATGAGGCGGGTTTTATGTATCATTTATTTAAAGTTCTGTATTTCCATTTATTTTACATTTTGACACTGATGGTTCGCAGTCCCATATTCTATAAAATAGCCTTATACTCCTATTTACAACTATCAAGTGTTCTGATTTAAACATAAATTTATGGTTAAAATATTATTACATTGCAAATTAGACGTATAAGAGTACCGCGAATTTATTCTGGCATTCGAATATCGCGGTAGCGCGTGCAGCCATGTTTGAATGGGTAATGTTTTTTCTTCTTGTTTTTTCAAATGGGCATGGACTTACTAATTTACTGGGACAACAATTCTGTTCCTAGTCCGCAATCTTTCGTTTGCATTGTTCACCAGAAACCGTGGTTGCAAAGTTCAGAATCGCATGGATCATTATTCATTAACCCTTTACCTGATAGGGATGCTATTGACGCCTTTGCAAATAATGGTAGACGTATATGAGACGCTTTTTGTAGTAGTCGTCTGATCAGGATATGTTCTCTTTGCTAATGAGTAATATCGATCCGGTTCTACAGTTTCTGCTATGACCAAATTTGGTATATGCATAGGCCAGAAATAAATATCTTCTAATTAATATTCACGATGTTAAACATTATTTCATGAATATCCATCAGATAAAGCCTTAATTGTTGTAGTACGACTACTGGCGGTAATTTGAAACTGTCATATTTTTCTACAAAATCGAGAAACGCCGAAAGAATTTGCTAACTCATCAAGATTTGATCTAGTGCGACCGCTCCTTTAATGACGGCGAAGTTAACCGTCATTCCTTCATTGTGCAGAAAACATGAACGCTGCGGATTTTACCCTTTCTGTGCAAGGGTGACTCGTAGGGCTTGCTGTATTGTGAAAATATGTGGTCACCTTGGCAAAAAGATTAGATCCAGGTGAGATGTCGAATAGCTTGATGTGTATCTAGATTCAAACTGTTTGACCTCAATTATGACTTGAGAAACATCGACGACAACTAGTTGACCCCTAAAGGGTAGATGTCTTTTTTTACACACCCGTCATACATATTTATACGTAAAAACACTTCTGACGTATATAACTCTTTCACCGTCATAGGCGAATCCATGATGACCTGTGAAACAGTTCGGATCATCGTCGCCCAGTAACTCGACGTCTACTCAGGATCCCAACTGTTTGACACTGAGTATAATTTTGTAAAAAAAATGAAAATAACCCACCCCACATTATAACCTGTAGCAGACAATTATCTACGCAGATAAATTCTGAAAGTGGGAGATCCTTCGAAAGTTTATGTTGGCACCGAAAGGGTTAAGCATGGTCCATGTTTGCATTTTTCCATCTATGTTGCGATAAATTTATTAGACCAACAATCACCGTCGGATGCAACGTTTAAAGGCAATTACAATGGCAGACCATTGCCACTTGCCATTATGAGGGCAATGTCAATGATTCGATTTTGTTTCTTCGAGGATTTACAGAAAATAAGCAAAGCCTTTTATCTAGTACATGAATTTTAGTTTACCCTTTTACATTGGACAACCTTCATTTAGTTTGAGGTGTAGATGGAATCAGCTAACATTTGATGAGGAATGAAACCTCAATAATCAAAATTGGCATGAATGTCTTATGAACTTTACCAGACAATACTAATAGGTATTGACTTTTTAAATTCTCAGAGATTTTTTTCCAACAAAAACTTTACAATTGAATAATTTAGGGATCGCTCAGAATAGACAAGTGAGCCTTCTTTAGACTTTGGGGGAGCTATTTGTGGTATGTAGAAAATAATACTTTTCTGCTCCCCTAAGGGCCTAGTCCTACTAGGCCTTACGACCCCTTAAGACCTGTTTACGATTGCTACCGACCTCTGGTCGCCGATATTCGTACGAAAGTCACTGATAATCGCCCGTGGTCTTCAGTAATCGTTGGTAATCGTTTACAATCGTGCGACCAATTTCAGTCGCATTTCAGTCGTAGAGTGGTTGTTGCCCATGTACAACAACCTCAGGACCCAGTCCCACTAGGCCGACGACCGTTTTTGCCCTGTTTACTATTTCTAGCGACTTCTTGTCGCCGATATTCGTACGAAGGTCGCACGACAAGTCGCTGACAATCGCGGGTAGTCTTCAGTAATCGTTGGTAATCGTTTCTTGTCGTGCGACCGATTTCAGTCGCAGAGAGGTTGTTGATCATGCACAACAACCTCCTTACGATCGAACTGGTCGCCGGTTTTCTTTAAGATGTAACATTAGAGAGTTCAGGTTATCGTGCAATCGTCGTACGAAGGTCTCCAATAATCTTTAACTGGTCGCAAGCGCTAGTGGGACTGTAGCCTAAGTAATTCACCGATGATGATTCTCTATTAATGAAAAATATATTATTAAACGAATAATTATTTAAGCCCTGGTCACAACCCGCGGTACTTGCAGGTGCGCGTTGTGTACTTGCAAAAACGTGGGCATATTTTGGGGATTCGTACGTGGTGAGAACCGCCTCCGTGTGGATTTGGGGGCACGCAGACACGTCGTAGAGCTTTTAGTGCATGCATGAGGAACGTTTCATGCGTTCAGGCTGCATTCGGGCTACGGATAATCCCAAGTACGGGTGATGCATGTACCTTCTACAGCCAATCAGCGCACAACGCACTGGTTCTAGCACATAGAACGCACGTGGACCGTACCGAATAAGCACGAGCTCCGCAGTTACAGCACACGTTGTGCGTACTGATTTCTGCAGTACAGTACAACCTCTCTATTACGACCACATAAAAGAATGCTGATTGATTGTATCAAAGACAGGTGACAGCTAAAACAAAATGCAAGTAAAACAGGAAGCCCCTGAAGAGTTTTCTGCTTTACCTTCACCTTGCTTTAAGCAACCACCTGACTTAAACACAAAATAATTAACATAATATAGTGGTCGTAATAGAGTGGCTTTACTGTATATATAAAAGCCGAACCCACGGATGAGTCCTAACATTTCGTCTCCAAGATGCCTAATAAGGGGACACAGAAGAAGGGTCAGCTGCATCTGCAGCTAAAAAGGCAGCGGATATATGCTCGACCCAAACATAAACTTCCATAATTAAAAAAAAATCAGGACCCATAACCAAGTCAATGTTAATCAAAATTCGTTAAATGAGAATACCCAGGTGCATACGTGCGTACCCTGAAAATATATTCATGAAGTTTCATGTCTGTAAGACAAGTGTTTTAAGAGTTATACACTATACATGTATATACAAAAATCGGAACGGACCTACGTACGTACGTACAAACTGACGGACGGACAACGGCAAATTTATCCCCTTGACACGTATAAGTAGAGGGGCATAAAAAGTAGCCAAAGAACACTGCATATTAAGTATTTTAACAGATGTCAGTTTAAAAATGCCGCATGAAAATGGAAAATATGAATCCAAATGGGGTGGGGGCTAAAGGCCCGGTCACAACACACTGTGCGTTTTTAAGTCCGTGCGTATTTTTGGGGTGGCCACGGCCGCGACGTTTTTCTGTAAACGTTGAGAGGGAGTTGCAAGAGCAGGGAGGGAGTACGTCAAAGCACGTTACTCCCACTGTTGCGCAAAGTGTAAGGTACGTGGTCCGCACCCCACACCTGACCGTCAGCGGTTGCGTGCATCGAACGATGAACACGTGGTACATGTAAGAGTGTGTTGTATGTGCTAACGAACAACGTGCTTACAACATACCGTCTCCGTGCGATTTTCTAATTATCGTACGGAGACCGTACTTACACCTGCTGCTCACATACGGTGTCTTTACTCGCTCGCATATTGTAAGTGCGTACAAGTGCGATGAACGTGAGCTTTTCCGCCCGATGTCTGGGTGGTATATATAGGACGACCTTCCGAGGTTCTTCTCTCAGAGAAGTCCCAGCAGCACTTTCCTTATAATCAGACTCTTTGTTGTCACTATCTGAGTCTTCTTCGGTCCTTCTCTCGTCTTCTTCTCTGGCTCTCTCAACTTTCAAATGCCCGTTTACGTCTCTAAAAGCAGGTGGCCTACAGTCCTCCATCCTCATGATTATATTATTCAGGGTATGTACTTGTGCATCGGATTATTTTTGTTTTACCGCAATTAGGGGCGATTCCGAAGTTTGAACTGCGAACTAGTTCGTTATTTAGATGGCGAACTGCGAAATATGTCCTTATTCGAATAACGAACTGTGAAATGGCTCTGGATTTTATATATCAAACATTGTTTCCTCTATGACAGGGTTCTAGTATGTCTAAAATATCATCATTGCGCATTTCCAGAGCTACAGATAAAGGTGCGTACCCCATTACTTAAATAGCCATTCTCCACCAAACCCTATACTTTGACCACTCTTTAGAAATCTCTTCGAAACGATTCTAAAGAGTGGACATAATATAAGGTTTGGTGGAGAAAAATGGCAGCTATTGTTGAAAATATTTAAATTTACTCATCTTTTTTGGACCTCTGCTTCACCAACTTATTTTGGTCATTTGGTATCTAAAATGTAATCTTTGCGCATTTATAGCTTGTTTTGGCCATTTCGTTATTCGGAGGTTGAACTGCGAAATATTTCCTTATTCGAATAACAAACTGCGCAATGGTCCCGGATTTTATACAGAAATCATTGATTCCGATATGGCTTGGGTCTAGTGTTTCTAACATATCATTATTACGCATTTAAAACTTATTTTAGCCATTTCGTTATTCGGAGGTTGAACTGCGAAATATTTCGTTATTCGAATAACGAACTGAGAAATGGTCCCGGATTTTGAATAGAAATCATTGATTCCGATATGGACTGGGTCTAGTGTGTCTAAAATATCATCCATACCTATTTAAAACTTAGTTTTGCCATTTCGTTATTCGGAGGTTGAACTGCGACATATTTCGTTATTCGAATAACGAACTGCGAAATGGCTCCGGATTTTATATAGAAATCATTGATTCCACTATAACTTGGGTCTAGTGTGTCTAAAATATCATTATTACGCATTTAAAACTTATTTTGGCTATTTCGTTATTCGGAGGTTGAACTGCGAAATATTTCGTTATTCGAATAACGAACTGCGCAATGGTCCCGGATTTTATATATAAATCATGAATTCCACTATAACCTTGGGTCTAGTGTGTCTAAAATATCAGTATTACGCATTTCAAACTTATTTTAGCCATTTCGTTATTCGGAAGTTGAACTGCGAAATATTTCGTTATTCGAATAACGAACTGCGAAATGGTCCCGGATTTTGTATAGAAATCATTGATTCCGATATGGCTTGGGTCTAGTGTGTCTAAAATATCATCCATACCTATTTAAAACTTAGTTTTGCCATTTCGTTATTCGAAGGTTGAACTGCGAAATATTTCGTTATTCGAATAACGAACTGCGAAATGGCTCCGGATTTTATATATAAATCATTAATTCCACTATAACTTGGGTCTAGTGTGTCTAAAATATCATTATTACGCATTTAAAACTTACTTTAGCCATTTCGTTATTCGGAGATTGAACTGCGAAATATTTCGTTATTCGAATAACGAACTGCGAAATGGTCCCGGATTTTGTATAGAAATCATTGATTCCGATATGGCTTGGGTCTAGTGTGTCTAAACTATCATCATTACCTATTTAAAACTTATTTTGGCCATTTCGTTATTCGGAGGTTGAACTGCGAAATATTTCGTTATTCGAATAACGAACTGCGCAATGGTCCCGGATTTTATATATAAATCATGAATTCCACTATAACTTGGGTCTAGTGTGTCTAAAATATCAGTATTACGCATTTCAAACTTATTTTAGCCATTTCGTTATTCGGAGGTTGAACTGCGAAATATTTCGTTATTCGAATAACGAACTGCGAAATGGTCCCGGATTTTGTATAGAAATCATTGATTCCGATATGGCTTGGGTCTAGTGTGTCTAAAATATCATCCATACCTATTTAAAACTTAGTTTTGCCATTTCGTTATTCGGAGGTTGAACTGCGAAATATTTCGTTATTCGAATAACGAACTGCGAAATGGCTCCGGATTTTATATATAAATCATTAATTCCACTATAACTTGGGTCTAGTGTGTCTAAAATATCATTATTACGCATTTAAAACTTACTTTAGCCATTTCGTTATTCGGAGATTGAACTGCGAAATATTTCGTTATTCGAATAACGAACTGAGAAATGGTCCCGGATTTTGTATAGAAATCATTGATTCCGATATGGCTTGGGTCTAGTGTGTCTAAACTATCATCATTACCTATTTAAAACTTATTTTGGCCATTTCGTTATTCGGAGGTTGAACTGCGAAATATTTCGTTATTCGAATAACGAACTGCGCAATGGTCCCGGATTTTATTTATAAATCATGAATTCCACTATAACTTGGGTCTAGTGTGTCTAAAATATCAGTATTACGCATTTAAAACTTATTTTAGCCATTTCGTTATTCGGAGGTTGAACTGCGAAATATTTCGTTATTCGAATAACGAACTGCGAAATGGTCCCGGATTTTGTATAGAAATCATTGATTCCGATATGGCTTGGGTCTAGTGTGTCTAAAATATCATCCATACCTATTTAAAACTTAGTTTTGCCATTTCGTTATTCGGAGGTTGAACTGCGAAATATTTCGTTATTCGAATAACGAACTGCGAAATGGTCCCGGATTTTGTATAGAAATCATTGATTCCCATATGGCTTGGGTCTAGTGTGTCTAAAATATCATCCATACCTATTTAAAACTTAGTTTTGCCATTTCGTTATTCGGATGTTGACCTGCGAAATATTTCGTTATTCGAATAACGAACTGCGCAATGGTCCCGGATTTTATATATAAATCATGAATTCCACCATAACTTGGGTCTAGTGTGTCTAAAATATCAGTATTACGCATTTCAAACTTATTTTAGCCATTTCGTTATTCGGAGGTTGAACTGCGAAATATTTCGTTATTCGAATAACGAACTGCGAAATGGTCCCGGATTTTGTATAGAAATCATTGATTCCGATATGGCTTGGGTCTAGTGTGTCTAAAATATCATCCATACCTATTTAAAACTTAGTTTTGCCATTTCGTTATTCGGATGTTGAACTGCGAAATATTTCGGTATTCGAATAACGAACTGCGATATGGTCCCGGATTTTATATATAAATAATTAATTCCAGTATAACGTGGGTCTAGTGTGTCAAAAATATAATTATTACGCAATTAAAACTTATTTTGGCCATTTCGTTATTCGGAGGTTGAACTGCGAAATATTTCGTTATTCGAATAACGAACTGCGAAATGGTCCCGGATTTTGAATAGAAATCATTGATTCCGATATGGCTTGGGTCTAGTGTGTTTAAAATATCATCCATACCTATTTAAAACTTAATTTTGCCATTTCGTTATTCGGAGGTTGAACTGCGAAATATTCCGTTATTCGAATAACGAACTGCGAAATGGTCCCGGATTTTATATATAAATCATTAATTCCACTATAACTTGGGTCTAGTGTGTCTAAAATATCATTATTACGCATTTAAAACTTATTTTGGCCATTTCGTTATTCGGAGGTTGAACTGCGAAATATTTCGTTATTCGAATAACGAACTGCGAAATGGTCCCGGATTTTATATATAAATCATGAATTCCACTATAACTTGGGTCTAGTGTGTCTAAAATATCAGTATTACGCATTTCAAACTTATTTTAGCCATTTCGTTATTCGGAGGTTGAACTGCGAAATATTTCGTTATTCGAATAACGAACTGCGAAATGGTCCCGGATTTTGTATAGAAATCATTGATTCCGATATGGCTTGGGTCTAGTGTGTCTAAACTATCATCATTACCTATTTAAAACTTTGTTTTGCCATTTCGTTATTCGGATGTTGAACTGCGAAATATTTCGTTATTCGAATAACGAACTGCGAAATGGTCCCGGATTTATATATATAAATCATGAATTCCACCATAACTTGGGTCTAGTGTGTCTAAAATATCATTATTACGCATTTAAAACTTACTTTAGCCATTTCGTTATTCGGATGTTGAACTGCGAAATATTTCGTTATTCGAATAACGAACTGCGAAATGGTCCCGGATTTTGAATAGAAATCATTGATTCCGATATGGCTTGGGTCTAGTGTGTCTAAAATATCATCATTACCTATTTAAAACTTAGTTTTGCCATTTCGTTATTCGGAGGTTGAACTGCGAAATATTTCGTTATTCGAATAACGAACTGCGAAATGGTCCCTGATTTTATATAGAACTAATTAATTCCATTATAACTTGGGTCTAGTGTGTCTAAAATATCATTATTACGCATTTAAAACTTATTTTGGCTATTTCGTTATTCGGAGGTTGAACTGCGAAATATTTCGTTATTCGAATAACGAACTGCGCAATGGTCCCGGATTTTATATATAAATCATGAATTCCACCATAACTTGGGTCTAGTGTGTCTAAAATATCAGTATTACGCATTTAAAACTTATTTTAGCCATTTCGTTATTCGGAGGTTGAACTGCGAAATATTTCGTTATTCGAATAACGAACTGCGAAATGGTCCCGGATTTTGTATAGAAATCATTGATTCCGATATGGCTTGGGTCTAGTGTGTCTAAAATATCATCCATACCTATTTAAAACTTTGTTTTGCCATTTCGTTATTCGGATGTTGAACTGCGAAATATTTCGTTATTCGAATAACGAACTGCGAAATGGCTCCGGATTTTATATTGAAATCATTGATTCAACTATGACTTGGGTCTAGTGTGTCTAAAATATCATTTTACAAAATACAAACTATATTTTGTGATTCGAATGAAAACTGCATAAACTTTCACGATACTTTTATATGTACCAACGATAATTCGGTTCTACTTTATCTAGAATATAATTAGAGTAAAACCCCTTTAATGCGAACACAAAAAAGAGGCATAAATCTGGCAGAGACAGGTGGTAGCTTAATGCAGAACGAAAATTATGCAGAACACTTCTATAGGAGCTTTCTGCATTACTTTCACCCTGCTTTAAGCTACTAGCTGCTTATAAAGACACCTATGTTTATTCTGTTAGTGGTCGCATTAGAGGGGTTCTACTGTACTGTTAATTTATAGCTGAAATGACTATTTCGTTATTCGTAAATTGAATGGCAAACTATTTCGTTATTCACATTCGAATAACGAACTGCGAAATATTTCGTTGTTCGTTATTCGAATAACGAACTGCGAACTGGCAGCCAACTTAACGCTGCCTGAATATTAATAAGATTATTTTTTATAATGGCTGATGAACACGTGACATTTTGCCTCAGTAAGAAGCTGTAGAATCAGATCTCTATTACACCATAAGCAACCAGAGCAGACCCTGATCAGACGGCTCCTATGGGTGTACTCTGATTGCAGATGCGCGAAAATACGCTTACATAAGGGAACGGGTTAATCGGAACTACAATGACTCGTTTATATAATCCTTTACCAGAGAAAAGTCTTTGCGAACAGAGCAAACCCAGACCTGACGATTCTTGTATGATCTGTCTCAACACGGTCTGCTCTGTTTGCTTATGGAATAAAATACACTTAGATCTGACTTTCATTATGAATCATGCAAGTGTCCTATCTATGCTCGACAAGTGTAGACCCCAAGATGACAATGCATAAATCGTTTCTGTTTTCGTTAGTTCTGTATGCTTTATGTCTTCTCTCGTGAAGAATGTTCGAAACCTCTCACGCTATGGGCGACCTTGACACACTTTCTTATTTTACCCCTTACTTCATGAATATTCATGTGAGCAATGATGACGTCATGAATATCAGATTATTTGTTTTATAATGACAAATGGGCAAAGAACAGTCTGGACATATAGCAGAAACTGAAGAATCGTATTTATATCATTTCATTAGGAACCAGAGCAGACCTTGGTCAGACGGCTCCTGTAGTCTGATCTGCTCTGTCTACAAAGACGTAGCATGATTTATTTATGGAGTTACGGTTTATATTCATGTCAGATGTAATAACATCGTGGATATCTATTAAGGGAAATTTGAAATACCATGTATACTCTGTTTCTTTTTCTATATCAATAGATTTATTCTATTCCATAAGCAAACAGAATAGACATTGATCAGACAGCTCCTACAGGGGTCGTCTGACCTGGCTCTACTCTGTTTGCAAATGCGTGAAAGGGTTTTAATCACTTCCCTTAATTTGGGTGACGTCATTAATATGGACAACATAAGCAGTAAACATGAAATTTAAATAATGCTTTGTTAACGTCGAAGTGAGAAACTTTACCATCCAAACATTTCTTTAAAACCACAAAATTAAGAGCCCGTCCAAATAAATCCCCGTAAATACTAAATTTACAATGTTTTGATGATTCACATACGTACTTAAAATATACAGAACCTGTCTAAAGCGGCAACTCATTTGTTGAATATAGTCTTGGAAAGTTTCACGTTGCTTAACTCATTTGCTCCAATGATTCCATGTATGGGGCGTAGGCAAACAGTGTAGACTCTGATCAGAGTCTACACTGTTTGCTGATAGGAAATTCAATATAAAACAAAACAAAAATGAAAAATTAGATCAGACATCCCTTTGATATAAAATAAACTAATCCAATATATAAGCATGGAAGAATCCACTGGGAGCGAATGGGTTAATGCAGGGCAAAGGTAATGCCGGAAGATTCTATAGGGTGTTCCTGCATTATGTTTTACCTGCATTAACCAACCACCTACCATACAGACTAATAATTAGACCTCGTTTTGATAGCCGCTTAAGACGTAATGTTCAACTGTAAACATTAACCAATAAAACAAATTATAAAAAATATAAAAAACTGGACACATCTACGTACAGTATATACGCCGTAACAATTACAATCCATGCCACCAGGCAGTTCGAAATGGTGAGATCGTTTCCAGACACTCCCATCCGTGCTCTTGTTACAAACTGTAAGATAATCATTGACAATTTTACGTAATTGTGTAATATCGTTTATTATGCAAAGATTCAAGAAATTCTCAAAATATTTACCGGACATTAATTAAACACAGTCTTCGGCGAAGTTCGGTGTGTGTTTATTAGCCAGCGGCAAGTCCTTCTACAATCCGGCAAGTCCGAAGCTGGTAACAGTGTGAACATTTTCGCCATTCTGTTCGACGGAATAAGACTACAGTAGAACCTTTCTTAAGCGGTCATTCATTTATTGAACATTTGAGTCTTAAAAAGTAGGCGATGTTTAATGCAGGGTTAACATAATGCATACATCTCTTTATGAGCTTTCTGCATTATTTTGACCTGCATTAAACTACTACCTGCCTATAATTAGAACTCTTTTTGATGACCGCTCAAGACAGGTTTTACTGTATGCCAAAATAAAGGATCCAAAATAAAATAAAAAAAATGTATCAAAAGCAATACAATTTGGCTTCCTTCTAAAAGGAAGCCAAGGAGAGACCTGCAGCAGTTTTTTATCGAACATTTGCTATATACAGGGGTCGTAAATAGGTTTCTATAAATAACTAGTGTGCATATCAAGTAGTACGTGCGTTATAAATAGAACGAAGACGATGAATATCAAGCGCCACTGCTTAGGAGATATATAATGCTTTAATCGTTGCATGAACCTGTAGTTCTTTGAATAAAAAGTATTCTTTGAATTGGAAGTTATCCGGTCAGCAAGCTTCTCTAGTAACGTAATAAAGGGGTGCGGATAAACTTTGGTTTCTTAGAATAGATTAGGATATATATTATGTTTTATTTACCAACCTCTCGAGTTACAAATGAATGCATACTAAAACATTTATGATTAACATAATTGACATGAAACTAAAGCATGTGTATCATATCTTAGGCACATATTGGTAAATCACATATATACAACAATACATTTAATTCATCTTGCTTCCTCATGAAGATCTAAGGCACATGGACACACCAGTCAAAACATTGGTTTATGTATCTAGCAAGCACTTCCAAGTGAGCTAGATCATCCTATTAGGTTTCTTCCGGTAGTATCAAGAAGGTTTAGGTTCCGTAACAATGTAATTACATGTATTTCAATTTTCTGTAAATATGCATATGTTGATGGAATAACGGAAAATATCACCAATAGAATTATACCAATAAGAAAAAAGAAAACAAAGAGAAAAATAAATGTTTTTGGGCTATAGTTGGATTCGAACCCACGCCAGGTCATACAAAACTGGAACGCTTTTTCTCCAAGCGATTAGCCCGCTCGGCTACTCCGCCACCGATGGTAAACAGCGCTGATTTATCACTTTTATTAACTTAATCACCGCTGGAGAAACGAGGTTTAATAAGAATCAAGTCGGAAAGCAAAAATTATAGATAAATAGTACATTTTCCCATTCTACTCGCATGCTAATTAGATTAAGAATCTCTTAAAGGGACGGGAAATGGCATATATCTAAATAATATGTTCAGCTCCATCGATTTATGAGTAGGTCAAATTAAAAATAGAAAATGAGCCTTCCGTTACTCGAATTTTATACGGAATGCAAAAATCATTGTACTTTGTTCTGGGATAAAACAATCATGTCCCTTTGAATTCAACTGATCCTATTGTTTAAATTCAATCACGTTTTCTATAAATACTTTAATATTCAAACTCCTTTGTTAGTGATAGTTTGACTGCGTATTTTTATATAATCAAAACTCGCGCATGCGAATAGCCACAACTCGTCCCGTCCGGTAGACGGCGATATTCTTTTTACTATCCCAATTCAAAACTCCTTGAGATAAATTGTAAACCATCCCAGAATACGCCGACATCCAATTCCAACACTGTGGAGAGACCCTGAGGAGTCTCTCTAATAACTGGCATAAAGCTAACGCACCTCAGGGCGGGGGTGAAAGACGAAATCTTGTTACTATCGTGGTGGCCGACATCGACTGTTTAATGGCAGTCTACATATACATATACATGTACTAGGACGAAAAAGAAACGCAGGGTAACCTTTCAATGTAGTGTTAAAGTGCATAATTTAATTGAATTTTTCAAAATAATTATTTTATATTTACCACTGATCATTTTTGAAGATATTGAAAAGGTTTCATTTCAGTGTGACCAATAGGTCATGAGAAATTGACTTCTTATTGACAGTAAGCCCTTCCAAGTGAAAATCGTATAGTGACTGACTGCACATGGAAAATTAAAGCTTGCTCGATATCTCTTATGGTCTCCTCGAACATTTGTCGCAGCTATGACTCTCCTGTGCATGCAGTTCATCATCCAGTTAACTGTTGCCATGGGGATGTTTTTCCACTCTTCTAATAAAGCATGTCTCAGCTGGACCAGATCTGTTGGGGCGTTCTGGCGTCTCCTGGTTCTCTTGTCCAGTTTGTCCCAGAGGTTTCAATAGGGGACACATCTGGACTGCAGGCTGTCCAGTCAAGGGGCTGGATATTCTGGTTTGTAAGTAAATCTGGATAAATAAAGGCAACATGCGGTCTTGCGTTTTCTTGTTGGAATGTAAGGTTATGCCTCTGTAACATTGGCACTACAACAGGGCGGATTATTTTATCTCTGTACCGTACGGCGTTGAGGTTACTGTCAATCACGGTTTAATTGGACTTCAACCCATGAGAATTCCCTCCCTATACCATAACCGATCCTCCGCCAGTGTCGGCATGGATATATCCACCATGATTGCCTAACGTATTGTCAGCGGTTTCACTGGCTGCACGGTGGCGATTGCGCAGGTGGGCTAGGCGGTTAGTCCTGTCTTGACGTGGCGTCGTTCGCGGTTGGTCTGTAAGCCGTCCCATCTCTCGCATGCGTCTGACTAGACATTCTATAGTCGAGACATGCATGTTGAACTGTGCAGCAACCTGCTGTTGGCCTCGACCCTCCTACAGTAATGCAATAGCTTGCCAACTTCGAACTTCGGTCAAGAGTGTCATACTTCGAATATGTTGGAAGCAGTTCCAAACTCCGAAAATCAATGTGACAACTTGAAAAGTATCCCATTGACTGAATTTGACAATTGAATATCTCGTCATCACAATTTTGCTCGGGTATTTTTTTTTCACACTCTTTCGCGTACGGCGAACTTTTACGAGATTGAGTATTTTATCCACCGGATATTGTGGATATCGACCGAGAGTTTTTTACCTGACTAAATTTCATCAATTTCGGCCAAGCAATAAACGTTTTGTTGCGTGTTTTAGGTACCCTGCGTTATTTTGTCGTCCTAGTTCAGGTAACCAACACTGATGGGTATTATGAGTAGCCTACATCGATGAGTATTTTTATAGTGGCACGTAAACAACTACATGTTTGGCCCAGGTAAAAACTGCAGGATATCATACATGTAGGTACATTGGGTAATTATAACTCGGTGAAACCTACCTCTGCGATCATAACTTACATGACATTATAATCATGGCGCTAGTTTAAACATGCTCTACTTGGGTGCTTGCAAGTTAAGAGATGCCCGTTATCCTCGTGCGATCTGTGTGGAGATTTTTTACAACACGTGTTATAAACTGAAGCAGATTTTACCTTGCAACATGTTGGAAAAAGGGTATGCGTAGATTGTGAATGTAAAATTCGAGTACAGCACGAGTGTCCATGCCGATTTGTAGAAAGTTTATGGAAATGGTGCTTTCAAGTATTGTTCAATTTCTAAATGAGTATTACAAGTATAGTAGGTCAGCAGTCAAGTGAAAATGACCCTACAGGAAGCTTGGGTGGCCTGTTTCCATTATGACAGAATGTAGTATTGCTGGCGTTAATTTATGAAGATGTACGAAATGTAGTGCAAGAGATAGTAGAGATAACTAGCATTAATTCAAGTATTATTATGAAATTACGACTTGGACGGTGGCGGTTAGATTTTATTTAAAGTAGTTTCACTTTATTTATACCTTAAATATAAAACAGTTCAATATAAATTATGCAACGAATGTCATACTCATTTGATACTTCTAATACGAGATATTTAATGTTACATCATTCTGCTATTCAAAGCAAAGAGATCACCGATAAAATCAGAGAAAACCAATCAGTAGGACCTACAACTCTTTGGAGTTTAACCGTTTGTTTATTGCCATGACACTGTATTTGTTTTACCTAGAGAGGGGCATTATATAATGTTGTAAACATGTGTAGCCCAAATTCATGCATGACATTATATGCAATAAATATGTTTAAACTAACTATTGGGAGTCTAATGAGAGTGTACTAAATGAAGATTACTCGACAGGATGATGTAAACAGACATACTGTAGATTGGCATGACAGTCACTTATACATGTACATATTGTACTTTGGTATAACAGTCACTGATATACACTGTAGCTTGGTATTACAATCGCTTATACATATTGTAGCTTGGTACTATTACAATCATTTATACATATTGTAGCTTTATTACGGTCACTTATACATATATTAACTTTTTGTGACAGTCACTTATACATATTGTAGCTTGGTATTGCACTCACTTATATATATTGTAGCTTGGTATTACAATCATTTATACATAGCGTAGCTTGTTATGACAGTCACTTATACATATTGTAGCTTTAAATGACAGTTACTTATACATTTTGTAGCTTGGTATTAAACTCACTGATACGACGGTACGTTTGTATCTAAACTGTCTGCAGAAGTATTCATAAATTCGCAGATTTAATGATAAACAGGCTAAACAGATTATTCTCTAAACATTATAGCATGTATTTACATATCTCGTTTTTATGTAGATTTACATTTGAAAATGACAAATGAAATATAACTGATTAACCCTTGACTTCACAGTCACCCCATTGTGGGCCTTTGCAAACAGATAAGACCCAAATCAGACAGCTCCTGTAGGAGGATCTATGTATGTCGTGTTTGTTTATGTTGTCACACACATATCTTATTGTACAGTTTCTGGCATGATTAAGAAATCATGTGTTATGCCATTATAAAAATCAAGCTAATAAATATTCATCACGTCATCAGTTCTTATATGGATATTCATCGGTAAATATTGAAACACATACTTGAACAAAGTTACTTACAAATATTGACGATAATAGAGTTGAACTAAATAACCAGGCCAACCTATCGTGTATCAGTACGTCAACGTGGCAGAGGTGCCAGACAATTAACCCTTTCGCTGCCAATGCCGGATCTGTGATTACCTATGCAAACAGTTTGGATCCAGATGAGACGCCGAATAACTCGGCGTCTCATCAGGATCCAAACTGTTTGTTACTGTTACTATGTTTTTGAAACAAAAATGAAGAAAATAAAAAAAAATGAAATTTTGTAGCAGCCTACAAAGTTAGCAGACGACAGCATTTGGCAGCGAAAGGGTTAATTAAAAAACATTGCAAATGCGAAATTGTGAAAAAACATTTCGCATACAGTTTGGATCCAGATGAGACGCAGAGTTGAAAAGAACATGAGGAAAGGCTGATTGCAACATTAAATGAGAAGAGATTTTCTATAGACGAACATTTGTCAAACATTCTAGTGGTTAATTAATAGTTCGCAGCTTTCTCGTATAAAGTTGCATGTGTATGTAATGTACTGTACGCTCTCGATAACCGTAACCTTCTCGTATATAGTTGCATGTATATGTCATGTATCGTAGGCTCTCAATAACCGTAACTTTCTCGCATATAGTTGCATGTATATGTGATGTATCGTAGGCTCTCGATAACCGTAACTTTCTCGTATATAGTTGCATGTATATGTCATGTATTGTAGGCTCTCAATAACCGTAACTTGCTCGTATATAGTTGCATGTATATGTCATGTATCGTAGGCTCTCGATAACCGTAACTTTCTCGTATATAGTTGCATGCATATGTCATGTATTGTAGGCTCTCGATAACCGTAACTTTATCGTATTTAGTTGCATGTATATGTCATGTATCGTAGGCTCTCGATAACGCCAACTTTTATAAAAGGAGATTTGTATCCTTTTAGCCGGCGACTGCATAATGCAGGTCAAAAGTCATGGAGCTTTTAGTGTTACTTTGAACCTGCATTAAGCTGCTAATTGTCTTAGAGAACAATAAGGATACTTATTTGAGGTTTCGGATTAGCGAGGTCGTACTGTATGTAGCGAGGAGATTAATTATTTACACACAAAGGAACACTATGTGGTGAGCAGATCTGCAGTAAAATACTAAAATCGTCATTTCTCCACCAAACTGTATACTGTGACCACTTTTTAGAATCGTCTCTTCGAAACTATTTTAAAGAGTGGTCACAGTATAGGGTTTGGTGGAGAAATAAAGGAAGCTACTCTTGCATAATTCAAATTTACGCATCTTATCTAGACCTTTAAGTGAGGTTTCAATTTCTCTAACGGGTAGGAAATCGACTCTTGTCATGCTGTAAAAAATGTGCCCGCTCCACTACGGTCTGGAACATCTCTTACTTACTTCAAATTCATAGTGAACTACACGAATCAGTTGGGTGCTAAAACGTTGTGTTCCTAATAAGATGCTGAGTTTGTTGAGTTTGCAAATGCGAGTGGTGTCACGTGTTCCGTATGTTAACAGTTCAGTGTTCGATCCAGGACCAAACCCTAGCGTATCTTGCATCTGACAATTTAAGTCTTTACCTTTAACCATATCCTTCATGTAAACGCATTTCCACGCCTTTATAAACATAGTAGACCCAGATCAGAGAGCTCATATCGGAGCTGACTGATCTGGGTCTACTCTGTTTGATATGGTATAGTACAGATCTGATTCTACAGTTTCTGCCTGAGCCAAAGTATAACGTGTACATATGCCGTTATAAAAATTATGTTAATAAATATTCGAGATGTCATCATTTCTTACATGAATATTAAAAAGGAATTGTTTAATAAATAAACTCTTTAACACATTTCCAAACAGAGCAGATCTAGATCAGAGAGCTCCAATAGATCCGCATCAGAGAGCTCCTATAGATCCACATCAGACGTGTCTGATTTCTTTGCTTATGAAACAGTATACATCTGATCATACAGTTTCTGTCATAGAAAAAAATCTTTTTTTATAACATCATTAACTTTTTCCTCCATAACTACGCCTTTCTACGCCTCTGTAAAAGTCACTATATGATATCATTGTGATAAATAGAGCATCTGCTCCATAGGAGCAAATGCTCTATTTATCAAAATGGTTTCAAAACTACACAATTCTAACATTTTTATTTTCTGGAGTAAATGTTCCTTCTCGGTAGATTTATTCAAAGAAGTTGGGTCTAAACTTTGCCCATGGGGGAATGGGTTAAGCAAATTCACCTAATCAATATTCATACATTAATTATTGCTTACACAACTATTCATCCGGGGCATGGCCCTTTAGACGCGACACTTTTCCCCCATTATGACTACAGACAAAAATAACGTAACTTAATAATCGCGATATTGTTATTTCTTACATGGGTATTCAGTTATTCCCCGGTATTAAAGCTGAAATAAAACATACCTCTTATAAATCCCAGCCAGTATTCATACTATCTGACATACACTGTTAGAGAGACAGATCACACTATCATCACAAGGTACTTAACAAACGGCATGTACAGTAAAAACTCCCTACAACGACCACACATAGAATATCTTCTCCTGGCTTTTGTAAGGCAGTTTGTAGCAAAATGTCTCATATCTGTCATATAGCCTCATATCCATCATATAGCCTCATATCCATCATATAGCCTCATATCCATCATATAGCCTCATATCCATCATATAGCCTCATATAGCCTTATATCCATTATATAGCCTCATATCATCATCATAGCCTCATCTCCATCATATAAAATCATAGTCATGCCTTTACAAACAGAGTAGACCCTGATCAGGCAGCTCCTGTAGTAGCCGTCTGATGAGGGTCTGCTCTGTTTTGCTTACGGAATTATATAAATGCGATTCTAGTTTCTGCCAAGATAAAGTATTATTTATTCATACACTATGCATCCATTAAATATTTTAATAATTATTAGTGATTATTTCTTATATGAATATTAAACAGTTAGAGCGTTAATGAATGTTTGTATAACCGATCATCTTTCAGCTATATTGAAAGGCGTCCATGTGTATTCATTTACCCCGTACTCCATGAATATTCATAAAAGAAATAATGATATCATGAATATGAATTACATTTAATTGTTAAAAAGGTACGGGGTGGATGTTTTATATCATAAGCGAACATAGCAGACCACGATAAAAGCCGTCTGATTTGCGTCTACTCCGTTTGAAGATGCACAGAAAGGCTGATTTATGGAGTAAATGATTAATGGAAGGTTTAGAGAAGTTCAACTGTAACGCAAAACGAATCACACTGCGCCAGTCACACAGTGCCAATCTCACTGCGCCAATCACACTGCGCCACTCCTAATGTTCACAGATGCTATTTAAATATTATCCGCTATTGCAGACCTTTAGCTCCTTCACTGATGTTGAACCTGCAGTGACCTTTGTAAGCAGTTTTTGATCCAGATGAGACGCCGAATAACTACAAATTGTTTGTTACCATGACAATATTATTGGTGTTATGTTAAAGAATAAGGAAGAAAAATCAAAATTGTAAATTGCATCAGACGATGAAATTTCGCAGACGACACTTTGTGGCAGCGCAAGAGAAAGACTCCTGGTGGGAAATCATAATGGTGAAGTGTCACATATGCTATTAGTCAGCCATTTTACTATTTCACTGCCGATGCTACATCTGTGATCACGCATGCAAAACGTTTGAATCCGGATGAGACGCCGAGTAACTCGAACTAATCAGGGTCCGAACCGATTGTTACTATTACCGGATTGTTATTTTTTTAAATAAACATGAAGCAACTAAAGACATTAAATTGTGGCAGACGCCAGGTTTTCAAACGACATTTGGCAGCGAAAGAGTTGAACCTTTAACGCTGTGGGTAGTTGCTGTCTAACCATAACCCTCTTTCTGTCTGCAAAAGTGTCCCCTGTTTCAATTCCTAAAGAATATGTGCCAGCATTAACCCATTACCTCATAGGCTATGTTAGACCATATCTCTTTAAATAAATCTAGTAGAGAAAATGAAAAAAATAGATTTTTTAAGTTTGAAACCATTGTGATAAATAGAGCATTTGTTCCTATAGGAGCAAATGCTCTATTTATCACAATGGTTCCACAAAGTGACTTTTACAGAGTCGTTAAAAGTCGTCAGTATGACGGAATGGGTTAACTGTTTACGAACAGTGTCAGAGTGTCAGTCATTTTGGATGCTGGTATGATGTGCATTACTCGGTGTCTCATCTTGAACCGATCTGTAAAGTAATCACTGGACAAGAGCTCTAGCTCGCTACAGGCGAAAAGTGACACTAGTGAAACAGCATCGGTGGGAAATTTGTAAAATGGAAAAATTTAGATTGATTTTGCAACACTGGTCTAAATGAGACAAAGTATTCCATGTAAAAGAAAATATGAACTGCACCGTTAGAAATGTACTTTCCCTTATCTCCGAGATAGAACAACGGGTTAAGATTCCCTGATCTATAACATGTGTAAGATCACTTTAGAACATATAATGACGTCATACGTCATATATGGCGTCAAACCATGGGAACCGATGTTTACATGTCATTTAAACGGCAAAAATACACTTTTTTATGTGAGAAATAGAATCTGATGTTCGTTGTCTTTTAAGATCACATGTTCCTAAACTCACCAAGAAAATGTTATTAAGCTCGCCAAGGCTTACTTAATGACATTTTCTAAGGCTCGTTTAGGAACATGTGATCTTAAAAGACAACTCGCAACAGATCCTCTATGTATGTTCTCGTTTGTAATGGATGCAGAGAATTTTAGATTGGTCAAACTGGAGACAAATTATGTACATGTAACAGAAGGAGAGTGCAAGACAAACAAATTAGAAATCCATCATCAAGTCAACTACCGTTAAGTTCTCATTTAGACCAGTGTTGCAATATCAATCTAAAAGTTTTCCATTTTACAAATTTCACACCGTTGATGTTTCAGCTAGGTTACTGATGGAAAAAAAGAATCGCAGCAGACGAAAATTTTGCAGACATTTTCAAAGAATGCTTATCATTTCCTTCATATAAACACAAGATGTTGAAAACAGTGTCGACCCAGATCAGACGAATCCTATAGGAACCGTCTGATCAGGATCTGCTCCGTTTGCTTCATAATTATAACAGGTTTGACTGTATAGCTTCTACAAAAAAAACAAGCAACCCTGTGCACATACACGGTATGTCATTATACGCAACCCTGTGCACATACACTGTATGTCATTATAAACAACCCTGTGCACATACACAGTATGTCATTATTATTATTATTATTATTATTATTATACCACATTTATATAGCGCTCTTTTCACACGGGATATGTGCGTTCAAAAGCGCTGTACATGGATGAAATCAATAATCGGAACGAACCGCATGATTATCTATCCAGACAATGAAAGATTTACAATAGATATGCAATAAATATAAAGTCAGTGATTATTACAATCCATATCTATCGGCTAAATAAACCGACCGGCTGGTTAACCGACAAAAATGAAACATGAAACAATGTTAAAAAAAACATTATGCATTTCTATCAGCCACATGAACCGACCGGCTGGATGGATGATAAGAAAGAAACATGGAACAGAAGACATTACATCTTTCCATCAACTACTTGAAACCGACCAAGTTATGTCATTAATAAACTACCCTGTGCACATACATTGTATGTCATTATAAACATTCACCTAATAGATATTCATGACGTCATTATGTTTTTCATGATTATTTACATTGTAATAGGGGATGGGTTAGTCTTTAGGTTACTACTGGTAGCTTTACTAACATCTGCAAGTAGTATGGATTTCTACGCTAAATATCGCGCCGTGCTAGTATCAAATTCGTTATCCAAATCACACGAGACACGCACTATTGATGTCTATTGCTACGTATTGCATGATTATAAAATAACAATACATGTATAATGTGAAATCCTTTGTCTCGCGAATAAAATATAGTATCGGCGCAAACTAGTATGCTGTATTTTCACTTACTGACAATTCCTTTGAGTTTTAAAAATACTGACCGAGCGAAAAACAACTTGGGTCCAGATGGGACGCCGAATAACACCACATCTCATTTGGGTCCAACTCTTAGAATAGGCATAAACATGTACCAACTCTAATGGTAATTTGCGCGATAAAGCTTAGAATAGGAATATACAAATTCTAATGGTAACTTGCACGATAAAACTTAGAATAGGCATATATCAATTATAATGGTAATTTGCGCGATAAAGCTTAGAATAGGCATATACAAATTCTAACGGTAATCTGCACGATAGAGCAAGGAAACATGAACGATAAAGCATAGACTAGGCATATGTCAGATTAGCAGAATATAATGTCTAACCATATATGAAAAGAGACATTTTATTCCACACATTTAATAATGCCGTCGTTTATTAATTCTAAACCATGTTTATGTTCGACTACAGTTGAACTTCGATATCTCGAACTCGGATAACTCGAACTTCGGTATAACACGAACTTAAAGTTCGGTCCTTCCAAAATCTTACATTACAGAATTGCTCTAAAATGTATCACTACGCATATCTAGAAACACATTTCACAGCTTAATGTAGGTCTACAGTAATGCTGAAAACTCCTACAGGAGCTTTCAACATTACTGTAGACCTGCATCAAGCTGTGAACTTAAGAAATTGTCCAGATTAGAACTCGGATAACTCGAACACTTCCGTTATATCGAACTAATTTATATAGTCCCCTGAAGTTCGAGATATCGAAGTTCAACTGTATTTCTTTTCAAAACACTCTCAGAGCTTCAAACATTGTGGATCCTGACATCCGGCGTCTCATTTGGATCCAAACTTCACGCAATTGTTGTCAAGGAACAATAATTAACTCTTTGCATGCTAGCAGTATACCCGTGATTACCTATGCAAACAGTTTGGATCCAGATGAGGCGACACATAATGCGAGGTGTCATGAGCATAAAAACTGTTTGACACGTTGACTACAATTTTGTAAAGAAATGAGAGATGTTTTACCTTAAGAATTGAAGCAGACGACAAGTTTTGCAGACGAAACATTACTCAGCATGCAAAGTGTTAATGGTTCCGGAAATTGTTGACAAATGACTTATGCGAATCACGCCTACAGTGAATCGCGCATGGACAAATCGGGGCTTAACCATTTCGCTGCCAAAGTCTGTCGTCTGCTAACTTTGTCGTCTGCTACAACTTTTTATTTTTATTTTTATTTTCTTCATTTTTGTTTCAAAAACATAGTAACAGTAACAAACAGTTTGGATCCTGATGAGACGCCGAGTTACTCGGCGTCTCATCTGGATCCAAACTGTTTGCATAGGTAATCACAGATCCGGCATTGGCAGCGAAAGGGTTGAGAGGATTTGTTAGCATTATTTTCGTCTAACAGAAGTATAAACTATTATCCAGCTGTGAGAAAATAACGCTTGCTTATATTTGGATCAGGTGCAATTTTGACTACGTTCGAATCGATTCACTCATTTATCCCGTATGATTTAAGGAAAATTCGTCAAGATCATATTTAAGAACCATTTTTTAGGGAGCACAGCATACAGCATATGTGCTGGTATAAACCATTGGCATTGATGAGGTCAACACACAAAAAACATACTGATCAGAGGGCTTTATCTGGGTCTACACTGATAGCCTAGACCCAGATCATAAGCTCCTGTAGGAGCCGTCTGACCAGGGTATGTTCTGTTTGCTTTTGCTATAATATAGATTTGATTCTCCAAGTTATATTTATTTTGTTCATATTACCGTACTAAAAGTTCAATGAATTGATAGTCATTATGTTATTATTTCTTGGCTGTATATTCATGGAGTAAATAGTTAAGCGAATTAAAATTTAAGGAGTAAGATTCGTAAAAGCAGGTGGTTGCTTAACCCATTACCTCATAGGTCATATTTAGATACAACCACTTTGAATAAATCTACCGAAAAGGAGCATTAAGTAGAGAAAAGGAAAAGTTAAGAATTTTGTAGGTTGAAACCATTGTGATAAATTAGAGCATTTGCTCCTATAGGAGCAAATGCTCTATTTATCAAAATGACTTTTACAAAGTCGTCAAAAGTCGTCAATATGAGGGAAATGGTTAATCCGAAATAATTGCAAAGTAATTAGTTTTAATCTTCATTAATCTACAACCTGTTCAATTACACAGTAGTGTATGTCTTTTAAACCATTCGTTTTACTTCATTAAAATGCATGTAAGAAATAATGACATCATGAATACTAATTAGATTAATTGTTATATTATATGGCACGGGAAATTTTGACCATGGCAGAAACTGTATAATAGTATAATATATCTATGTTATATTATAAGTAAACATAGCAGACCCTGATCAGACGGCTTCTACATGGTTCTCCTACATGAACCGTCTCGTCTGGGTCTACTCTGTTTACAAAGGCGTATAATGGTGTATTTATTGAGTAATGGTTACATGGCCGCTAAAGACACGTGCATGGAGCTATAGAATTATATATAGAATATTGTAAATACCTCGGAAGGGAAGTTTGATAATGTGTAATAATAATAAACACTCTGTTTTCGAATTTTCGGTCATTTGACCTTTATCAAGAAACATTTCTGAGTAAAATCAATTAAGTGGCCTCCATTATAGAGACATGAAATGAAAGACGTCTTTCATTTCATGTCACCAAAATAGAGGCCACTTAGTTGATTTCATGCAGAATTGTTTCTTGAGAAAGGTCAACTGACCGAAAGTTCGAAAACAGAGTGTTTATTTTTATTACATACAGAATTATATCTATGTTATATTATAAGCAAACAGAGCAGAGAATGATCAGACGGATCTAACCGGGCTGTCTGATCTGTGTCTTCCCTGTTTGCAAAGGAGTAGAAAGGTGTTTTTATGGAGTAAAGGGTTTATGACCGCTAAAGACAGGTGCTTATACATGGAATAAAACAATACCCAGGATCAGATGCAGTGTACGAGCATATTTGGTTTTATTATTTTACACGTGTATATTCTAACACAGTTGTCACTAAGGTATATTGTTCAATATTGATTAGCATTTCCTTACAAAAATAATTGAACATAACCTGTACCATCACTTGACCGACATCTTATTACATGTACAAACATACATGTAGGGTTAGTACTATCACCGGTCAGGAGCACATGACCGGTATCTTATTACAAACATTTGATTGGTACTACATGTATCACCGGTCAGGAAAGTGAAAATAAAGACAAGTTGAATTTCGATATCTCGATATTCAAGGGCACATATAACTTACTTCGATATAACAGGCGCGAGTCATTCAATTTCTTAATCTCTCAACTTCGCAGCTTAATGAAGGTCGGAAAAATGCTGAAAAGTCCTGCAGGAGCTTTCAGTATTACAAATGTACTTTCGACCTGCATTAAGCTGTCACATGTGTTTCTGGATTTGTGTAGTTATACATTTTAGAACAACTCTGTATTGTAAACGTTAGAAGGATTGAACTTTTACTTCGAGTTAAACCTAAATTCGAGTATTCCGAGTTCGAGATATCGAAGTTCAACCATATAGCGTATATCCAGATCAGTCGCCATGTTAAAAATAGTACATAAAAGCTCGGTCAATAGTACATAGAAGTTCGGCCAATAGTACATAGAAGCTCGGCCAATAGTACATAGAAGCTCGGCCAATAGTACATAGAAGCTCGGCCAATAGTACATAGAAGCTCGGCCAATAGTACATAGAAGCTCGGCCAATAGTACACAGAAGCTCGGCCATTATTACATAGAAGCTCGGCCAATAGTACATAGAAGATCGGCCAATAGTACATAGAAGCTCGGTCAATAGTACATAGAAGCTCGGTCAATAGTACATAGAAGCTCGGCCAATAGTACACAGAAGCTCGGCCAATAGTACATAGAAGCTCGGCCAATAGTACACAGAAGTTCGGCCATTAGTACATAGAAGCTCGGCTAAAAGTACACAGAAGCTCGGCCAATAGTACACAGAAGCTCGGTCAATAGTACACAGAAGCTCGGCCAATAGTACATAGAAGCTCGGCCAATAGTACATAGAAGCTCGGCCGGCCAATAGTACATAGAAGCTCGGCCAATAGTACATAGAAGCTCGGCCAATAGTAAGCTAACGGAAATCAACATTAAATCAGAACCAAATATGCACAGACATTATTTTTTTTCATAGCCAGGTGAGAAGTAATACAACAGTTCATGTTGGTGTTTTCTTAATGCGACGAGAAAAAACCAAACAGTTCGCGTATTCTTCCTCCAGATACACGCCCAAGTCAAATCGACCTTACCAGAATTACACGATTATCTCCGATCAACGCCGACAGACCAGTGCGCATAAGAAGTGTCTATGGAAAGGTACATTTGGTTTCGTAAATAGGCCGTCCGAATGCAATAATCTGTTACATTTAACAACATTTGCAAATAGTAGATCCAGATCAAATAGCTGATCAGACATTGTTCTGTTTGCTTATGAAATAATATTGATCTGAATATACAGTGCCTCTCATGGTCTAATAGTCCTGTGTTCATTTGTTATTATAAACATTCAGCTAACAAATATGCATGATGTCATTACTTCTAACATGAATATGAATGATGCCATTACTTCTAACATGAATATGCATGACGTCATTACTTCTAACATGAATATATATCTAGTAAAGAGTTAAACGCATACCCGGTCAGAAAAACATGAAACTGCACATAGCCTTAGATATCTAGGTCAGTTTAACAGCTAGCCAAGAAAAACCATGATGAAACTGTACATAGTCTAAAATATCTGGACCAGTTTAACCGCTAGCCAAGATGAACTTGTACACAGCCTAGACTATTTCGATCAGTTTAAAAGTCAGCCAACTGAGTGGTCGTATTAAATAAAGTCAATTCCGGACAAAACTGTTCTTCCGGGAATCACTGTATATTTTTAAGAATATTTGGTCAGTAATAAGCACAGTCCCTCTGGTAATGTACTCCGGCTGAATTGTATTCCCAAGCTTCCTCCGTCTCGTTTGAGTTTGCGGCATCCGACAAAAAGCATTGATGCCATCTTGGAAAGTACTCGACAGATCGACAATCTCCGGATTCTAAACAGGCAGCCTTGCAGTCGTAAATGGTTGTTTCGTTGAGGACATCGAAATTGAATCCGCGCAAGATATACTTCGGTATCGTCTGGAAAGTGTTGCCATAGAAACGGCATTCATCCACACATTGTCGGTGAAGAGCGTCGTAGCTGAAGCCTGGATCACATTGACATATTCCATGATGACAACTACTGTTCAGGAGACAACACTCATCATTTCCGGCTGTACATGGGCTGCCCATGCCGCCATGATAGATGGCACCAGCAACGTCCGTATTCCGAGACCTCGCGTACTGGTTCACCGATTCTAATGTCGTTTTTACGTCTTCGACTTGCGCTTCCACGTCTTCGCCCACACGTGCCGTCTTTTCGTCAACAGTCCCTTTGACAACTACAAAGTCATTTTTCAGTTTCTTGTCCAGACTGGCCAAAATCTTGTCCATCAACGCTTCTTGGGCTATGAATCGTTTAATAAGGTTCAGTTTAGACTCAACGCGCTTCAAGTTATCAAAGAGTTTTCCTGTTCTGTCCTTTGGGTCTGCCTCGGGTTCCTTAGTGTCTTCCACAACATTGTTCTCCGATATGGGTTCAGCGTCATTTTCATACGCACCCATTGTAAAATTTTCTATTTGTTCGTTAAAATACTCCTCGAGAGTGTCTATCGTTTCAATCAAATCATTTCCCTCAGATATTACGCTTTCCACATCCTCGTGAAGTTCACGCATAGCTTTAAAAGCCTCTTTGTTACTTTTGCCACTAGAAACAAACGTTATCAAACAAAGTATGCACACAAACAAGATCTCCGCCTTTAGTCGCCTCATTGTCTACACAGTGTTCTCGACAAAACTTTGTAGAATACGTTGTATTAAACACGTCTGCTAAACACCAGCTCCAGCACCGAAACTGTTTTCAAACACTGTCGCTTAACCCATAAGGCGCCAGAACCAATTATAAAAGATCTTTTCAAACAGTGTAGACCCAGATGAAAGTGCTCCTGGAAGAGCCCTATGACCAGGGTCTGCACTTTTTGTCATAAAATTCATTTTCTTCGATGAATAAGTCTGACGCAACTGGTTGTTTAATTAATATTCAGAAAAGGAATGAGTCAGTTATAACTGTTCAACAGGTTGAGGGGTAATGTATACATGCATTATAATTAGTCTCCCTACACCGGATATATCACGAGTGGCGTACTTGTCCTTTAGCATGCCGAGCAGTTCCGAGTGGGGGTATTTTAACTCATCTAGTCCCATATCATTTAGGAAAACCCGTCCAGATTTTATTTTGGAACCCGTACATTGTTCATGCTGAGGGGAAACAACAAATAAACTATTTGCTGACATATACATGTTTTATCCATTGATATTGATGTGTTCAGCAAACGAAACTACCGGCACAAATGGTTTACCCTTGGTCCATGCTTATAAAGCTTTTAGTTGAGTCTGAGTTTCGTTCTCAAGCTTTTGATTGGTCAGATTTGAGTTCACAAGCTTTTGATTGGTCAGATTTGAGCCAAAGGCTCAAATCTGACCAATCAAAAGCTTGAGAACGTTCTCAGACTCAACTAAAAGTTTTATAAGCATGGACCCTGATGAATATTCATGTAAGAATTATTGACATCATTGTTATAATAAAATGTGAGAAAAGGAAGTTTTGATTATAGGAGAAATAACTGAATCATAGTTATATTATTCGATACACAGACTAAGCAGACCCTGATTAGACAGCTCTACTATGGGAGTCTGCATTGTTTGCAAATTCGTCCAATTGACGGATGTATCATGTAAAGGGTAAATTCAGACTGAAGTAGAGGATATGAACTATTTTTTCATTGCTTTCTAAAAATAAAATTAAAAAAATGGAACCTAATGATACGTCAAAGTACATGGCGTTCTCTCTTGGTCCAAACCTTTTAACCCTGTACTCCATAAATACGCATTCCTACGCGGTTGCAAACAGAGTAGACCCAGATCAGACAGCTCATGGAGGAGGCTTCTGATCAGGATCAACTCTGTTTGCTTACGATATGATATAGATATGATTCCTTAATTTCTGCTATCGTCAAAAGTTTATATGTCCACGTGATATTTAAACAATCCAATTAATTTTGATGACGTCATTATTTCTTACATTAAAATTCGTGGAGTAGAGTGTTAAAATATTATTACGGAATTGTGCATTGTGTGACAATGGTAAACTGTATACTTATATATCAATACGTATCTGTAAATATGTTAGTCTTCTTCTTCAGACTCTATTAATAGTATTCATACCCTTCATTAATGTTTATGCAAGACTCTGCCTATGAATAATATAAATAAATTTAATTATTGTATTAAAAATATAACTCAACGACGTTTATTGCTGCAGCAATAAGAGATCTGTGACATATAAGCACACAGAGTAGATCCAGATCAGACAACTCACATAGGAGCTGTCTGATCTGCGTCTTATATGTTTGTAAAGGCGTAAAAAGGTGTGGTTATGGAGCAACGTTTATGTTATAAACATGACTAGAATGCCAGCATTTCGGATCGTGATGAGACGTCGAGGGTATTGGTTCAATTTTTTTTGCAGAAAATGTACAATGTCGTGTAAAATAATTAATATTTTGATGTTACAGACATTTCGGACATCTTTGAGAGTTGTTTAGGTATAAAGTTATATATAGATAGATAGATTTTATACAGGAGAATAAGGCAATATGCCCATCCTTGCACATATAATTTACATGCAAATAAGCTAAATATACCGTTCAATGGTGTCAATCAAAAATAAAAGAAACCGCCAATGTCGGTATGGCCGGATTGCCGATTAAAGTGATATAGATGAACAGTCAATCATTATACATTTCTGCATCAGCAGATGCTGAAGGCATAATAAATAGTTAAATATATTCCATTTGCATGTAATGAGGTCCTATGAAAAGGCCAATGGTGACCTTGATCTTTGACCTAATGACCTCAACAACCATAGGGGTCATCTAGTGGTCACGACCAACCACCACAGCAAGTTTGAAGATCCCCAACCAAACCATTGAGCAGTTATTAATCGGAAACCATTTCATCAGTTAAGGTCATGGTGACCTTAATCTTTGACCTAGTGACCTCAAAAACAATAGGGGTCATCTACTTGTCATGACCAACCATCACAGTAAGTTTGAAGATCCTAAGCAAAACTCTTGAGCAGTTGGAAACCATTTTACCAGTTACGGTCATGGTGACATTGACCTTTGACCTAGTGACCTCAAAAACATTAGGGGTCGTCTAGTGGTCATGACCAACCACCACAGCAAGTTTGAAGATCCTAAGCCAAACCTTTGAGCAGTTATTGATTGGAAACCATTTCACCAGTTAAGGTCATGATGACCTTAATCTTTGACCTAGTGACCTCAAAAACAAGAGGGCTCATCTAGTTGTTATGACCAACTACCACAGCAAGTTTGAAGACCCTAAGCCAAACCCTTGAGCAGTTATTGATCAGAAACAATATTACCAGTTACGGTCATGGTGACATTGACCTTTGACCTAGTGACCTAAAAACATTAGGAGTCATTCAGTGGTCATGACCAACTACCACAGCAAGTTTGAAGATCCCCAACCAAACCATTGAGCAGTTATTAATCGGAAACCATTTCATCAGTTACGGTCATGGTGACCTTAATCTTTGACATAGTGACCTCAAAAACAATAGGGGTCATGTAGTTGTCATGACCAACCACCACAGTAAGTTTGAAGCCAAACCCTTGAGCAGTTAGTTATCGGAAACTTATTCACCAGTAAGGTCATTGTAACCTTGACCTTTGACCTAGTGACTACAAAAACAATAGGGGTCATCTAGTTGACCAACCACCACAGCAAGTTTGAAGATTCTAGGCCAAGTTGTTTATTAGTTATCGATCGGAAACAAAAAGGTAAACCTTGAAATTCTCTAAGTCAATGAAGCGTAAAAGCTAGGTCAAAAAGGGGTCATACATGTAGTAACCTGCTAACCTATGACATGTAATGTGGCCCTCATTCTGAACCAACATGCCAAGTTTGGTTACTGTAGGTGTTATACTTTGGCTATAACTAACACAAACAAAAGGTCAACCTGGAAATTCTCTAAGTCAATGAAGCGTAAACACTAGGTCAAAAAGGGGTCATAGTAACCTGCTAACCTATGACATGTAATGTGACCCTCATTCTAAACCCACATGCCAAGTTTGGTTACTGTAGGTATTATACTTTGGCTATAACTAACTCAAACAAAAAGGTCAACCGGACGGACTGCCGGACGGACGGACAGCATTCGCCAATCTATAAGCCTGGATTGCGAGCAATCCGGCCAATAACGGTCAAAGGGAGCTAACTCATACAGGTCCCCAATATAATGGAGGATGAGTTACTTCCCTTATAATAAGCACTAAATCCCAGGATGGAGTAAAGGTTCTATATTATTTACCTCCACCATGACTACTCATCAGAATCACCAGTTCAAGATGATTCTAATGAGCAGATACACTAACGAGTTCGGTGGATACATAACAGAGTTTACTATTTCAACCACACCCCTATTCTTTATCTAAAGTCCTGAATTCATAACTAGTACAAAACAAAACACTAACACACACACAAATATATATACTGATCGAATTTGATCTCATTCCTATTATATTTGTTTCTCTATTAGAGTAACAATTCTACATATCTGTATATATAATAGAAGAGCACTTTTAATTTATCAATTAAAATAATACAGGTTATTTCTCTTTTCAAAACCTTTATAGATGAATATAGCTAATGTCTTCACTGTGATTTCATTTTCTGATTTTAATAAACTGTCAGTGATGAATTTTATCATATTTGGGTGTTTCCAATAATATTTTTTGTGTAAATATTTCTTAAGTCAGAATATAATGGACATTGAAGTAAGAACTGAAATTCATCCTCTAAAGTGTTGCATAATTGGCATTTCCTATCAATGGTTCGTGCCATCTTCCTGCTTCGACTGCAAGTCTATGTGCTGATACACGGAACCTACTAAGTGCTATTCTAATTTTTTCAGTTTTTAAGAAATTAAGATATGGCTGAAAAGTAAAGTCACAGTACACTCTATAAGTTCTTGCCCTAGTTGAATTTTCCAAATCAATATTCCATAGCTGTACATAGTTATCTGTAAGTTGTTGTTTAAACATTGACAAGAATAGATTAATATTTTCAACTCCTTGATTTAGTCAGACAGTGTTGAAACCTGAGTTTTCTAATAATATTTTCACTGACTTTGCCCACGAATTTCTTCCGGGAAACTTCTCTAAATCATTTAACATAATATTATATACATATTTTCTATATTTTTCATCTGCACATCTAGTAACTTTAAACCAATATTTAATGACTCTTGCTGGTCTTTTTAATTTTATTGGATATTTACTTCACTATTGAGTTCACTATATATTAAGCTATTTTGTGCCTGATATCTTACACAAAGTACTTGTTTACAAAATTGCACATGCATACATTCTAACCTAGCTGCCTCATTTATACCCCACATTACTATGCACCTCACTTGCATAGCTTAAACTTGGTTCAATGAGTTTGTCGAACAGGTCTAACTTATGACTGACTGACATATTTGGAAACTTTGCCAGACATGATTTAAGTTTAAAAACAGCTTTCAATGCCTGACCATACAATGCTTCAGTTGTAGCTTTAAAAGAATCCCCAGCTGTAAATATAGCCCCAAGATATTCAAAACTAGAGGTTTTTGTCACAAAAACGGATGTCTCCCCTCTAATAAAAACAATATGTAAAGGGAAATCACTAAAAATGTTATGGACCTGATGAATGATACTTCCCCTTATTATGCACTTTCCAAACAAAATGATAAAAGCTAATAACTCAAAAAATATTGAGACCAGAGTTATGGCCCTTGTGCATGACACTTACTTTCATCATACCCTTTCCATAAATAAAATGTCATTCCAATAGCATTAGTCGAACAGGAGTTATTGATTGGCCAAAAATGTAACGAAGGGCAATAACTCCAAAAGTATTGAAGCAAGAGTTATGGCCCTTGTTCATGATACTTTCTCTCATCATGCTCTCTCCATGTTTGAAGTTTCAATACAATGGCAAGAGCCATGTAGGAGTAATCGTCCAGACAAGAAAGCGTTATACAAATGTACAATGAGCAATAATTCTCAATTTTTTGAAGCCAGAGTTATTGGCCTTATGCATGACACTTTCACTTATCATGCTCTTTCCATGTATGAAGTTTCAACACAATGGCAGAAGCCATGTAGGAGTTATCGTCCAGACAAGAAAGCGTTAAACAAATGTACAAGGGGCAATAACTCAAAATTCATTGAAGCCCAAGTTAAGGATCTTATGCATGGCACTTTCTCTTATTATGATCTTTCAATGTATGAAGTTTCAATCCAATGGCATGCGCCATATAGGAGTTATCGTCCTGACAAAAAAATGTGATTTTTTACAAAAAGGCAATACTTCTTATATTAATGAATCTATCCATATATTAAGTTTCAATCCAATGGCATGAGCCATATAGGAGTTATCGTCCGGACAAAAAATGTGATTTTTTTTACATGGGGCAATAACTCCAATATTAGTGAGGCCAGTGTTATGGGCCTTGTGCATGACACTTCCTCTCGTCATGATCTTTCCATATACTAAGTTTCAATCCAATGGCATGAGCCATAAAGGAGTTATTGTCCGAACAAAAAAGTGTTATTTTTTTACAAGGGGCAATAACTCCTATGTTAGTGAAGCCAAAGTTGTCGACCTTGAGCATGACAATTCCTATCATTATGCAATTTCTATATATGAAGTTTCAATCAACAGGCATCAGGCATATTGAAGTTATCGTCCGGACAAAAAGTGTGACGGACGGACGGACAGACAGACAGACGGAGAGACAGACAACTCTCACGAAAGCAATATGTATCCCTTATAAAGATATCGGGGGAGACATATTTACTAACTATTTCCAACATTTCTCCCTTGTAAGTAAATTTGTTATTATTTCTAAACCGCCCACCTTTTCAAAAGATCAAAATTTTTGTTTTTTGGATGTTTACTTTAAGTCTCCATTTGTCACAATACTCTTCAAGTAAGTCTAAGCCATTCTGCATTCCTTTTTCTGTTTCAGATAATAAAACTATGTCATCAGCATACAACAGTAAAACTAGTTTTAACATAGTTTTAGCATGCAGTGGTTCCTACACCTACATTATAACCTGTCCTGTGCCACCATTCACATTCATTTATTGAACATAGGAATCTTAACCCTTCTCTTGCTGAATTTTAAAATACATTTCCCCTTCTTTACCCATGCCCTGTTGTATAATTACATATATCTTCACTGTGTACAAGTAGTTCGCTGTGCAAACACTGATGTGGAGTGCACTGGTTTCACAATCAACTTGTAAATAGTGCAGACCCTGATGAGACAGCTCCTGCAGGAGCTGTCTCATCTGGGTCTTCACTATTTACAGGTAGGTATATTGACGTGAATAGCAAGCGAAGGGTTAAGCACCGGATGGTTGCTTAATGCAGAGCAAACATAATGAAGAAAGCTCCTATGGGAGATTTTCGCATTACTTTTGATCTGCATTAAGTTAAACCTGCATAACAGACCCGTAATTAGATCTCTTTTTTAACCCATTACCTCATAGGCTATTTTTAGATACAACCTCTTTGAATAAATCTACCGAAAAGGAGCATTAACTTGAGAAAAGGAAACTTTTAGAATTTTGTAGTTTGAAACCATTGTGATAAATAGAGCATTTGATCCTATATGAGTAAATGCTCTATTTATCATAATGGTTTCATAAAGTGACTTTTACAGAGTCGTCAAAAGTCGTCAATATGAGAGAATGGGTTAAATGGCCGCATAAGATAGGTACTACTGTCAATGGTAAGAAATGTTGATTTACAGTTTATGAATTGGTTAACAATGATTGAGAAAAATAAGCTTCGACAGATTGTAATTTTATAGCAGATGTTATTATCAGTAACCCTTTTCCCATTATTCACGAGCTGACTCAAACTTGCAAGTAGCTTGGATCAAGATGAGACGCCGAGACACCAGTGTTTCATCAGGATCCAAACTGTCTGACACTTGGTCACCATGTTTTAGCAGCTTGATGGGAGCGAGAATATTCAAAATTTCACCGGATGTGATTTTGAGTCGACATGACTTGTTCACAACGGGAGAAATTACTTTGGAGGAGGCGATACTTTAGGATATCATTTCCGTTTCTCGAGTTTAACCATTAACCCTTCCCCTGTTGCATATTCATATAGGAAATAATGACATAATGAATATTAATTATGTGATATTTTATAATGGCATCATGTACCCCGAGTGTTTTTATTTTGGTAGAAGTTGTAGAATCAGATCTATTGTGATTTCAAAAAGCAAACAGAGGATACACTGATCAGACAGCTCCCATAGGAGACGTCTGATCTTGGTCTACTCTGCTTGAAAGGGCGTGAAAAAGGCGTATCAGTGTCTGCACTGTGGGCTATAAAAATCATTTTCTGCATTGATAAATTATGATATCAGGTTTTGATAAATTAATATCCAGAAATGGAGGGGCCAGTTTTAATTATACGACATATTGTGGGTAAATGAAATGTTTATAGTGGTGCAAGAACATCGTTAAGTGGAACATTTAGACCAACATATGTTTCCTCTTTGCTTGTAAGTAAAACCCATCTAAACCAGACTTATAATGTAGCAACAATGTCGGTCTTTAAGCCATGTGACAGTTAATTACAGGGTGAAGGTCGCACAGAAAGCTCTAAAATGAGTTTTCTTACCCTGCATTAAGCAATAAGCAGCCATCTTCCTAAAATACCTCTAGAGGTTCTTCTTTAGAGACTCTGTGGTCTAGATGGAGTTTATTGTCAATTGGTCTAAGCTGTAAATATCACCTTTAGTGCTATTCTAAGTAGCACTCTTATGCGGTTTGTATATCCTGCAGAAAACAATTGTTGTAAAAGAAAGTTAATAATATGATCTCTTGAGACTTCTGAATGTTTGGCTACATACACTTTCTGAACTCCTTTAACCCGTGAATGTTCATGCAAGAAACAATTACACCACGAATATTAAGTTGCTGAACTTCCATAATAGTATATGAACAAGAGGGCAATGATGACCCTTAATCGCTCACTTGGTTATAACAGATTTATGTATACAATGAATACATGCAACCAGGGGCGGGGCCATGTTTTGCCAAGGTGTCATAATTTGAACAGTCTTGGAAAGGAACCAATAAAGGATGATATAGACTAAATATCAAAGGTCTATGCCTATTTTAAAAGATTTTCCTTTGAAAAACTGATAAGCCCCGGGGCGGATCATTTTTGGTCCGGGTCATAATTTGAAAATCGTTGTAGAGGACCATTAGATCATGCTTGTCACAATTTGTATACAGAAGTACAGTAGAACCCCTCTAATGCAACCATTTTATGAATAAACATGGATGTTTTTATATGTAGGTGGTTGCTTAATGTAGGACAAGCGTAATGCAGAAAGCTCCTCTAGGAGCTTTCTGCATTACTTTTGTCCTGCATTAAGCTACCACCTGCATCTACTATCCAGAATTATATCTCTTTTTGGTGGTCGCATTAGAGGTGTTTTACTGTATAAAGAAATGTAATTCCGAGTTCTGAGATTGAGAAAAGAGACAACCGAATGGTAATCAGTTCATATTTACCGGTAAAACATCAAGACTCTTACTATAGGAATTCATAACCATGAATGAATATTCATAAAATGAAATATATCTCAGCCTAGGAAGTAATCATGAACACTTCTATCAATATTCATTAAACATACAATGTATGGTTAAGAATGCATACCGTGTATCTGCTAAGGTAATATAAATATGCATACAGTGCTCCATCTCTACAACGACACCCTTTGGGATACGAAGATTGTGTGTGTTGTTCAGAGGGAGTTGTTATAGGGAGGGAAAATCAAACATAACTAGTTTGTTTGCAGATCCCCAGATAAGGTGTATTTCGAGAACTAAAACCGTTATGCCTCAATCAAACCCTATGTTGTGACCACTCTTTAGAATCGTCACAAAGTGACGATTCTAAAGAGTGGTCACAACATAGGGTTTGATTGAGGCATAAAGAAAATACGATGGAAAAAGGTTGTTTCTGGAGCCTTGTTGCTTCGGAAACAGTGACATGCGTTGTTGTAAGGAAGGAATCGTTATTGAGAGGGCCGTTGTAGGGAGGGAGCACTGTACACAATATCACCACTTACAAGTCACATTTACGTAAAACAGTCAATTGTGTAAAATCACTGTCTGATACCTATCTGGTACAACACTGTGATGGTTTTTATACACATGGAAATGTCCAGACCGAGATGAAAGTTCACAGTTCTCTGGACCACATAGGTTTACTAGTTATTATACTACCTACACTACCTAAGACACCACACAGGTTTCATAAAGGTTTTTACACTCAGTAGTCATTGCTTAGCGAAAACGTAACTGTTTGACACCACACAGGTAAATAAATGTTTAACACATACTATTTCACACAGTTTTCTATATAATGTGCCACACAGGCTTATATTTGAATACGTAAAGTTTCACATGTTCCACAGAGGACAGGCCGACACACAGTCTGTGGCACTAGAATATCAAACGTCGTGTTGATAATTTTAATGGAATGATGATAAATACAATTCTGTACAGGCTCAAATGCTTCTCATGATATCAGTTCAAAAGTCTCATGGAAATACCTCAGGAAAATTAAACGTGTTACATCTTCTCATGGCATTCAGTTTGCTTCAAGGTGCATTGATTAGATAGTTTGTATCTCGTATCTCAATAGGAGACCAGCTAAAGTTTGGTATGTACAGGGTACCGTCAGGGCGTATCAGTATGTACAGTAGAAGTCACCTAAAACAGACGGAAAAGTGTCTACTAACTGAAATTGCTACTAAATGTTAACCAGAAATGGTGTCAAAGCCACCTGATGCTCACCTATTTAAAAGTTAAACGTGTCATATTAAACACACAAAAAACATCATTCAATTTTCAATTTAATCTTAACAGCATCAATATCAGAACCAAAATGCAACCAAATACCAATTTTCAGCAACTTTAAAAGATTTAAGCAAGAAAGATACATACCAAATATGGAAGCCCTAGGTCTATTGATTCCAATGTAATATGCAGTTAAAGATATTTGCCAAAGTAGGTCAAAGGTGCAGGTCAGAAGGGCAAAATGTTGGCATGATCATACCAAGTATAGAAGCCCTATGCCCATTGCACCATATATTATAGGCATTTAAAGCTTTTGCAAAAGTAGGTCAAATGTCAAAGTCAAGGTCACATGGTAATAAACATTGGTATGGTTGGAAAGTCTTAAGACAGGAAAGATACATACCAAGTATATAAGTCCTAGGCCTATTGGTTGCAAAAGTAGGTCAAAGGGCAAGGTCACATGGTAAAATACATTGGTATGTTTAAAGTCTTCAGACAGAAAAGATACATACCAGGTATGGAAGTATATGCATTTAAAGACTTTTGTAAAAGTATGTCACACGTCAAGGTCAGAAAGGCAAACATATGGGCATGGCCCTAACCCTAACCCTAACCCTAACATTGGTATGTTTAAAAAGTCTTCAGACAGAAAAGATACATACCAGGTATGGAAGTATATGCATTTAAATAATTTTGTAAAAGTATGTCACATGTCAAGGTCAGAAAGGCAAACATATGGGCATGACCATACCAAGGATTGAAGTCCTAGGCATATTGGTTGCAATGATATAGGCATTTAAAGACTTTTTCAAAAAAAAGGTCAAAGGTCAATGTCACATGGTAAAAACAATGGTATGGTTGGAAAAGTCTTAAGACAAGAAAGTTGCATACAAAGTATGGAAGCCCATGGCCTACTGGTTCAATTTTATAGGAATTTAAAGAAGTTTGCAAAAGTAGCTCAAACGTCAAAGTAACATGGCAAAAACAATGATATTGTTGGAAAGGTCTTAACAAAAGAAAGTATTGAAGCTTTTGGCCCACTGGTTCGAATGTTATGGGCCTTTAAAGATTTTTTTTGCAAAAGTAGGTCAAAGGTCAATGTCAGAAGGGCAAAAATGTTTGCATGTTCATACCAAGAACGGAAGTCCTAGGCCTATTGGTTCCAATAATATAGGCCTTTAACAATATGCAAAGTAGGTCAAATGTCAAGGTCAGAAGGGCAAATAATGATATTGTTGGAAAAGTCTTAACACAAGCAAGTTGCATACCAAGTATGGAAGCCCTATGTCCATTGGTTCAAATGTTATAGGCATTTAAAGGTTTTTGCAAAAGTATGACAAAGGTCAAGGTCAGAAGGGCAAACATGTTGGCATGGTCAAACAATGTATGGAGAAGTCTAACACAAGCAAGTTGCATATCAAGTATGGAAGTCCTATGTCCATTGGTTAAGATGTTATAGGCATTTAAAGATTTTGCAAAAATAGGTCAAAGGTCAAGATCAAGGTCAGAAGGGAAAATATGTTGGCATAGTCATATCAAATATGGAAGTCCTAAGCCTATTGATTCCAATAATACAGGCATTTAAAGATTTTTGCAAAAGTAGGTCAAAGGTCAAGGTCAAGATCAGAAGGGAAAAAATGTTGGCATGTTCGGAAAGGTCTCGACAATATAAACCTTCCCATCAAATTTCAGCATCATAGCACAAATATTAAGCTTTAAACCAACCCGTCACAAAAACTTTAACATGTTGATTTTTGCCAAAACAAATAACACCAGACTACATGTCAAACATTGAATAAAATTTAAAAACGTTTTTAATGTTTAACTTCCTAAAAGAAATATTTTACCCAAAATGAACCTCCATACAAAATTTCAGCATCCTAGCACGATTAGTAAGACAGCTGGTCCAAAAATCTTTAACCTGATGATTTGTGGCAAAAAGAACTAAGTCCAAAACATTTCAAAAATTGATATAATTGAAAAATGGTTTTAATGTTTAACTTCATAAAAGCAATATTTGACCCCAAATAAACTTCCGTACAAACATCCTAGTACAAGTATTAGGCTTTAAAACAAACCGTCCAAAAACTTTAACCTTGGCCACGCTCACGCTCACTCTCACGCCCACGATCATACTCACGCTCACGCCGGGGGTATAACATAATACTCAGGGAGCCAGTGGGGTCTACCGTGCATCTCCCCTATATTTTCATGGGTAAAAATGTTCAGAAAGGTGTCCTGAATCAGAATGGCGAATGTACATACGTTTAAATTATTTTAGGCTGTGTATTTTAACCGTTTCCATGGCAACCCCCAGTTTTAGTAATGATGACCCATACCTACAAATTCGCCCATATCACAGCTAGTTTTTGTTCTAAAACTATAAATGGAAAATTAGTAAAGTCAAGCAGGCAAAGCCACATACAAGACGCAACCACCACCAAAACACCGATAGACAGCATGACACACATATAAACACACAACCACACACCCAAACGCACACTCACACACGAGATGAACACAGAAAACACCAAAAGACATACAAGAACCAGAGACAAACGTTCCACACATGAACAAAATCACAAGCACAAAGACGCAAGGCAAACAAAAGGAAGGGTGACAAAGAGAGTACCGCCTTGGCACGGTCAGTAGCAAAAACACCACTGGGGGGTTTAAACTGGTTTACGGACGTCCTAACCTCACACTTCTCTCAATGTCACCCTAGCTTTACTAATAGTGTAAATAAAGGTATCCCCGCTGGACTTACCCACAACATAGACGACGGTGAACACAGGACAACATGTAAAACATAGTATAATAACTGTGACAATCCGTCAAATATGTACTCAATGACTTTGCTGAAGCCAGAGCACCTGCAGGTAGGCCGTTAAGGGCACGACAGGGAAAAAGTAATACATGAATCTGGTAAGCTCATCCTGTATCCAAGTTTAAGAGTATGCCATCATAGAGTACTACCCTCGGCCTGTCATCGCGCAAGCAAAGAGGGAAGCGTAGCTACCGACTGTAAAAGGGTCGATAACCAAACATGTACTGCGTTGCAATATAATAGGATCATAACCTTTCTTTTTAAATGTTTTAATGCGTTTAATAAACAAATCATGAAAATGGATATGACCCCGAATTTCCCTAAGTTTGTAGATAACATCCCCATAAAAGTCTGGTTGAGAAATGCCTTGTTGCAGTAACGTCCGTAGATTGCAATTATATTTACTAATGAGTGGTAAATTTCGATAATAAAATTTAGAAAACGTTTTCCGAAGTTTGTGATAGCTGTAACCTTGCTTAAGAAGTTTATCAGTTATAACTAAATTACGTCTGTTAAAATCTTCAAGCAAAGAACAGGCTCGGGCAAACCGAATAAGTTGAGAAATATAAACCCCATAAGATGTAGAACGTGGCACATCTCCATCTAGAAAAGGAAAATTAACAATTTTCAAATTAAACTCTTCTCTTTTATCGTATATTTTGGACGAAACTTTATCATTTGTAATTGAAAGATTCAAATCTAAAAATGAAGCTATAATGTCAGATTGATTCGCTTTGTTTAAAGACAGTTCTTTTGGGTAAATTGAAGAAATCATAGTTTCAAAATAAGGATTATCTAAATTCAAAATATCGTCTAAATACCTTGAAGTTTTATTAAAAGCATTAACAATATCGGTCTGTGTATCAGGTTTTAAGCTAAGCATAAAATCCCTCTCATAGCAATACAAAAACAAATCTGCAACAAGAGGGGCACAATTTGTACCCATGGGTATACCAACAACTTGACGATATATGGTATCCCCATAACGCACAAATATATTATCTAAAAGAAAGGTAAGAGATCTACAAACATCAAGGCAAGTCCACATTGTGTAATGTATAAAACTGGTATCAAATGAAAGATAAGACATTGTGGTTCTATTTTCAACTTTTTTTTTAAATTACCTTATTTTCATACTCATGAATATTAATGAGAACATTAAAAATGGAAAAAAGGGTATATAAATAATGTAAACCTTTCATTTTTTTTATCCTACAAATATCAGAAAATAACTTCAAATGCAGTTTAACATGATGACAAAAGCCCCTGGGAACAAATTATCCAATTTGAGGACCAAAGCATTAACTTTAAGTACCGTTTTCACCGTTTCCATGGCAACACCCCAGTTTTCATAATGATGGCCCGTACCTACAAAATCGTTCATATTACAGCCAGTTTTTGTCCTAAACCTATAAAACTGGTAGATAGGACATTGTGCCTTTTTTCAAGATTGTTTTCTTTAAATTACCTTATTTGCATACTAACTGAATATTAATGAGAACATTAAAATAGTAAAATCAATGTAGAAATAATGTAAATAATGTAAACTATTCACTTTTTATCCTACAAATATCAGAAAACAACTTCAAATGCAGTTTAACATGATGGCAACCTTCTCAGAAAACAAAATATCAAATTTGAGGACCAAACATTTAACTCTAAGTAACTTTTTAACTGTTTCCATAGTAACCATTCATTTCACTCTGTTCACATATATTTTGTTAGTCGACACCTACCTGCAAAACTCTTCTATATCACAGACAGTTTTTGTACTAACTGTATAAAGCTGGTACCGAATTAAAGCTAAGACCTTGCGCGTTTGTTTTAAGGTTATACTTAGGAATTACCTTATTTGCATACACATGAATATTAATGAGAATAATTAAAAAAATAGCAAAAAAAACCACAGAAATAACGTAAACCTCTCAATTTTTATCCTACCAATATCAGAAAACAACTTCAAATGTAATTTAATTTGAGGACAAAATACTCAGAAATCAAAGTATCTAAACTGATACCCAAACAATGAACTGTAAGTAACATTGTAACGGTTTCCATGGTAACCGATCCTTTCACAAATTGTGGAAATTTGACATCTATCCGTAATACCCCGCTAGATCTCAATTATTTTTAATGAATCATGAAATCAATTGTTACAAACATAGATATGAGGCATTGCTTTAATAGTAAATATTACGTGTCTGATACAAACTAATTTGCATATGTATGAATATTTATGAGAACTGTAATATATTTTGAAATTTTCGACAGCCATCTGTCTTTCTCTCATAAAGCAAACAAAAATGCAAAATGGTTAGCTAAAGTTTACATTGATCACTGAATATCACCATGATTGTTAGATAAATAAATTTGGGACAAATTATATAGCACTGATGGTGATATATCTGTTTCCTAGGCAACTATTCTAACCTCATTGTTCATATTACAGAGTGTTTAGATAAGATATTGCGGCCTACTAAACATAATATACACGGTATTTGGTGTATGAATCTTAATATTTGGTTTACTTTATGCAAATTACCTTATTTGCATACTCATGAATATTAATTAGTGATAAGAAAACAAAGAGAAACAATTTTGAAAATAACACGTTTGGCAGTATACCGAGCACAACATTACACCATGCTCCAAGTATAGCTTGCAATAATAAATGTACATTTTGGTGATGAATAAATACATTTTATGTCTAAAACTGTTACCAAAATGAACATGCACTGTTTCCATGGTAACTATTGAAAGCCAAGTACTTATGAGACCCCAAACAATCTTCTGTTATTGTTTTTAAAGTGTCAGTGATTTTAAAGCATTTTTGTTTGCTTTATAAGAGAAAGACTGGTGTCTGTCGAAAATTTCAACATCTATTACTGTTCTCATAAATATTCATACGTATGCAAATTAGTTTGTATCAGACAAGTAATATTTACTATTAAAACAATGCCTCATATCTATGTTTGTAACAATTGATTTCATGAATCATCAAACATAACTGAGATCTAGTGGAGTACTACGAGTAGATGTCAAATATCCAAATTTTGTGTAAGGATCGGTTACCATGGAAACCGTTACAACGTTACTTACAGTTCATTGTTTGGGTATCAATTTAGATACTTTGCTTTCTGAGTATTTTTTCATAAATTGAAATTACATTTGAAGTTTGTTTTCTGATATTTGTAGGATAAAAATTGAGAGGTTTACGTTATTTCTGTATTTTTTATATTCATGTGTATGCAAATAAGGTAATTCCTAAGTAAAGCCTTTAAACAAAAGCACAAGGTCTTAGCTTTAATTCAGTACCAGTTTTATACAGTTAGCACAAAAACTGAATATTCTTTGCAGGTAGGTGTCGACTAACAAAATATGTGTGAACAGAGTGAAATTAATGGTAACTATGGAAACAGTTAAAAAGTTACTTAGAGTTAAATTTTTGGTCCTCAGATTTGATAGTTTGTTTTCTGAGAAGGTTGTCATCATGTTAAACTGCATTTGAAGTTGTTTTCTGATATTTGTAGGATAAAAAGTGAATAGTTTACATTAGTTCTATATTGATTTTACTATTTTTAATGTTCTCATTAATATTCATGAGTATGCAAATAATGTAATTTAAAAAAAAACAAGCTGGAAATAAAGTACCAGTTTTATAGGTTTAGGACAAAAACTGGCTGTGATATGGACGATTTTGCAGGTACGGGCTATCATTACGAAAACTGGGATGTTGCCATGGACACGATGAAAACGGTACTTAAAGTTAATGCTTTGGTCCTCATATTGGATATTTTATTTCCTGGGTTTTTTGTCATCATGTTAAACTGCATTCGAAGTCATTTTCTGATATTTGTAGGATAAAAAATGAAAGGTTTACGTTATTTCTATACTTTTTTACTATTTTTAATGTTCACATTAGTATGCAAATAAGGTAATTTTAAAAAACAAGTTGGAAATAAAAGCACAATGTCTTATCTTCATTTAGTACCAGGTTTATAGTTTTAGGACAAAAACTGGCTGTGATATGGGCGAATTTGTAGGTATGGGTCATCATTACGAAAACTTGGGGTTGCCTTGGAAACGGTTAAAATACTCATAACCTAAAAGAATTTAAACTTGAGTACATTCGCGATTCTGATTCCGGACACTATTCTGAACATTTTGGTACCGATGGAAAAAGTGTAGGGGTGGAGGTGCACGGTAGACCCCATTGGATCTCTGGGTATAAGTTCTACTGTTCTACGAACAGGCGAGCTAAACACGAACTTTCAGTCCACGCGAGAAATATGTATTGTCACAATAACCTATGGTAACCTTCAAGTGGAAAAGAAACTTACAGTATCTGGCAAATTCTTCCGCTTCAAATACATTTATGCAGAATACATAATGAAAGAGGTGACGTTTGTAGACACGTAAAATGGGAAAAAAACGAGAAATGAAAAAAAAATCAAATCCCGTTAAAAAGGGGGACATCGTAACGAGAAATGAAAAAGTTTTTCAAATCACAAACGTTTTTTGGCAACGTAACGGAATTTGAAAAAAAAATCAAATTCCGTGGACCCTGTGCCTTTCGAATATTGTGTTTATTTAACACAAAATGAAAAAAAGATTTATACAAAATAAAAAGAAATGACAACATACCCTTGAATACAATACTAAAAGAGACTAAATTGTATGTATAAGTATTTATACATTATACTTTTATATTAGTAATAATGAACTAAGACTGATTTACAGCTCAGACACTTCTATGTCACGATGCATATGGCCAGGTGCACAGTAAATGTGCCAATTAAGTTAGCATCTGGGTCAAAAAATAAAGTTTCTTGTATTTGTTCATTATATCAATTTTTATATGACTTAATGTATATAAAGCGATGTCCAGTTGATAAAAAGATAACTTTTTGCCCATAGTTTTATATTTTCACATGTGTCTGTCACTAGGTATACAAGGGGACGGACATTACAATTTAATGCATTACAGGGTTATATCTGAAATTCACTGACCAACTGGTGTGTTTAACAGCTTTTATTTTTCACTGACATACATACACATCTGTCTACTTTCGAACAAAATAACTTCATGTGAAATAGTAGTGAAAAATATGTCTTTTGTGAAGGATCTAATTAACACTCTAAGTGCAAACTGAATTAAATTATTTTCATTCTGTGTATTTATAATATGTTTCCTAAAATTAAGTTGTCAGGGACCTTAAAACAGGTATAACATGAACTCATGTAGATGAAATGAAAATATCTACAACATACTGCATGTTTGGTTGTGAACCCTTTTACAGTTGGCAATCACGCTGGCCTCTTTGCATGTACGCCGACAAGAAAGGTTTAGTACTTTATGAAGGCGACCTCTTAAATCCAGAAATGGAAGGAGAACGTGGGATATCTGTACTATTTCATTTTTGTCGTACCCTTTATTACTTTTTAGCTCACCAGAGCACAAAGTGCTCAGGGTGAGCTTTTGTGATCGCCAGATGTCCGTCGGCGTGCGTCGTCCGTCGTCGGGCGTCAACAATTTGAACCTTTAAAAATCTTCTCCTCTGAATCTACAGGGTTCTCAGCTTTCATCTTTGGTACATAGCATCACCTATAGGTCCTCTACAAAAGTTATATAAATTATGCCCCTGGGGTCAAAATTGGCCCCGCCCCAGGGGTGGGAAGTTTTCAATAGAAACATATAGTAAAATTTGAAAATCTTCTCCTCTGAAACCAGAAGGCTCTCAGCTTTCATATTTGGCACATAGCATCATGTTCAGGTCCTCTACAAAAGTTATATAAATTATGACCCTGGGGTCAAAATTGGCCCCGCCCCAGGGGTGGGAAGTTTTCAATAGAAACAAATATTGAAATCTTTGAAAATCTTCTCCTCTGAAACTAAAAGGCTCTCATCTTTCATATTTGGCACAGAGCAGCATATTCAGGTCCTTTACAAAAGTTATATACATTATGCCCCTGGGGTCAAAATTGGCCCCGCCCCAGGGGTGGGAAGTTTTCAATAGAAACATATAGTAAAACTTTGAAAATCTTCTCCTCTGAAACCAGAAGGCTCTCAGCTTTCATATTTGGCACATAGCATCATGTACAGGTCCTGTACAAATGTTATATAAATTATGACCCTGGGGTCAAAATTGGCCCCGCCCCAGGGATGGGCAGTTTTCAATAGAAACAAATAATGAAATCTTTGAAATTCTTCTCCTCTGAAACTGAAAGGCTCTCATCTTTCATATTTGGCACAGAGCAGCATATTCAGGTCCTCTACAAAAGTTATATAAATTTAGGCCCTGGGGTCAAAATTGGCCCCGCCCCAGGGTGGGCAGTTTTCAATAAAAACCAATAGTGAAATCTTTGAAAATCTTCTTCTCTGAAACTGGAAGGCTCTCAGATTTCATATTTGGCATATAGCATTATGTTCAGGTCCTGTACAAAAGTTATATAAATTATGGCACTGGGGTCAAAATTGGCCCCGCTCCAGGGTTGGGCAGTTTTCAATAGAAACATATAGTGAAACTTTGAAAATCTTCTCCTCTGAAACTGGAAGGCTCTCATCTTTCATATTTGGCACAGAGCATCATGTTCAGTTCCTCTACAAAAGTTATATAAATAATGGCCGTGGGGTCAAAATTGGCCCTGCCCTAGGGGTAGGCAGTTTTGAAGAGAAACAAATAGTGAAATCTTTGAAAATCTTTTCCTCTGAAACTGGAAGGCTCACAGCTTTCATATTTGGCACAGAGCATCATGTTCAGGTCCTCTACAAAAGTTTTCTAAATTATGTCCCCGGGGTCAAAATTGGCCCAGCCCCAGGACTGGCTAGTTTTCTATAGAAACATATAGTGAAAACTTTGAAAATCTTCTACTCTGATTGTCTGGTGAGCGCTTCAGGGCCATTCTGGCCCTCTTGTCTACTGTTACTCTGTTTGCAGCTCAATCATTGAGTACACTAGCGATAGGTGGATACAGTATGTTCAATTAAATGTTTTTAGCTCACCAGAGCACAAAGTGCTCAGGGTGAGCTTTTGTGATCGCCTGATGTCCGTCGTCCGTGGTGGTGCGTCATCCGTCGTCCGTCGTCCCGCGTCAACAATTTGAACCTTTAAAAATCTTCTCCTCTGAATCTACAGGGTTCTCAGCTTTCATCTTTGGTACATAGCATCACCTATAGGTCCTCTACAAAAGTTATATAAATTATGCCCCTGGGGTCAAAATTGGCCCCGCCCCAGGGGTTGAAAGTTTTCAATAGAAACATATAGTAAAACTTTGAAAATCTTCTCCTCTGAAACCAGAAGGTTCTCAGCTTTCATATTTGGCACATAGCATCATGTACAGGTCCTCTACAAATGTTATATAAATTATGACCCTTGACTCAAAATTTGCCCCGCCCCAGGGGTGGGAAGTTTTCAATAGAAACAAATAGTGAAATCTTTGAAAATCTTCTCCTCTGAAACTGAAAGGCTCTTATCTTTCATATTTGGCACAGAGCATCATGATCAGGTCCTCTACAAAAGTTATATAAATTATGGCCCTGGGGTCAAAATTGGCCCCGCCCCAGGGGTGGTCAGTTTTCAATGGAAACAAATAGTGAAATCTTTGAAAATCTTCTCCTCTGAAACTGGAAGGCTCTCAGCTTGCATATTGGGCACAGATCATCATGTTCAGGTCCTCTACAAAAGTTATATAAATAATGCCCCTGGGGTCAAAATTGGCCCCGCCCCAGGGGTGGGCATTTTTCAATAGAAACATATAGTGAAATCTTTGAAAATCTTCTCCTCTGAAACTAGAAGGCGCTCAGCTTTCATATTTGGCTCAGAGCATCATGTTCAGGTCCTCTACAAAAGTTATATTAATTTTGACCCTGGGGTCAAAATTGGCCCCGCCCCAGGGGTGGTTAGTTTTCAGAATAGAAACAAATAGTGAAATCTTTGAAAATCTTCTCCTCTGAAACTGAAAGGCTCTCATCTTTCATATTTGGCACAGAGCATCATGTTTAGGTCCTCTACAAAAGTTATACAAATTATGGCCCTGGGGTCAAAATTGGCCCCGCCCCAGGGGTGGGCTGTTTTCAATGGAAACAAATAGTGAAATATTTGAAAATCTTTCTCTCTGAAACTGGAAGGCTCTCAGCTTGCATATTGGGCACATAGCATCATGTTTAGGTCCTCTACAAAAGTTATATAAATTATGGCCCTGGGGTTCAAATTGGCCCCGCCCCAGGAGTGGGCAATTTTCAGTAGAAACAAATCGTGAAATCTTTGAAAATCTTCTCCTCTGAAGCTGGAAGGCTTTCAGCTTTCATATTTGGCACAGAGCATCATGTTCAGGTCCTCTACAAAAGCTATATAAATTATGGCCCTGGGATCAAAATTGGCCCAGCCCCAGGATGGGCAGTTTTCAATAAAAACCAATAGTGAAATCTTTGAAAATCTTCTTCTCTGAAACTGGAAGGCTCTCAGATTTCATATTTGGCCCAGAGCATTATGTTCAGGTCCTGTACAAAAGTTGTATAAATTATGGCACTGGGGTCAAAATTGGCCCCGCTCCAGGGTTGGGCAGTTTTCAATAGAAACATATAGTGAAACTTTGAAAATCTTCTCCTCTGAAACTGGAAGGCTCTCATCTTTCATATTTGGCACAGAGCATCATGTTCAGTTCCTCTACAAAAGTTATATAAATAATGGCCGTGGGGTCAAAATTGGCCCTGCCCTAGGGGTAGGCAGTTTTGAAGAGAAACAAATAGTGAAATCTTTGAAAATCTTTTCCTCTGAAACTGGAAGGCTCACAGCTTTCATATTTGGCACAGAGCATCATGTTCAGGTCCTCTACAAAAGTTTTCTAAATTATGTCCCCGGGGTCAAAATTGGCCCAGCCCCAGGACTGGCTAGTTTTCTATAGAAACATATAGTGAAAACTTTGAAAATCTTCTACTCTGATTGTCTGGTGAGCGCTTCAGGGCCATTCTGGCCCTCTTGTCTACTGTTACTCTGTTTGCAGCTCAATCATTGAGTACACTAGCGATAGGTGGATACAGTATGTTCAATTAAATGTTTTTAGCTCACCAGAGCACAAAGTGCTCAGGGTGAGCTTTTGTGATCGCCTGATGTCCGTCGTCCGTGGTGGTGCGTCATCCGTCGTCCGTCGTCCCGCGTCAACAATTTGAACCTTTAAAAATCTTCTCCTCTGAATCTACAGGGTTATCAGCTTTCATCTTTGGTACATAGCATCACCTATAGGTCCTCTACAAAAGTTATATAAATTATGCCCCTGGGGTCAAAATTGGCCCCGCCCCAGGGGTTGAAAGTTTTCAATAGAAACATATAGTAAAACTTTGAAAATCTTCTCCTCTGAAACCAGAAGGTTCTCAGCTTTCATATTTGGCACATAGCATCATGTACAGGTCCTCTACAAATGTTATATAAATTATGACCCTTGACTCAAAATTTGCCCCGCCCCAGGGGTGGGAAGTTTTCAATAGAAACAAATAGTGAAATCTTTGAAAATCTTCTCCTCTGAAACTGAAAGGCTCTTATCTTTCATATTTGGCACAGAGCATCATGATCAGGTCCTCTACAAAAGTTATATAAATTATGGCCCTGGGGTCAAAATTGGCCCCGCCCCAGGGGTGGTCAGTTTTCAATGGAAACAAATAGTGAAATCTTTGAAAATCTTCTCCTCTGAAACTGGAAGGCTCTCAGCTTGCATATTGGGCACAGATCATCATGTTCAGGTCCTCTACAAAAGTTATATAAATAATGCCCCTGGGGTCAAAATTGGCCCCGCCCCAGGGGTGGGCATTTTTCAATAGAAACATATAGTGAAATCTTTGAAAATCTTCTCCTCTGAAACTAGAAGGCGCTCAGCTTTCATATTTGGCTCAGAGCATCATGTTCAGGTCCTCTACAAAAGTTATATTAATTTTGACCCTGGGGTCAATATTGGCCCCGCCCCAGGGGTGGTTAGTTTTCAGAATAGAAACAAATAGTGAAATCTTTGAAAATCTTCTCCTCTGAAACTGAAAGGCTCTCATCTTTCATATTTGGCACAGAGCATCATGTTCAGGTCCTCTACAAAAGTTATACAAATTATGGCCCTGGGGTCAAAATTGGCCCCGCCCCAGGGGTGGGCTGTTTTCAATGGAAACAAATAGTGAAATATTTGAAAATCTTTCTCTCTGAAACTGGAAGGCTCTCAGCTTGCATATTGGGCACATAGCATCATGTTTAGGTCCTCTACAAAAGTTATATAAATTATGGCCCTGGGGTTCAAATTGGCCCTGCCCCAGGAGTGGGCAATTTTCAGTAGAAACAAATCGTGAAATCTTTGAAAATCTTCTCCTCTGAAGCTGGAAGGCTTTCAGCTTTCATATTTGGCACAGAGCATCATGTTCATGTCCTCTACAAAAGCTATATAAATTATGGCCCTGGGATCAAAATTGGCCCAGCCCCAGGGTGGGCAGTTTTCAATAAAAACCAATAGTGAAATCTTTGAAAATCTTCTTCTCTGAAACTGGAAGGCTCTCAGATTTCATATTTGGCCCAGAGCATTATGTTCAGGTCCTGTACAAAAGTTGTATAAATTATGGCACTGGGGTCAAAATTGGCCCCGCTCCAGGGTTGGGCAGTTTTCAATAGAAACATATAGTGAAACTTTGAAAATCTTCTCCTCTGAAACTGGAAGGCTCTCATCTTTCATATTTGGCACAGAGCATCATGTTCAGTTCCTCTACAAAAGTTATATAAATAATGGCCGTGGGGTCAAAATTGGCCCTGCCCTAGGGGTAGGCAGTTTTGAAGAGAAACAAATAGTGAAATCTTTGAAAATCTTTTCCTCTGAAACTGGAAGGCTCACAGCTTTCATATTTGGCACAGAGCATCATGTTCAGGTCCTCTACAAAAGTTTTCTAAATTATGTCCCCGGGGTCAAAATTGGCCCAGCCCCAGGACTGGCTAGTTTTCTATAGAAACATATAGTGAAAACTTTGAAAATCTTCTACTCTGATTGTCTGGTGAGCGCTTCAGGGCCATTCTGGCCCTCTTGTCTACTGTTACTCTGTTTGCAGCTCAATCATTGAGTACACTAGCGATAGGTGGATACAGTATGTTCAATTAAATGTTTTTAGCTCACCAGAGCACAAAGTGCTCAGGGTGAGCTTTTGTGATCGCCCTATGTCCGTCGTCCGTGGTGGTGCGTCATCCGTCGTCCGTCGTCCCGCGTCAACAATTTGAACCTTTAAAAATCTTCTCCTCTGAATCTACAGGGTTCTCAGCTTTCATCTTTGGTACATAGCATCACCTATAGGTCCTCTACAAAAGTTATATAAATTATGCCCCTGGGGTCAAAATTGGCCCCGCCCCAGGGGTTGAAAGTTTTCAATAGAAACATATAGTAAAACTTTGAAAATCTTCTCCTCTGAAACCAGAAGGTTCTCAGCTTTCATATTTGGCACATAGCATCATGTACAGGTCCTCTACAAATGTTATATAAATTATGACCCTTGACTCAAAATTTGCCCCGCCCCAGGGGTGGGAAGTTTTCAATAGATACAAATAGTGAAATCTTTGAAAATCTTCTCCTCTGAAACTGAAAGGCTCTTATCTTTCATATTTGGCACAGAGCATCATGATCAGGTCCTCTACAAAAGTTATATAAATTATGGCCCTGGGGTCAAAATTGGCCCCGCCCCAGGGGTGGTCAGTTTTCAATGGAAACAAATAGTGAAATCTTTGAAAATCTTCTCCTCTGAAACTGGAAGGCTCTCAGCTTGCATATTGGGCACAGATCATCATGTTCAGGTCCTCTACAAAAGTTATATAAATAATGCCCCTGGGGTCAAAATTGGCCCCGCCCCAGGGGTGGGCATTTTTCAATAGAAACATATAGTGAAATCTTTGAAAATCTTCTCCTCTGAAACTAGAAGGCGCTCAGCTTTCATATTTGGCTCAGAGCATCATGTTCAGGTCCTCTACAAATGTTATATTAATTTTGACCCTGGGGTCAAAATTGGCCCCGCCCCAGGGGTGGGTAGTTCTCAGTAGAAACATATATAGAAAACTTTGAAAATCTTCTCCTCCAGGGCCGGCTAGTTTTCTATAAAAGCATATAGTGAAAACTTTGAAAATCTTCTCCTCTGATTGTCTGGTGAGCGCTTCAGGGCCATTCTGGCCCTCTTGTTTTGTTATACATGCACTTTACCACTGTATTTGCTGTCGCGGTTGTTGTAGATTAGTCGGAGAGGGGATACGTTTATTTACACTGTTTGTCTTTTAGGATGGGGATGGAATAAGGGTGAGGTTGGGCGCCCATAAACCGGTTTAAACCCCCGGTGACTTTTGTCACTGACCGTTCCAAGGCAGTACTTCCATCTTCCTCCTATTGTATGTTTGTTTTGTCTTTGTGCGTCTCTTGTTGTTTTTTCTACCTATGTACATTTGCTGTTTCCTTGTGTTGCTGTTCAGGCGAGTGTTTGTTCTGTATGTGGTGTTTCCTGCATGACTCATTTTTGTACTTTTATAAATACAGATTAATGTATTCTATCAACCTTTTTGCATGGGGGGACGGACATTACACTTTTCAAGACCGAACATTACAATTCTCCTGGCATAAAGTAAAAATGATTTTGAAGGTACATAAGTATTGTGTATGCCCATTATTGCTTAGATGTACATTGATATATGATTTGGTTTTAATTTTTATTCAATTTTATTCATTTCAGAGTCAATAATTACATTAATTATTACAGGTAAAAGGTTGATCAATTTGTTCGGAATAGCCCAGAGGTACATGCAATAATTATAATTTAACAAAGGTAGGATGAATAAACTTGAATCCGGGAGACATTTTGAAACTCTTTGAAAAATAATAATTGTAACTATTTTTTTTCATTTCAAACAGTTTGGATCCAGATCAGATTAAAAAAAATTATGATTGATTAAAATTCATGCTGATTAAAATTCACTTCGTGATTCGTTGTACAATCAAATTATACTTTCCAATTTAAACTTACGGTACTTCAGATATAAAATCTGAAAAGTTAAAATTAAACTATTTAACCCTTACAATGTAGGAAGCCAGTTTATGAGACATTGTGTAGACCCTGATCAGTGGGCTCTTGGAGGGCCCCTCACCAGGGTCTGCACTGTTTTATTTTGCAGACAAAATTTTGGTGCAATCACCTATCTAGACTAAAATGCAGGTTTTTCAGTCAGACAATAGACATTGAACTCTACAATTTCAGTGACTTTATTAAGGTAAGGACCCAAATCAGGCATTTAATATTAATAACGGAACAGATGGTTAAAATACAATCTTTCTTACTGGTGCCAATATTTATGAACAGTTTCTGATCACTATCCGAGCTGTATCAAATTTATATTTAAATTATCTTTGTGGATATTGAAAGTCTTAATTTAATTGCAGAGGAAAGAAATTCGATTAAAGCTGAAGCTTTTTTCTTGAACTTGTCACTAATGTGATATATCTGATGTCGGTACCACAGGGCTCTGGACCGTGGTACACGGATATCCGTTCTGCTAGTTGGAACCCTTGTTATTATATAGTACATGTAGACCCCCATGAAGCGGTCCAGACCCCTGTGGTCGGTACCCCTATTTCCTCCCTGGTTGAGCGCATTTCCTGCCTGCCTTAGGCCCCTTACCCCTCTTTGATATGCAGTAGGTGTTGAATAAACAAGTCCTTACTAATTAAATTTGGAGGTCATGACACAAAAACAAAACAGCAGGGTGTCAAGTTCTCAACTACTTTGAGATTAATGGTAACTTATCTATGATAGTGCTGGACTGTTATACAGACACTACTGTAATGGGCCCACTGTAATGTCCGTCCCCCGACTTGTAATGTCCGTCCCTCAATATAAAATATTGTGTAATTTTTTGATTTGATGATTTGTTTTTTAAATAAAGACTTTTTAACATTAAAGTAGTAGTCTGAATGTGGTTATTGTACACAGCCATGTATTTATTTTAGGTTTAGAGTTAAAATGAAAATTTATTAGTATTTCACATGGCGATATCTTTAAAAGCATGTAATTTGGGAAAAAAACACTTTCTCTATGTGTATAATATATTTTTAGCTCACCTGAGCAAAGCTCAGGGTGAGCTTTTGGGAGACTTGAATGTCCGTCGTCCGTCGTCCGTCGTGTGTCGTCAACAATTTGCTTGTGAACACTCTAGTGGTCACAATAATTGTAGTCTAATCTTCATGAAACTTGGTCAGAATGAATGTCTTGATAAAATCTCGGATGAGTTCGAAAGTGGGTCAAGTTGGGTTAAAATCTAGGTCACTAGGTCAAATAGTAGGAAAACCTTTGAACCCTCTAGAGGTCACATTTTTAGCCCAATTTTCATGAAACTTGGTCAGAATGATTGTTTTGATAAAATCTCGGAGGAGTTTGAAAAATGGGTTATGTGGGGTAAAAAACTAGGTCACTAGGTCAAACAGTAGAAAAACCTTGTGAACACTCTAGTGGTCACAATTTTAGTCTAAACTTCATGAAACTTGGTCAGAACGAATGTCTTGATAAAATCTCTGACGAGTTCGAAAATGGGTCAAGTGGAGTTAAAAACTAGGTCACTAGGTCAAACAGTAGAAAAACCTTGTGAACACTTTAGTGGTCACAATTTTTGTTCAATTTTCATGAAACTTGGTCAGAACGAATGTCTTGATAAAATCTCTGACGAGTTCGAAAATGGGTCAAGTGGAGTTAAAAACTAGGTCACTAGGTCAAACAGTAGAAAAACCTTGTGAACACTCTAGTGATCACAATTTTAGTCCAATCTTCATGAAACTTAATCATAATGATTGTCTTGATAAAATCTCAAATGAGTTTGAAAGTGGATTATGTGGGGTTAAAAACTAGGTCACTAGGTCAAATAGTACGAAAACCTTGTGAACACTCTAGAGGTCACATTTATAGCCAAATCTTCATGAAAATTGGTCAGAATGATTGTCCTAATAAAATTTTGGACAAGTTTGAAAGTGGGTTATGTGAGGTCAAAAAGTAGGTCACTGGGTCATTTCTTAGAGAAATCTAGTTTACACTCCAGTGGCCACATTTTAGCCCAGTCTTCCTCAAACTTGCTCAGAGTGTTTGTCTTGGTGATATCAAGGTTGAGTGTGATCATGGGTTGGGTGGGAATAAAAAGTAGGTCACTAGGTCAAATCTTAGAAAAATTACTTTAGAGGGCACATTCATTGGTCAGAATCATTGTTTTTATAAAATCAATATACTAAATCTCTGAAAATCTTGTTCTGCAGAACCACTGCTCATGATCCACTGCTCATAGTCCACTATCAACATTGTTCATATATTGTCCCTGAAGTCAATATTGACCCTAACCATGGGCTACCCTGCAAAAATCTTAAATCTATGGTAATCAGGTGAGCGATTAAGGGCCATCTTGGCCCTCTTGTTACAAACAGTAGACTTATTTATACTAAAATAATTTTCAAATTTAGCTATATTATGTAATTAATATGGCTAATAAGTCTTCTAATGAAACATATTAGAGAGGGGACGGACATTACAGGGGACGGACATTACAGATAACTTTTATACTTTGCTGGAAAAACATCATTTAATATGCAGTCATAAGGAAAATTGATGGTGAATTGATGAAAGGCATCTACTAGGCTTATGTTAAAATGGTTGACACTACATAGATATGGTTTTCTGAAAAAGTAAGAGGGGGGGACGGACATTACATGATTTTTGACACAAACCTAAATGAGATACTAAAACTGACAAAAAATAAAAAAACGTACACTTTATGGAAAAACAATTGGTATACTTGGATGATGTTATCAGTTTTATGATCAGTAATACATTAATTTCTTTAATTATACTATTTTTGTTGAAATTATGTCAAAAATAGGATGATAGGGTTTGTACGATTTAGCAACCATTACATCGACATGCTTTTTGCTATTTTGCATGTAACTTCATATTCATGAAAGCAAGATACTTACATTATATATCAAATTAAACAGAAACAAATTCTTCTGTTGATAATATTGTACTTCATAACCTGTTACAATTCAGATTCTAATAATAATGACTTGAAAATAGGCAAAAAAGTGATGCTAATTCATTACAGCCAAATTAGGCATTTTTGTGCGTTTAAAAGTTGCATAACTTCATAACGGATAAAGATATTTGCTTGAAATTTTCAGCACACCTGCAGAATTGCTTATAGATAGAAATAGTAAACTTGCTTTTCTCTTTTAAATTGAATCTTTGGAGAAAAGAACATGTACACTGTTTTTTAAAGAATTGGCACATTTACTGTGCACCTGGCCATATGCGATTTGCACTAGAAACTAGATATAGACCGCCTAGCTGTAGATGAGTTTTAGACAAGGGATTTAACCTGTTTCCTTCTTTTGTAGTTTCTTGTTTTTAGCACAGCTACATGTAAGTATACTCAGTTGAGAGTTTGTGATCGACCATCGCCTGGTGTCCGTCCGTTCACCCGTCCATTCATTTGTTAGTCCGTCCGTCCGTCCGCCCGTGCTTTAAACGGCACCGCCCCCGAATTCACAAGGCAGAATGTAACTGTACAAAATGGTCTTAGTATAATGGTCTATCAAACCGATAAGTAATTTGGATTCATGTTGAAACCTGGCTGTCATGGAAACCAATATAAATCTTAAACAAACCGATGGTCAGAACTAACGATATTTGAAAGGAATAGTCTTCTATTGACCTTCTACCTTAATTGCTAAACTCATGTCGATATCTCAAAACATATTATAAGGACTGGTCAGGACTGGATTTTCTTATATACATGTAACAATACAGAAAACCTTTAACAACTTTTTTCTCCCAATTTGGTGTTCCAGTTTGAGTGGAATTTGGTAGAAATTGCCGATACCTGTAAAAACTGTCGCCTGGGGCGGGGTTAAATTGCATTATATGCCTAAAGGAGATAGATAATACCTCCTTCTCTAAAACCGGTGGTCAAATCTGAATAGAAATTGGTAGAAATTAGTCCTCTATTGGACCTCTTTCAGAATTGCTAAATTTAAGTCCCAGTTCCCTTAAGGTCATATGTTTTGTGATAACAGCATGAGTTAAGCAATTTAGGCAGAAGGTCACTAGAAGACTATTCCTTTCAAACATACTGGTTTTAGACAAAAATATATTTAAAGAATTATTTTGGTTTCCATGACAACCAAGGTTCAACATTTTAATTTAGCAGTTTTGTCAGATCATGATACTAAGATCATTTATGTACAGTTTGGTTACATTCTGCCTTGTGTATTTGGAGGTGCCGTTTAAAGCACGGACGGACTAAAAGATGAATGGACGGATGGACGGGCACCGGATCAGAAAAAAACTCATCTGAGCATACTTAGGTGTGCAAATATCGGGACACTACAAAACAAGTAACTATGTTAAATCCCGGCTTTAAACAGACTCATGTTCATATGCAATATATATCTAGTTTCTTGTGCTAGAGCAAATCGCATGTGCATCGTGACACAGAAGTGTAGAAAGCGTCATGCAGGAAATGCCATGTACGGTTTCAGTTCATTATTACTAATATAAAGTATAATGTTTGAATAATATATATATATAATATTGTTTCTGTTAGTATTGTATTCAATCGATATGCTGCTACTTATTTATCTTATACATGTATTAACTTTTTTAATTTTGTATTAACCCTTTCCCTGTTCTATGTGTATTCCAAATTTTAATACCTACTGAATATTCATGGACAAAATAGTTATTATGAAATATGGAAGGTGGAACATTTTAGCCATTTTAGAAAGTAAATAGAACGTTCATATTCCACTAGCAAACAGAGAAGACTCTGATCAGCCGTCCGATCTGGGTCTACTTTGCAAATGTGTGAAAACACGTTTATATGAGGGAAAGGGTTAAATGAACACAAAATAAAATAGGCATAGGGTCCACGGAATTTGATTTTTTTCAAATTACGTTACATTGCCGAATTCTTTTAACGTGATTTGGAAAAAAATCATTTCTCGTTACGATGTCCCCCTTTTTAACGGGATTTGAAAACATTTTCATTTCTCGTTTTTTGTTTTTCATTTTACGTGTCTGCAGACGCTGTATAAATAAAACTCCGCCGGGAAATCGAGAAGTCTATCTCGCTGAAATTACGGAAGAGCGATAACCCGTGCATATGTAAACCATACAATCACGAGTGTATCCATGCATAGTTGCTTAGCGGGACACGTGCCGAGGATAAACCCATGCAATGCCGGTGATAAAATAGAAATGTTACAATTTTTATTTATGCAAATTAAGTAGGCCAGGGTCGTCAAATTGTTCGAGCTATAGCTGGCTGTCCACACCCCCAAATGACCAATGCAGTATAAACCGCTCTACACACATACCAGTTAGACAAAGAATGGCGGTCAGCCAAGCGTGAAACTCACCTGTCCACTATAAACTTATATAATACACCTGTACAATATCAGAGCATTAAAAGTACTATAGTTCGATTTCGAGCGCTGAGCCGTGACTCCATTTTTATATTTATATAAGTTGCAACCATTCTAATTTATGGGTAAGTGGACAATTGTTGTCACAAGAAGCTCGTAGTAATCGTGATGTATAAGTATATACAGTAAAACCTCTCTATAACGGCCACTAAATTACATCAAGTAGTTTGTGTTAAAAGCAGGTGGCCGATTAAATCAAGGTGAAAGTAAAACGGAACGCTCCTATAGGATTAAACAAGGTGAAAATAAAACAGAATGCTCCTATAGGAGTGTTCTGTTTTACTTTCACCTTGCTTTAAGCAGCCACCTGCCCTAAATACCAACTAAGTAACACAATTTAGTGGCCGTTTTAGAGAGGGTTTTACTGTATATGCTTATTACTTGTCTGTATAACCATAGGTACATGGAAATCCGGAACAAATACATGATTTGTGACGCGTTTTACCTCTATGGTCCTAAAGGTCACAGCTCACAGGTCAAAATCGAACTATAATGCAGTTGTAACTTTTGCGACAATGCTATATACCAAATATCATAGGTTTAGGCCTTACAATAAAAGAGAAGGAGATTTTCAAAGACTTTCCTATGAAAAACTGATATGCCCCAGGACTGAGCCATTTTCGACCCAGGGGTCAAAATTTGAACTATCTTTGTAGAGAGCCATTAAATAATGCAACATACCAAATATCAAAGGACGAGGCCTTATAGTTTCAGAGAAGAAGATTTTTAAAGATTTTCCTATGAAATACTGATAAGCCCTAGGGGGCGGGGCCATTTTTATCCAGAGGGGGGGGGGGGGGGTGTTAACAATCTATGTATGTTTTAAGATGTTCCCATGAAAAACTGATAAGCCCCAGGACATGGCCATTTTTGGCCCGGGGTCATAATTTGAACAATATTGATGGAAAACCATTTGATGATGCTACATACCAAATATCAAATGTCTAGATCTTACACTTTCAGAGAAGAAGATTTTTAAAGATTTTCCTATGAAATACTGATAAGCCCTAGGGGGCGGGGCCATTTTTATCCAGAGGGGGGGGGGGGTGTTAACAATCTATGTAGAGGTCTATTAGATGATGCTATTTTAACAATCTTGGTAGAGGATTATTAGATCATACTACATACCAAATATCAAAGGTCTGGGCCTTACGATTCCAGAGAAGATTTTTAAAGATTTTCCTATGAAAAACTGAAAAGCCCCGGGGCGAGGCCATTATTGACCCAAGGAAAAACAAATAGGGGAAAATATGTAGAGGTCCACTAGATGATTCTACATATCGAATTTGGTAGCGCTAGGCCTTACAGTTTCTGACAAGGATAATTTTAAAGTTTTTATTTCTTTTTGGACATTGGTTACCATGACAACCAGAGTTCTGCATGGAATCACATTCTTTGAATGACTTTGGAGGAGGCTGATCCAAGGAACATCCCTGCCAAGTTTGGTAAAAATCCAGCAAGTAGTTTAGGAGATGTTGACGACGCACGACGACGGACACATGGCGATCACAATAGCTCACATTTGCATTTCGTGCCAGGTGAGCTAACAAGGCATTAAAACAGTAGAATAGGATCTACATAATTCCATAAGCAAACAAAGCAGACTGATCAGACGGCTCTTACAGGAGCTGTTTGATCTGGGTCTACTCCGTTTACAGAGGCGGTAGAATGCGTTAGAATGGATGAACACTTGACCTGCTAGATGTGAAATGACTTCAATTTGCACATATCATTGATGCAGACGAGAAGGCGTCTTGTCAGTATCCAATATGTGTGATACCCTAATTGTATTCTGGTAGACATACGGATTATAGCTAGAATTCTGAAAATGTAGTGGGTAGAAATCTTTGTTAAACTAGTGGGTTTTTTTCCAGCAAGCTGAAGGTTAGTAAACAAGACATAAAATGAGTTTTAGTCTATGAATAGAGTCGAGATAGGATTCGTGAATTAAAACTTTTTTCAATAATAACTATTTAATTATACCCCCCTTTTGAAAAAAATGGGGGTATATTGCTTTGCACATGTCGGTCGGTCGGTCTGTCGGTCGGTCGGTAGATCGATGGTTTCCGAATGATAACTAATAAACGACTTGGCCTAGAATCTTCAAACTTGCTGTGGTGGTTGGTCATGACAAGTAGATGACCCCTATTGTTTTTGAGGTCACTAGGTCAAAGGTCAAGGTCACCATGACCTAAAATGGTGAAATAGTTTCCGATCAATAACTGCTCAAGGGTTTGGCTTGGGATCTTCACAAACTTGCTGTGGTGGTTGGTCATGACCACTAGATGACCCCTATTGATTTTGAGGTCACTAGATCAAAGGTCAAGGTCACCATGACCTTAACTGGTGAAATGGTTTGCGATCAATAACTGCTCAAGGGTTTAGCTTAGAATCTTCAAACTTGCTGTGGTAGTTGGTCATGACCACTGGATGACCCCTATTGATTTTGAGGTCACTAGGTCAAAGGTCAAGGTCACCAAAACCTTAACTGGTAAAATGGTTTCTGATCCATAACTGCTCAAGGGTTTGGCTTAGGATCTTCAAATTTGCTTAGGTGGTTGGTCAGAACAACTAGATGAGTCCTATTGTTTTTTTTAGGTCACTAGGTCAAAGGTCAAGGTCACCATGACCTTAACTGGTGAAATGGTTTGCGATCAATAACTGCTCAAAAGTTTGGCCTAGGATCTTCAAATTTGCTGTGGTGGTTGGTAATGACCACTAGATGACTCCTACTGTTTTATAGGTCACTAGGTCAAAGGTCAAGGTCACCATGCTCTTAACTGGTCAAATGGTTTCCGATCAATAACTGCTCAAGGGTTTGGCTTAGAATCTTCAAACTTGCTGCGGTAGTTGGTTATGACAACTGGATGACCCCTATTGTACTTGAGGTCACCATGTCAAAGGTCAAGGTCACATGACCTTAACTTGTAAAATGGTTTCTGATCAATAACTGCTCAAGGGTTTGGCTTAGGATCTTCAAATTTGCTTAGGTGGTTGGTCATGACAACTAGATGAGCCCTATTGTTTTAAGGTCACTAGGTCAAAGGTCAAGGTCACCATGACCTTAACTGGTGAAATGGTTTGCGATCAATAACTGCTCAAGGGTTTGGCTTCGGATCTTCAAACTTGATGTGGTGGTTGGTCATGACCAATAGATAACCCCTATTATTTTGAGGTCACTAGGTCAAAGGTCAAGGTCACCATGACCTTAACTGATGAAATGGTTTGCGATCAATAACTGCTCAAGGGTTTGGCTTAGGATCTTCAAACTTGATGTGGTGGTTGGTCATGACAACTAGATGACCCCTATTGATTTTGAGGTCACTAGGTCAAAGGTCAAGGTCATCATGACCTTAACTGATGAAATGGTTTCCAATTAATAACTGCTCAATGGTTTGGTTCGGGATCTTCAAACTTGCTGTGGTAGTTGGTCGTGACCACTAGATGACCCCTATAGTTGTTGAGGTAGCTAGGTCAAAGGTCAAGGTCACCATGACCTTAATATGTGAAATGTTTTCAGATCAATAAATGATCAGTGGTTCGGCTTAGGATCTTCAAAGTTGCTGTGGTGATTAGTCATGACCGCTAGATGACCTCTATAGTTGAGGTCACTAGATCAAAGGTCAGGCGGTCTGGGGGGTATACATGTTTTACAAACATCTCTTGTTTCTCCACATTGACCCATGTTGCATGCATATTCCATAACGAGTTAGTTCATATATGCATTAGCAAGTTGGAGTGACCTGTCGTTTTTATTAATAGATTTGGTTTTTACATGTACCAAATTATTCCATTCTATACAAAATGGTTTTGCTTAAATTGACAAAATTCTACTTTATTGGGAAAACCCAAAGAAAGGGGAAATAAAAGAACATTTGAACTAAACATGTAACAAACACGTGATGTTTTGATATGATTTTTATTGATATAACACAACAATCAGCAATAAAGTAAATGCACATTATACTATAACCAGCAATAGAACCCTTAACATGCTAAGCATAACCTCACTGGTATTTGTAAACAGCTAGGATCAGGACTGTGACCTCACTGGTATTTGTAAACAGCTAGGATCAGGATTGTGACCTGACTGGTATTTGTAAACAGCTGGGATCAGGATTGTGACCTGACTGGTATTTGTAAACAGCTAGGATCAGGACTGAGACCTGAACTGCTCAGATCAGGATTGTGACCTAGATGGCAACTGAAAACAGCTTGATCAGGATTGTAACCTGACTGACTTTTGTAAATAGATTGGATCCGCTGGCATATGTAAAAAGCTTAGGCCAGGTTGTGACCTGGCTGACTTTAGTAAATAGACTGGATCGGCTGGCATATGTAAAAAGCTTAGGACAGATTGTGACCTGGCTGGCTTTTGTAAACCGCTTGGATCAAAATTTAGGAACTGTATGAAACTCGCCCAGTATTTTTTCAAAACTCGTGAACTTATCGTAAGAGAAATTTGAAAGAGATTTGTTTTAAATCATTTTTCTAGCAGTACTTGGGTTTTGTTTTCATAATTTACTTTATTTCGCTATTTGCGATACGGTAAGTACAGTTGCAAACCGTTTTAATCCATACCAGTCCCCGACTTTCTCGGCGTCTCATCAGGATCTTAAATATATGACCATTTGCCCATCTCAATAAAAATAACTGGAATGAAGTAAAATAGAGCCTGTTTTAAGCAGTCATCGAAAATAAGTCTAATTATGGGTCTGCAAGGCATGTGGTAGCTTAATGCAGGTCAAAAGTATTGCAGAAAGCTAGACGTCTATGTTCAATAAATGAATGGTCGCTTAGGACTGTCCCTACTGTTTACATCCAGGTTTGGACAAGAGGACTACTGACGCCATTTTGCCCAGCATGCTTGGGTTGAAATACAATACTGACAATGATATATTGTATGATGAAACACATTCTATATGAGCAAAATCCCCATCCCGACACGTGACCATACCTAAGACCCCATGGTGACACGTGACCATACTCACGACCCCATGGCGACACGTGACCATACTCACGACCCCATGGTGACACGTGACCATACTCACGACCCCATGGTGACACGTGACCATACCTACGACCCCATGGCGACACGTGACCATACTCACGACCCCAAAGCGACCCGTGACCATACTCACGACCCCATGGCGACACGTGACCATACTCACGAACTTAATAATAGTTTAACCCTATACCTAATGAATATCCGTGCAAGAAATAATGCCATCATGAATATTCATTAGCTGACCTTTTATCATGGCATATTAACACAAGCATATTCGACCGTAATAGAAACTGTAGATCAAGAGTTATTTAATTCCATAAGCAAACAGAATCGACCCTGATCAGGCTGCTTCTTCACGAGTCATCTTATATGGGTTTACTCTGTTTTGCAAAGGAGTCAAAATGCGTATCTATGAGATAAAGGGCTAAATTATGTTGTTACCGAACCCTTTAAAAGGTGACAAATATATCCTAAATGATATAAAACTATGCCATTTAATGTGTTTAACTGACTTTATAAAATAAAATCTCAGACTCCAATTCAAAACCTGATTCAAACATGCTTGCCCATTTCCGATATGCTTCACTTCGGTAATGTTTCTATTATTCCTGCAAAAGTTGTAAAGAGGCTAACTTGTTTCAGAGTACACCAGGGTACATTTATGCTTCTAAGGACTATCATGTTTAACATTAATTATAAAAGTTTAAATGAGACATACATTATGAACTTACTTATGATAATATCATATTTGTTTCGGTTAATGTTAGGAAAAGTTTCTTAATTGTCTAGGATTATTTTGGGTGGCCATTCATTGAAGGGCGAATAACATTAAACCATATATATGTATGCATATTGTTATTTTGGTGTGTTTAACATGAATGTATTTTAGATCCATTTATTCTATGAAGGAATTAGGCACAATCAAAACGACGATGAAATCAAAACATGATTGAAATTGAGGTATGCTTCACTGAAAAAATGCAAAGGCCGGAACCTCTTAGGGTTTTGCAAACAGGATAGACCAAGAGTAGTTGACGCATTTGTACTTATCCTTGGACCACAGCTTGTAGATCTAAACTAAGCGCATGCTTTATTAAGAGTTCCCTATTGCATATTAATGTAGAAAATAATGACATCATGAATGTTTATAAATTGAACTTCTATAAGGCATATGTACATGTACACAGTGTTATTTTGAATTGATGGAAACTGTTGTGTCAGATCTTACTATAAGTTCATAAGCAAACAGAGAAGACCCTGATCAGACGGCTCCTAATGGAGCCGTCTGATTTGCGTCTACACTGTTTGCAAAAGCGTGTAACAAAGTTTGTATAAAGGAAAGGGGGGTTAAATATAGTATTGTAAAGAGCAGTTGGTTGTTTATTGCAGGGTAAAAAATATGCAGAAAGCTCATAAAAGTACAATTGAAAATCCATGGTTCGAACAAAATGATTGGAGATAACAGAGGGTTGAGTCATCAGTTTTGTTCTCAAGCTTTTGATTGGTCAGATTTGAGTTCTCAAGCTTTTGATTTGTCAGATTTGAGTTCTGAGCCTTTGGCTCAAATCTGACCAATCAAAAACTTGAGAACGATCTCAGACTCAGCTAAAAGTTTTATAAGCATGGACCCTGATTTCTAATCGGGACAGTTTCTCGAGATTACAGCTTAATGCATGTCTAAAGTGATTACAGCTTAATGCATGTCTAAAGTGATTACAGCTTAATGCATGTCTAAGGTGCTGTTGAAAGCTCCCGTAGGAATTTTCAAGATTACTTTGGACCTGCATTAAGCTTTCAACGTATTTCTAGATATGCGTAGTGATACATTATAGAAGAATTCTGTATTGTAATTTTTGGAAGGGTTGAACTTTTACTTCGAGTTATCCAGAAATCGAATTATTCGAGTTCGAGATATCGAAGTTCAGCTATTTTCGTTTTATTAAAGTAAAGGGTTAAGAATTTATTTGAAAGTTTTGTTTGTTTTATGATTCATTCTAAATGTGTTACATTATAAGTATTCAGTACACTCTCGCTAAAGCGACCTCATTATTTATTCAAATAGGTGTGCTTCAAAGACGGTCTAGCTTAATGCAGGCCAAAAATGCAGAGCTTACTGCATAATGTTGACCTGTATTAAGCTATCCCCTGTGTATTCATATCCAGAATTAGACTTCTTTTGAGTGGGTGTATTAGAAATTCTTCATTGTGAAGACGGCATGATTGAATGATTGATTATACTGATAGTTGCGAGCACTTTGGGACTTGGTTCATAGCTTTAATAAGCATGCACAATCAATAGGCCTGGCATGTCATGCTTTGCTAGTTTTAATTTGATCTACACGTTTGTTTGATAACCATCTTCTTTTATAGAGCGGGGATTTCGGGTCCAGTCTGCGAATACCCGACGCATCGCTAGAACATCTTGGTATGTTTGTCGGGACATCCAGTTTTTCCAGTGATGGACACCTCAGCAAGGGAACTTTGTACACAACATTAGAGCTTTTAGATAGGCCACCTTTAGATGGTATTTGGCTAGGTAATTTTGGAGTTTCAACAGCTAACTGCATATCACTTTTAGCAAAAGATTGTTGTTGTTGTAGTCTTGGTTCCAACGGCATAGAATTCAATATGTTTTCCTGGGAGTTGAATGATATTGAAACTGGGGGACTTCTCACGAAAACGTCATCTAAGTCAGATTTTGTTGAAGGGGAAGGACTCACATCTAACTGTTCTTTTATTATCGTTGGATTTGATTCCCCTGACTGAAGTTTCTGTTTGTATGAAGTAGCAGGCCGACTAGTCCTGCCTGGCGACTTTGATATTTCAGCTTCTGTTTCATCAACACTATCTATTTTTGTCAGTGATGCGTGATAAAATCTATTTTCACTGTCTATGTTGGAATTTAAAGATCTGCTAGACACCGAGTTGCAACTCGACAGGTGACGATCACGAATCAACAAGGGGGACAACTCTAACTTATCCCTATTAGGTATATTCATTTCACTCATACTCTTCGTTACACCATTGGGTTGGTCCAATCTGATATTTTCATATCCGCTAAAGCTGCGGTCCCTTTTCAGGGAATCTGTGTCATGACGTACCGATATAATCTTGCCATTTTTCGTGATTATTACAGCGCCATCTTTTCGAATTATCGAACTTCCTTTGGCGGTTTTTGAGGTAGCTCTCTTTAAAAGTGTGTGGGTGGGGCTCGATGCAGACGCAGTTCTTGAGATGTAGGGTGAGTTGATACTAGAAGCGTCATCGGAGTTCTTACGCAAGCTAATGCGGGTGGATCTGAACGACGAGTGCAGCAGGGTGGATAGTCTACGAATTATGCTGGGTGAGTCGGAATCACGAATGGTGTCTGGAAAATGTGTTCAAAAAAGAAAAACTTCAGTAGGTTAAGACTGTTTCACAATATACAGAACAACTCTCTAGAACGACCATTACTGAAATAACATATATGTTCTTTAACCAATTCCCCCATATTGACGCATTTTGACGCCTCTTGTATAAGTCACCTTTTGAAACTGTTGAAATAAATAGATAATTTTCTCCATCGGAGCAAATGTTCTATTTATCACAATGGTTTCAGAACTTTTCGATTCAAAACATTTCCTTTCTTTTCTAGTATTCGAGAATGTTGGATCTAAAATATCCTATGAGGTAATTGTGTTAAAGCAGCTTGTATATTCATGTAAAAAAGAAAGTAATCTTAGAAAGTCCTATTGAAACTGTCAGCATCATTTCCACCCTGTTCTAATCCTTAACCGCTGTGTAAAAACATTATGTCCGATCAGATTTGGATTGAGTACAACTTTGAACAAGTAATTAAAGCTTTTGAGAAACAACTGATCGAATGTCAAACAGCTTGGATCCTGATGAGACGCCGAGTTACTCGGCGTATCATCTGGATCTAAGCTATTTGAAAAGGCGTGCCAGGTCGCGAATAGCGGGTTAAGGGACGAAAAATAAGACGAAAAATTAGACGTAAAATTAGACTATACTAAGAAGTCGCTGTTGAGAGTTTGTACTGTGCAGGATATCAACAAACACGCCCATAGAAATTATGAAGAAACAGAAACCAATGACATACAGTATAACATCGATTATTCGAATACTTCAATTATCTGAACACTCGATTATTCGAACACTAAAATACGTGTTATTATCGATCTTTGAAACATGTGACAGCTAAATGCAGAATGTGAGTAATGCAGATAGCTTCTCTTGGATTTTTTGACGTCCACACTGTATTAAGTAGCCAAATGATCTAAAAGGTCTAAAATATTCTATACTAAAATTTCGAATTATCGAGGCGCTACTGTATATTGAAGAGTAATTGCATTTCTTTTAAACTTTTATCGAATCTTTAACAAAAAAAGAAAGATACATTTTAGCTTCTAAAGCAATGTAGAATCAGATAAACTGTAAATTAACACTCTGCTTAATATCTACACAGTACGCAATTGCAAACGGGCTAGACCCAGATCAAACATCTCCTACATGAGCTGTCTGATTTGTGTCTGCTCTGTTTGTTTATGGACTAACAAAGATATGATTCTACAGTTCTTGACAAAGTCAATAACTCCGTTATTAATATATCACTGTAAACAATAAGTTAGATATCATGCATGAAGTTATTATTTCTTTAAATGAATATTCATGAAGGAATGAGTCAGTTGAAGGTTTTATTCTAATTATCAATGACCAGCATTCACGACTGAAGCCAAACCATTGACAACAAACATGGCAGAATCAACTCTGTATGATTCCAAAAGCAAGCAGAGCAGCCCTGATCAGAGATCTCTTATACATGTAGGAGCCGTCTGGTCAGAGTCTACTCTGTTTGCAAATGCGTGAACATGGGTCTCTATCCGGTGATGTTTAAAGGAAGAATACAATCATACAGCAGTTTATGCTATGGCTCAAACTATGTTCATATGATATAATAAAATATCACCATATTAATGTACACAATAGTGACACTACCATTATATTTTACATGAATATTCAACTGATAAAGAGTTAATCATTCACTACATAGACACGCCATTACCAACAGAGTAGACCCAGACCAGACGGGTCTTGTAGGAGCTGTCTGATCACGGTCTGCTCTATTTACTTATGGAATAATATGAATATTGTTCTACATTCTTCCATGCTCAAAATGCCCTATGTGCATTTGCCATTATAGAAAATCTAATAAATATTCATGACGTCATTATCTTACATGAATATTCATAAAGTAAAGGGTTAAATCATACTCCATAAGTACAGATATCTACCCACTAAACTTCTTATAAAGCTTAGCCATAGATATGTTAGAACATTTGTTGAGCAGACCCGCCAGTAACTGTATAAAACGTATTTCAACGCTGAAATAAAAACAAATAAGACGAAAAAGGAAAGATGCATACATATGTAACAAATATAAATACTGATGCAATATAATTCATTATCTATAAATTGGGACGAAACACATTAAATCACAACAAGGCAATGGATAAAGATTAGGGACTCCCTAAAGTGAATGACGAATGAAAATGGAATGACGAATGACAGGTAATATTTTTCTACAATAAATAGTCCCTTGTCATTCAGTTTGTTACACGGTGGCATGAAAATTTAAGGAGACACAGAATCATCATATCCCAAACATCCGAATACTTAAGAACATAGAATGACAAATTTACGGTAGAATGACACTGATTATAGGTGGAATGACATACATTTCCACATTACAACAATGTCATTCCATTTGCTAAAGGGCATATAGGGGTACAATGTCTCAAAAATATGTCATTCCACCTACAGTCAGTGTCATTTCACCTTACAGCAGTGTCATTCCATTCCCCAAAGGACACATAGGGGTACAATGTCTCATAAGTATGTCATTCAATCTATAAGCATTGTATTTCCACCTATCAACAGTGTCATTCCATTTCCCAAAGGACATGTAGGGGCTACAATGTCTCAAATGTATGTCATTCCACCTATAATCACTGTCATTCTACCTTAGAATTATCATTCTATGTTCTTAATTATTGGGGTTTTGGGGATATGATGACTGTCTCTTTTAGACGTGTCTTTCCGCCTCGTACCAAACTGAATGAACAGGGACCATTTATTGTCATTCCATTTTTATTTGTCATTCATTTTAGGGAGTCCCAAAGATTAGATATAACGATGTTAAAATCACTATAAAAGTAATTCGTGATGTTACATATACTTATGCATATTTAAACACTTTGAACGCGGAAAACGAGCAAACTAGCATTTGCACACAGTGTAGTTGCAAATCGGCTGACTTCTAGAAAGCCCTATGATCAGAGTCTGCACTGTTTGTCAATTAAAATCCCGTCATAAATTATACCATTTCAAGCTGATTGAGATTTATTGTTTACTATGAAAAAAATAAACACATAAATGAATAAAACAAAAAAACAAAAAAAAACAAGAACAAAACAAAAAAAATAATAAAATGAAATAACAAATATGGTATAGCATATTAACATCGAACATAAACGAATCAAAATTCCTAATAATAAATTATAATGAATAATATTGAAACTGACATGCACAAAATGCAACAGGGTATGTAGATAAATATATATAGTATAGTACCGTGAAAGGTCGGAGTGTTTGAGAAGAGTATCAGAGGTGATAAACTGCAATAATAAGAATAAGAAGAATAAGAGATGAATATAAACGATTTACAGTAAAACCTATCTAAACAGAACACTCAAAAAGTATGAATGTAGGATTTTAAGACAGATGACTGCTTAATGCGGGGTAAACGTCATGCTGAAAGCTCCCAGGGGTGTTGTCTGCATGACTTGCACCCAGCAATAAGCAGCTACCTATCTACTGAGGTCCCTTTTGTTTTTACTCAAACTTTGATTGAACTGTATTCAGTACACCTAGAAGTGTGACATTGTATATGGTGGTTTAACCCATGCATTCCCATATTATTTAACTCTTTCGGCGCCAATGTCGCCTGTTGGCACCATTGAAAACAGTACAGTCCCAGGTCAGATGCCGCCTTTTCAAGGCGGCATCTGACTTGGGACTTCACTGTTTTCTGTATTAGTTTAGCTCAAGCATACAGTTTTTTTAAAAAACAAATGTTTTACTAATATATCTTTATTATTTAGTTTAGAATTATAATTAATATGAAATTATTATTGCAGGCGACACTTTTAAATTTGGCGCCAGGGGAACCCATCCATTTTTTCATGTTGAGGGGCACAGCAAACCAAACATTGGCTGGTGTAAGCCATTGACATCGATGGGCTTAGCAAACAGTGCAGACCCTAATCAGAGCGTTCCTTCAGGAACCCTCTCATCTGTGTCTACACGTTTTGTCTATAAAGCAAAACTAATAATTGTGGGTGAACTGTGGTTGAATGGGTGGGTGGGGATGCTCTCTATCCTGCATTAAAACCACCATCTGATATGAAGATAGGATAGATAATTTGACTTCTTAGAGCGATCGTTCAGTGAGGTTTTACGTTATAAATGACATGTCAAAGAATGGTAAAATGATACAGAAACAAAGTTATTGAACACATATTGTATTCAAGTGAAGATGTTCTATATATACAACAACATAATATCATATGTGATCAGTATTTAAACAATCAAACGGAAAACAAAAGCACTTCAAATACTGTCTCACTCAAATTCCGAATTTTTATCAGTGAAGGAAGTAAATATATGTATAAATGAAATGGTGCAACTGTTATCTTAAACATTTGCTGGAACAAGACATTATAAATAAATGCATATACATGTACATGTTTTAAGAGTATGCCCTTTATAATAAATATTCTAATAGGAAATCGCATTTAACAGCTTTTCTAACTCGCCAAAATACAGCTGAACTTCAAAACTACTAGCATAGTAATTCTTATACATGTCTAATAATTCTGACTCTATAGTTTCTACCAAAACATCCTATGTACAATGCAATTATATACATAATAAAAAATCAGCTGATAAATATTCATGATGGTACCATTTCTGACATGAATATTCAACCAGGTAAAGTGTTATTACCGAACAAAAGTAATGCAAAAAGTTATATGTGTTATATATCGCTGTGCATTCAGAATGAAAAATAGTTTGAAAGATCATTATAATGAGGTTTTACAGTAACTATAATGATTGAATGTATGTACAATAGAACCTGTCTTAAGCTGCCATTAACAAGGTCTAAATCTGAGGGGTTTTTTAAAACAGGCAGTAGCTTAATGCAGGACAAAATGAGCCTTTTGCCCTGCATTAAGCAACCATCTGATTTTAAGACTCCTATGTTAAATAAATGCAATGTACCTTAAGACAGGTTGCGCCGTATACGTTGTACAATATACTAATGTATAGTGAATGATATAGCATACAGATATGTGAATTGTGTGAAAGCCGCAACAACCATTCCAACCTAATTCTGTAAACTACCAAGGAGGACAGAGAGAGGGCGTTCTGTAATACTTTTGTAAATGTGCCACTTTTTTTAACCCTTTAACTATTTTGGCACCAAATACGTTTCGTCTTCAAACCATTTCGTCTGCTACATTTGGGTACAGTTTGGTTCCTGATAAGTCGCCTAGAATCTAATAACAGAGGAAAATCAACATGAAAGGCTTAACCTCGCTGGATGATTTTGGATAACAAACAATGCAGTGTCTGATCAGAGGGCTCCTGTGGTATGAGTCTGCACTGTTTACATAATGCAGTCTCTGATCAGAGGGCTCCTGTGGTATGAGTCTGCACTGTTTACATAATGCAGTCTCTGATCAGAGGGCTCCTGTGGTATGAGTCTGCACTGTTTACATAAGTATGAGTCTGCACTGTTTACATAATGCAGTGTCTGATCAGAGGGCTCCTGTGGTGTGAGTCTGCACTGTTTACATAAGTATGAGTCTGCACTGTTTACATAATGCAGTGTCTGATCAGAGGGCCCCTGTGGTATGAGTCTGTACTGTTTACATAAGTATGAGTCTGCACTGTTTACATAAGTATGAGTCTGCACTGTTTACATAATGCAGTGTCTGATCAGAGGGCCCCTGTGGTGTGAGTCTGCACTGTTTACATAAGTATGAGTCTGCACTGTTTACATAATGCAGTGTCTGATCAGAGGGCTCCTGTGGTATGAGTCTGCACTGTTTACATAATGCAGTCTCTGATCAGAGGGCTCCTGTGGTATGAGTCTGCACTGTTTACATAAGTATGAGTCTGCACTGTTTACATAATGCAGTCTCTGATCAGAGGGCTCCTGTGGTATGAGTCTGCACTGTTTACATATGCCAGAAAAATGGCTCCCCGCATTCAAAGGATTATATTAAATAAGCATATTGCAAAGTGGTCTTGGCTTACAAACATACACTCTGAGTGTCAAGCAGTCTGAAGTTTGTTGAGTTTGTTAACATCTCATCTGGATCTAAACAGTTTACAAAGGATGTTCAAATGCTCAAAAGATACATGGTTCTTAAAGTGCGTAGGTGTCCTCTGTTTTATTATATATGGTACAAGTTCGAAAGTGGCCTAATATCAGTATATATGATACAATTTCGTAAGAAATATCTATATCAATATATGTGGTATATATTAATATTCTGTATTGTTATATATGATAAATGTCGTAAGAGATATCTACATGTATATCAATATATATGATAAATGTCGTAAGAGATATCTACATGTATATCAATATATATGATAAATGTCGTAAGAGATATCTACATGTATATCAATATATATGATATATATCAACTATTCTGTATTATCAATTTATCATATATGATAAATGTCATTTTAATGGTAATATTTAGATTTCGTAAATGACATCTGTATTAAAGTATACAATATTTCGTAAATTATCACTCTGTTATTATCTGTTCAACTTATTTTGCCGCATTAAATTGATTCGAACACTTTATTTACTGTGAAAATGTTGGCTAAGATACGTGTACAAGACAAGTGGCTTGAGTGTATACATTGGATAAACAACCATACATACAGTATATTGGATAAACAACCATACGTATAGCATATTGGATAAACAACCATAAATACCGTATATTGGATAAACAACCATACATACAGTACATTAGATAAACAACCATACATACAGTACGTTATATAAACAACCATAAAAAAATACAGTACATTGGATAAACAACCATACATACAGTATATTGGATAAACAACCATACATACCGTATATTGGATAAACAACCATACATACAGTATATTGGATAAACAACCATACATACAGTACATTAGATAAACAATCATACATACAATACATTAGATAAACAACCATACATACAGTACATTGGATAAAGAACCATACATTCAGTATATTGGATAAGCAACCATACATACAGTATATTGGATAAGCAACCATACATACAGTATATTGATTAAAAACAACCATACATACAGTATATTGGATAAACAACCATACATACAGTACATTGGATAAACAACCATACATACAGTATATTGGATAAGCAACCATACATTCAGTATATTGGATAAACAACCATACATACAGTATATTGGATAAACAACCATACATACAGTATATTGGATAAACAACCATACATACAGTACATTGGATAAACAACCATACATACAGTATATTGGATAAGCAACCATACATACAGTATATTGGATAAACAACCATACATACAGTATATTGGATAAACAACCATACATACAGTATATTGGATAAACAACCATACATACAGTATATTGGATAAACAACCATACATACAGTATATTGGATAAGCAACCATACATACAGTATATTGGATAAACAACCATACATACAGTATATTGGATAAACAACCATACATACAGTACATTAGATAAACAACCATGCATACAGTTCATTAGATAAACAAGCATATATACAATGAAAAACCCTATAAACTTTTAAAAGACAATAATTTAGATTGTTTAGGCATGTGACTGATTAATGCAGGGTGAAAAACGTACAGAAAGCTCCTTTTGTATCTTCCTACATAGCTTTAACGCGCTATCGTCAATCTTAAATATTGGCATGGGTATTATTTTAAAAGTCTAATATAGAGGGAGTTTACTGTTCATAACGGAAAGGTCTTTGACAGCATGTGGAATAACCCGTGCAAAACAAATATACATTCTGGAGATATGTTTTCATTTAGAAGACATTTTTGCCAGAAAGTCTCGCCTTGTGCGAAGTTAGGTAACTAACAATGATATACTTACCTTAATGGAATGATTTAAATCAGACACCAATGATAGAAATATACACTGCCATGTCATGTCATGTTAGAGTCTTAAACCCTTTGTTCCATGGATATTTATGGGATAATTCATAACTTCATTAATATGAATTAGAATAGTTCACATTCCAGAATATGAACTCAGGAAGTTTCGGTAATGGCAAAAACTGTAGAATCAGATCTATATTATTTCATAAGCAAACAAAGCAGACCCTGATCAGACGACGCCTTCAAGTGCCGTCTGATCTGGGTCTGCTCTGGCGTGAGCGTGGACTCACAGGCAGTTTCCTAATCGATGACTCATTCCTATATACATGTACATTGTGTTTTTATTTCAAAGCATAAGTAGGGAGTCCAATGTGATTTGAACTTCACACTTTGAGATATGGGAGACGAATGAACTGGCATTTAAAAACAGTGAAACCCTAGATCAGAGGGTTCTGATCGGGATGTGCACCGCTGGTCAATCGAAATCTTTAAGCAAAGTTAAGCCTTTCACACTCAATAGTGACGGGCCATTCGACCAGACTCAGACGCAGAGTTAGACCACTTAAACCTTTGCAAACAGAGTAGACCCATATCAGTAGGCTCATACAGGAGCCGTCTCACCAAGGTCTGTTCTGTTTGCTTAAAATTAATCTAGACATGATTATACAGTTTTAGGTATGGTCAAACAATCCTGTGTCCATGTTCTGTTATAAAAATAATCTAAATGATAATGACGTCATTATTTGTATATGAATATTCAAGGAGTAAAGGGTTTAGTGACGGTTGCCGGAGATATAAATCGTTAGTGTTAGTAAATATTGGATATCAAAGGGAGGCTATTCACAATGGACATATATGTATATAACATTCACTAAGGGAGGTAAGTTAGTAGAATGTTACATTGCATAGTTTTGCTGTATATCATTTCCATGCTTTGACTAATACCTTGATTGCCTGTGTTTGACTCGCGTCTGTGCCCACTCATTGGTTTAACGAAGACAGTCGTATAATCTGTTTAGTAAACAGTGTTAGTCGTATAATCTGTAAACAGTGTTAGCAAGTAACACCTTGCTAATCTGAACATTTGGTGAAAATGGAATGGATAAACGTTCAAGGTTATAACTGCTTAACCCTTTATTCAATGAATATTCATGTAAGAAATAATGACACTGTGAATATTAATTAGATTAGTTTCTTAAAATTGCATATAAACCTCTGAAACAGTTGCAAAAGCTAATACTGTTGAATCAGATCTACATGGTTCCATGAACAAACAGAACAGACCCTGATCAGACGGCTCCTAAGGCTTCTACTCTGTTTGCAAAGGCACAGAAGGGCGTATCTATGGAGTAAAGGATTGAAGCAGGGTGAACATAATGTAAGAGTTGCATTTAGCTACCACATTTAGCTACCACGTTTAGCTACCACGTTTAGCTACCACGTTTAGCTACAACCCGTCTCGACCATTTGCCTCATAGACACGCTTGTCACACATTTGTCGACTCATATTGATGCAACCTGTAGAAGCCATCTGATTCTGTTTGCTTATGAATTAATATTGACAGAATTCTACACTTTCTGCATTTGCCAAACTATACTGTGTTCATATACAATCATAACAAAATATGAATTTCTTATTTAATTCATGAATATTCATTGTGATCCTTATTTGAATGTTCGGGTCAGCCCGTTGAATGTTCGAGTCAGCCCGTTGAATGTTCGAGTCAGTCCGTTGAATGTTCGAGTCAGTCCGTTGAATGTTCCGTTGAATGTTCGAGTCAGTCCGTTGAATGTTCGAGTCAGTCCGTTGAATGTTCGAGTCAGCCCGTTAAATGTTCGAGTCAGCCCGTTGAATGTTCGAGTCAGCCCGTTATAGCGTTCGAGTCAGCCGGTATCTGAATGTTCGAGTCAGCCCGTTTGTATTGTAATTCTCACCATTAGTTGACATTCTGTTATGAGTTTAAACTCCATGCAAATTTACTTTACAAATGTTGCCATGGTTAGTAACAACGTATACTGTTTTCCTAACGTCATAGTAAAGTAGATATCATAATCGGCCATCTACACTATACTACAAGTAATAATCGGCCATCTACACTATACTACAAGTAATAATCTACCATCTACACTATACTACAAGTAATAATCGGCCATCTACACTATACTACAAGTAATAATCTACCATCTACACTATACTACAAGTAATAATCAGCCATCTACACTATACATGTACAAGTAATAATCGGCCATCTACACTATACTACAAGTAATAGTCGGCCATCTACACTATACTACAAGTAATAATCGACCATCTACACTATCCTACAAGTAATACTCAGCCATCTACACTATATCGCAAGATACTACAAGTAATAATCTACCATCTACACTATACTACAAGTAATAATCGGCCATCTACACTATACTACAAGTAATAATCGACCATCTACACTATACTACAAGTAATAATCGGCCATCTACAATATATTACAAGTAATAATCGGCCATCTACACTATACTACAAGTAATAATCGGCCATCTACACTATACTACACGTATTAATCGGCCATCTACACTTTACTACAAGTAATAATCGGCCATCCACAATATACTACAAGTAATAATCGGCCATCTACACTATACTACAAGTAATAATCTACCATCTACACTATACTACAAGTAATAATCGGCCATCTACACTATACTACAAGTAATAATCGGCCATCTACACTATACTACACGTATTAACCGGCCATCTACACTATACTACAAGTAATAATCGGCCATCTACACTATACTACACGTATTAATCGGCCATCTACACATTACTACAAGCAATAATCGGTCATCTACACTATACTACACGTATTAATCGGCCATCTACACTTTACTACAAGTAATAATCGGCCATCCACAATATACTACAAGTAATAATCGGCCATCTACACTATACTACAAGTAATAATCTACCATCTACACTATACTACAAGTAATAATCGGCCATCTACACTATACTACAAGTAATAATCGGCCATCTACACTATACTACACGTATTAATCGGCCATCTACACTATACTACAAGTAATAATCGGCCATCTACACTATACTACACGTATTAATCGGCCATCTACACATTACTACAAGCAATAATCGGTCATCTACACTATACTACACGTATTAATCGGCCATCTACACTATACTACAAGCAATAATCGGTCATCTACACTATACTACAGGTAACATCATTCATTTCGCTTTTAACCTATTCCCTCAAATTGACGCCCCTGTAAATGTCAATGTTTGAAACCAGTGTTATATTCATCACAAACGCTACACATTTCTAACATTTTCCTTTTTTCTGGTAAATGCTCATTTTCAGTAGATTTATTCGAAGACACGTCTGTAGATAATATGTATAGTGATCTAGTAACATATCTTATTTCTCAGGCAAACCATATCTTGCTCAGAGGGATGATTCTATTAAGTAGCAGTAAGATAGGATTTGGAGAGAAACTATACACATAATTCACTTAGATTTATATGTACTCTGATTGTGTTGTCGACAAGAAATGCAATACGAATCAACTATGATGGCTGAGGTCGATCAGAAAAAAAGATTGCTCAACAGGCTAAAAGTTAAATATAAGAATCAAGAGAAAATACAAAAAAATATATTCATAATAGGCGAAATCTGCATGAATATTCATCAAGTTAATAGTTAAATATTGTAGACATAGCGGTTTTGCTCTAAATTCCCCAATCCTCGATATTTCAGTGTACCCTGTGGTATCAGGTCTGGGAATAAGTATGCGAAATCCAGTCCTGATATATAGAGATAGGACAGAGATGTGAACGAACACCATAAATATGTATAAACTTGTACATGTATGAGATATAGTGCCGGACCATTTCTACACCAACCTTAAACAATACATGGGAGAACTGCATCTTGTTCTCAAATATGTTCTTCTATTTCCTTTTGAACAGACTTAACTATTTGAAAACACCAAGTTACATAATTATACAGGAAAAATTCTCTAAAAACATCGCAAATTCTCCCATGAGCTTATAAACGAAAACGTAACTGAAAAAAAGAACATTAAATCAACACTAACAAAAAGAAGAACCCTGGCCCATGTCCCAACGCTTATATCTAGACAATATCGTTATGATTACATGTATAACATACATAACATCATCCGTTTTATGCGTATCCCTGAGCCATGGCCTGTTTCTGTAAAAGTAAAGTAATCTTTGTCATTAAACCGTTTCATTGCAACAATAAAACATGCGATTTTATATGCGGGTGGAATGCTAAATCAAGAATGACAATATCACGATTATTTTCAAAATTAACGCGAATTCGCAGGAATCCCGCTAACTGAAACACGCTTGCAGTACAATGAACATTTTCCTCCATTTAAATGTGTCATGGTGGCTGGCACGTAATTGTCCACCTAGGTAAAACCTTCAATAATCAACAAAGTGTGTAGTCTCTTCTGAACTAGGGTTGTTTCAATTAATTTGACTTAAGTCATACAGGACACATAAGCCATATAGGACACACAATCCCCACTCATAGCAGCCAGCCATATAGGACATACTAGCCCCACTCATAGCAGCCAGCCATATAGGACATACTAGCCCCACTCATAGCAGCCAGCCATATAGGACATACTAGCCCCACTCATAGCAGCCAGTCATATAGGACATACTAGCCCCACTCATAGCAGCCAGCCATATGACATACTAGCCCCACTCATAGCAGCCAGCCATATAGGACATACTAGCCCCACTCATAGCAGCCAGCCATATAGGACATACTAGCCCCACTCATAGCAGCCAGCCATATAGGACATACTAGCCCCACTCATAGCAGTCATGTGTTAACAATATGAATTTAATACAAATGGTCAAACAAGCGACATTTATGTAAACTCCTTTAGGAGCTGTTTGAACATGTTCTGTTCTTTTCTTCACTGATATGGGTGCACGGTTCACTGATATGGGTGCACGGTTCACTGATACGGTTCACTGATATGGGTGCACGGTTCACTGATATGGGTGCACGTTTCACTTAAGTTCTAACTCACACTATGATATTGGTATTGGACAAATTGGCACAAATCATGCATGCGGCACACTCATTATCTACGGAATTAATATGCGCGAACTTATTCTCAAACCCAATAAACATAACAAATGTATGGCCTGGACACGAAGATGTATCATCCATTAAAATAATAATGAAAACCACCCCACCCCCACTCCACACACAAACTATTATTTCAACCTTGACATTTAAAAGAGACATTCTGTATCATATCGGTATCGGTGTACCTAAGGGATATGAAATATTACATAATTTCCATATTATTAAGAAAACTCCGTTCAGATGTTACTTTGGAACACATCCAAGTTTCACGTGGAGGGGACACATCAACGCAAAATACTTACGAGAATCAACTGATGGGTTCAGCAAACAGCGCAGACCCTGATCAGAGGGCTCCTTCTACACTGTTTGCCTATGGGGCAATTATGGACGTTTCTTTAAAAATTGGAATACATGGGCTAAACCTTATCCCGCCTAAAAATGATGTCTGCTCCAATTCTAATCTGAATCCATGTTTACTTACGCCCGATTCGTTCATGGTTGTGGGAAACCGACAGAGTGTCAAAAAATAGAGCTGGAAACATGATAAGATACCGAGTTACTCGACGTCTCATCTGAGTCCAAACAATTTTCAGGTGCCAGGTATGTCGCACTTGTTTCAGGTGCCAGGTATGTCGCACTTGTTTCAGGTGCCAGGTATGTCGCACTTGGTTCAGGTGCCAGGTATGTCGCACTTGGCAGGACACGTTTTAACCTTTGCATCTTGCTTCAATGTAAACTTTTTGGTTCATGGTTTTTGGCATTTCATCAACAAAACGGTCCTAATAATCTGGGTGGGCTAGGTTCTGTTGTCTTTGAAATTTAATTTGATTTTTTCAACTGTGTTTATAAAGAAATCCATTATTCATTGAGTGGGCAAGTAGTTTATGTAGAAGTTAATCCAAATAAACATTAATCAAATGGCATGTATTTCGTTTCTATGGAATCAATTTTGGATAATTGTAATTTTGCATCATGTCTCTGCAAAACACCAACAGCCGGTCTCAAAATAAACGCATTTCTTCAATTTCATTTAAAGCCTTTACTGCATATATACACCTTTTCTAAAGTAGCACCAGATCAGACGGCTCCTATAGGAACCGTCTTATCAGGGTCTGATCTGTTTGCTTAGGACACAATATGATATAATTCTACAGTTTCTGCCATGGTCAAGAATTCCTACGACAGTGAGCTATTATAAACAATTAATATTCACGATGTCATCATTTCTTACATGAATATGCATGGTGTAATGACAATCAATGTATCACAGGCAATCAATGTTAGACAACAGTGTTCCTGAAACTGTTAACCCTTTACCTCATGAATATTCATGCAAATACATAATTACCTCATGAATATTAATGTAAAAAATAAAATTACCTCACGAATATTCATGTAAATAAAATAAGTGCATCATGAATATTCCTCCAGTGTATTGTATGATTGTATATGACCACCATGTCATTTTTATCATGACAGAAAATATATAATATCTATATAATTCCATAAGCAAACGGAGCAGATCCTGATCAAACTGCTCCCACAGAAATCGTCTGATGTCTGAATTCTATTTGCAAAGGCGTTTAAAGGCATATACAAGTGTATATGAAGTAATGGTTAATTAACAATGACGTCACTGTATAAATTAAACTGGTGGAGTGTACTGAATACGTGACCCATAAGCCAAGGAGGCTTATCAGTGTACAACAATAGCAAACTGACTCACTCGTTCCTTTCTCTAACTGACGTGTGTGATCCACTAAAAGTCTCTAATCCTCAAAACAGACTTTGTGAGATGTTTCTTTATTTCTTAAACATTAACAAGTTTAATGCGCCCGGATATAGAACACATGTTGACATTTAACGGCTTGTGATCTGGAACTTAACATTACATTGTTTTGTACAATTATCAATGTGTTAACATTCACGTGTGGAAATGATAAAATAGAAAAGAGAGCAAACATAGCTTGAGATAATTCCGTGGTATGCTCCTAATTACCACTCGTTTCCTGTAGTTACTTATTTCCTCTAGTCTGTGCAATTGCCCTCAAACAACAATTGAAAGAATGTCATTGGAGGATAAGAAAACACGTCTACATCAGGCAAAAACAAAGGAATCAGGGTGATCAAAATGAACCAGGGATCGGTAAAGAGCGCTGGCACTGACTGTAGACAGTCTTATAACCCATTCCCTCATATTGGCGCCTTTTAACGCATCTGTAAAAGTCTCATAGAGCATATCACAATGGTTTCAAAAGAACACAATTTTATATTATTCCCTTTTTTGTAAATGTTCCTATTTAGGGAGTTAAACGCCCTTTTATGGGAACCTTTAAAGCTTAGCTAACGTAGAACTAAAATGACCAAAGATGATCAACCCTATCTGCCTTATAGATTTTACCCTGTACCAAGCTGTTATCTGCTTTATAGACTTTACCCTGCACCAAGCTACTATCTGCTTTATAGACTTTACCCTGAACCAAGCTGCTTTCTGTCATATAGACTTTACCCTGCACCAAGCTACTATCTGCTTTATAGACTTTACCCTGCACCAAGCTACTATCTGCTTTATAGACTTTACCCTGCACCAAGCTACTATCTGCTTTATAGACTTTACCCTGAACCAAGCTGTTATCTGCTTTATAGACTTTACCCTGAACCAAGCTGCTTAAGCTGATTTCTGCCATATAGACTTTACCCTGCACCAATCTACTATCTGCCTTATAGACGTTACCCTGCACCAAGCTGTTATCTGCATTTTTGACTTCACCCTGCACCAAGCTGCTACATGTATCTGCCTTGTAGACTTTACCCTGCACCAAGCTGCTACATGTATCTGCCTTATAGGCCGATATTAATAATTATTTAAGTGTTTAGATTATCGAACTTTAACCCTTTACTCTATATATACGCATGTGAACGCCTTTTCAAGCAGAGTAGGCCTAGATCAGACGGCTCCTACAGGGTGTACTCTGTATGCTGTGTAAATGTATATATCTGATTTGTTCAGTTTCTGCCATGACCCAATATTTCCCTTTTATCACAAACCATTATAAACAGTCAGCTGAATGATATTAATGTTGTCATTATTTCTTACATAAATAATCAGGGGGTAAAGAGTTGGGGTTACAACTGGCATATGATTTTGTATGTGCTTTTCCCAAATACAGTAGAACCCCTCTAATGCGACCACTTAATAAATAAACATGAGTGTCTTTATAAGCAGGTGGTTGCTTAATGCATTATTTTTGTCCTGCATTAAGCTACCACCTGCATCTAGAACCCATAATTATATCTCTTTTAGGTGGTCACATTAGCGGGCTTTTACTGTACTATGCAAATATGAATAATATTTAACATTATGGAACAGGGACGTTGTAAAGTTTTCTTTTGTACGCTCTAAGAACATATGAATGTGTTTTTAACTAAAACAATCTCCCGATCCCATAAACGGGGCATAGACAAACAGTGCAGACCTAGATAAAGGAGTCAAAGTGATAAATTGATCTGTTAAATCGTCATCTGAAGTAACAGCTGTGTATGAGTCATTGCATGTCGAGTGTTTTTTTCATTACTCAGTGATCTATAACGTGGTGTCTGTGGTGCCAGGCGTGCTGTAACTTCGGAATGAATCTCCAAGAACAACGATATATCTCAATACAGTAAAACTCACTCTAAACTAAATCATAGTAGAGAAGAAGTTTAGTTATGTTTGGGCGGGCGACTGCTTAATAAGGGATGAATGTCATGCAGAAAGATCCCAGGGAAATACAGTACCATATTCTCTCTAACAAACGTCCCACTCTCTAATAAACACCCAACTCTAATAAACGCCCCACTCTAAAAACGCCCTACTCTAATAAACACCCCACTGTAACAAACGTCCCACTCTAATAAACACCCCCCTCTAATACACACTGCCATTCTAATAAACGTCCCACTCTAATAAACACTCCCACTCTAATAAACGTCTCACTCTAATAAACACTCCACTCTAACAAACGTCCCACTCTAATAAACAAACCCGCTCTAATAAACGTCCCACTCTAACAAATACCCCGTTCTAACTATTGCCTCTAATCTCCGGGGAGAAACAAACGACCAGTAAAACAACTAATATATAAACCCCTTAATAATATACATCTACATTTGTAATTGAATAAAGAAATATAGGGGGTTTTTTTTTTCAAACTACGGGTGGTAGCAGCTTAATGCAGCCAGAAAGCAATGCAGAAAGTTCCCATAGCTGATTTATGCAATGATTTCATTCTGCATTAAGCAACCACTTATGTGCAAATGATGAAAGCTCCTTTTAAAAAATGTAATCATGGGGGAGGGCGTTTATCTGAGATAATACGTTAACTCGTGAAATGGTGCCAAAACGTGCGCAGACAATATAACATGTGTATGGAATTCAAAAATATATTAACGAGAAAGTTCACGGGAGGATCAATGGGAATTGTTATGGCTTTATTCCATATCTACTCCTCTGCAAACAGAGCAGATCCAGATCAAAAGGTTCCTCTAGGAGCCGTCCGGTAAGGACCTGTGCTGTTTGTTTCGGAAATGGTATAGATCTGAGTCTACAGTTGTTATTAAAACCAACAGTGCCTTTGTTTTATGCCCCTATAAATCGTCTGTTGTTTAATACATGTATTCACAAAATCAATAGTCCTTTAATCAATATTTATATAGTTATGTGTTAAATCTATTGTTACAGCTCGTAATCTACCCAGTAAACAGTGCAGATCGTGTTTGCTTGTTTTTGGTTGAATCAAAAGACAGTTCAAGTTGCAGTATATCAAAAGTTTAAAATTGGAGTTAAGGGTAAATTATCTTATAATAACGTTCCACATCACTGTAAAATACAATTTTTACAATGTCTGATTCTGTGGCAGACGAACCATCAGCCACATAAGCAGATTTTTATGCATTTTCCATACGCCAATCGCACACATTATTATGCATTTCTGGGAAATTCAACCCTGAAACATGCAATAAATCTGTCACAGTGTTACGCAACACGATCTTAGGATCAATTCCAGACCTTTGACTTGCTCTAATATGAACATTTCTACAATGATACAGCTTTGATCATGTTTTAACAGAGGTTACCTTTAGAATTTACCTTGCTCTGTGGATTATCAAGATACTACCCTCTTTTCATAATGGCACACTCAATGATATGTTGTATTTGCACCTGCCGACGGTAACAAATTCTCTGTATTTGTTAACTCTTTCGCTGACAATGTCGCATCTATGATTACCTTTGCAAACAGTTTGGATCCAGATGAGACGCAGAGTTACTCAGGATCCAAACAGTTTGTTACTGTGAAAGTTTTTAAACAAAAATAAAGGAACACAAAACATTATTGCTGACGACGAAGTTTGCAGACGACAAAATGAGTGAAGAATGTTATGAAGCTATTAAAAACTCTTAACCTTCATCCAGATGTACCAATATGATGTATGCTCCAATTTGGAGCTGGTTTTATTCTGAGTCAATTAAGGTTTTGGATCCTGATGAGATGCCGAGTTAGATGACGTCTGATCTGGTTCCAAACTATTTGTAAATTGGAGTCAGGTTGCAGATAGCCGAATGAGTGTAAACATTTAGCGGAAAACTCAGATTGGTTGCAGGTTGTACTTGGTTTTGTTTAAGCTTGTAAGAAAAACATTACAGCGTGTCAAACAGCCTCTGACTGTTTGAGTGTCGAATATCGACAAACTATTCACATCGTTGCAAACAGCCTGTGATTGTGTGAGTGTCGAATATCGACAAACTATTCACATCGTTGCAAACAGCCTGTGACTGTTTGAGTGCCAAATATCGCTAAACTATTGACATTCTGTCAAACAGCCTGTAACTGTTTTAGTGTCAAATATCGAGGAACTGATTGACGGAGTGTTAAACAGCTTGTAAACTGTCTGAGGGTCGAACAGTGAGAAACTGATTGACGGAGTGTTAAACAGCTTGTAAACTGTTTGAGGGTCGTATAGTGAGAAACTGATTGACGGAGTGTTATACAGCTTGTAAACTGTCTGAGGGTCGAACAGTGAGAAACTGATTGACGGAGTGTTAAACAGCTTGTAAACTGTTTGAGGGTCGAACAGTGAGAAACTGATTGACGGAGTGTTAAACAGCCTTTTACTGTTACACTTCCGACAGTCCACACTTATCCGTTCAGAAAGCAACCACCTGGCCACGTGGAAATTATTCCATGAGAAAAGCGTGCGTGTCATGGTGCAGTGTCGCAAGTGTATTGACGACCAGTATGTGATACACATGTATACAGAGTGTAAATTTACAGTATAAGAACAAACTTTTATATCGCCCAGCTCTCTCATGACAGGTTGGATCCAAATCAGGCTCACAATCTCTGCAAACTGATTCGGTTCCAAACTGTTAACCTCTCAATGTGTTGAATTAATAAATCTAGTTGCTATGAATATAAATTAACCATTATATCAAACTCACAATATAATTTTGAAACGCTTTTCAATATGTTCTACTATGGTGACAAGGTAAACATTGTAGACCTCGACCCGACAGTTCCTTCATATGTTATGTTTTGATATGGTATATATATATATTAACATTTATAAAAACCCTTTGTTAAAGAAATATACACGTATTACATCTTTAATAGTATAACATCTTAGTATATATTTTAAATAAAAAGTACATCAATAAAGTGAAATGCAATCGCACAATTGCTATGATTAAACCTGATAAGTCAACTATGACACGGTCTAGCGGGTCATGAACCATCTCAAATCTTGATAGGATGGTATGAACTGAATAATCGCCAAATGAGTCAAATGAAGCGAGTTGTTCCAGTGGTTTTGTATTTCTCACAATAGGACCAAGTGTTCTAATGAAGTAGCAACAATATCCAAAAGAAAAAGAAACATTTGGAAGCTTGCCACTACTCCAATTACCCACTAGTGGGTTGTTTTAAGTTTTTTCTTTGCATTTCATACAGTAACACACAGCAAAATCTCGGTTATTCGAAATGTAAGTATAGAAGAGTGTATACAATTTTAGGCAGATGGCTGCTTAATACAGGGTGGCAGTCATGCAGAAATCTCCTAGAGGAGCTTTCTGCATGACTTTCACTCTGCAATAGTGATACAACCTCTTTGAATAAATCTACCGAAAAGGAACATTAACTAGAGAAAAGGAAAATAGAGTTTTGTAGTTTGAAACCATTGTGATAAATAGAGCATTTGCTCCTATAGGAGCAAATGCTTTATTTATCACAATGGTTTCATAAAGTGACTTTTACAGAGTCGTCAAAAGTCGTCAATATGAGGGAATGGGTTAACCCGCGACGTGAGTCTAAATTTGCAAACGGCATGACTCCTGGTGAGAAACTCGGCGTCACATCAAGACCCAAGCTGCTTCACACTCAGTCAATAGTTTCTCAAAAGCTTGAAATAAATATGTTTAAACTAAAAGCTTGATCGAATCGGACAAAGACAAAATTACACCAAATCCAAATCAATCTTTGCAGACTCAGCAGAGAGTATCGTTTTCACAACTGGGTAAGAATTAATACAAATAAAACAAAATCATTACACAGAAATGAAATGGTTGTACACCTAACTTGATCTTCATCCTTTCGCCACAGTAACACTTCTCTAAAGCGACCACTAAAGAGAGATCCTAATTCTAGGTCATAGAGGCAGGTGGCTGCTTAATGCAATCGAAATGAAGACAGAACGCTCCCTATGGCAGTATTCTGCATTACTATTGACTGCAATAAACATCAACCGTAGCTTAATACTTATCATAGCATATTAACAAGAAATTGTTTTACCCTAGTAAAAACTGTATAATAAGATTTATATGATCTAATAAGGAAACAGGATATACCCTGGTATGACGGCTCCGACAGGGGACGTCTTGGCTGGATCTACTCTGTTTGGGAAGAGGTTTAAAGGACGTGGTTATGGAGTATAGGGTTTACCTCTAGATGCAGCATTTCAGATAAGATGCGTAACTTAAAAACATTTTCAAGAATAACTCCTTTATTTCTCCACCACACCGTATGTTGTGACCACTCTTTAGAATCGTCTCGAAGAGTTTGGTGAAGCTATGACGCACCTTTATCTTTTGCTCTGCTTCAGATGAGAAACCTTTCTTCGATAGAAACTGTCATCTATAGACAGGCTTATTATAAAACATGCAAATACGAGCGTACATGGAAACAAATCCGCATGCACATGCATAAGAAACAGGTGCAATCAATATGAAAACTTAACAAAATGCTTTTTTTAAATGGCGCAAAACAAATGTCACTCTCAAGACTGCAATATGCAGATTTAAGGTAAAACGGACACAACTGACCTAACTCGCAAATTCTCAATAACTACATGTACAAGTATATTAGTAAACAAGTAAAATTCCTGGACCGTGTACACGCCAACACGTTCATTGACCCCATTCTTAATTCTTAACCATGTAGGCGTGTTTGTTTGATCCACCTGGTTCCCAGTGTCTATTGTTCAGGAAGAAACCGGTAACCATGTGAACCAAACCAACTTGTTTTTAGAATGCTTCTGAGTTCCAACCAGGAGGACTTTCGGCACAGGCTTCGAGGTAATAAAACTGTCTGCTTGAGTCTGGTGTCATTCTCAAGTAACTAATTGGTCAGATTTTAAGTTTGCTTAAAATCTGAGTAATCAGATACATGAAAATGAATTTAGACACAAACTAAGACGTTTAATTACCTTGTTATCTGGTTTATGCATATACAATCTTCTAAATATATCAGGGTGCATGTCAAGACGTTGCAGGTCAGGCCATTCACATGCACTCGTCAACAGAAAGCCATCACAAAAATGGACGCCGCGATATATGAACTGTCTAAACTGTTGATCTACTAGTAATTAAGAATATTGAATATTGATAGCGATTAAGGGTGTATACTCGTGTCCTGTAAACAACTAGTGTTTGTCTTATACCCCTGTCCTGTTCACAACTAGTGTCTGTTTTATACCCCTGTCATGTAAACAGATAGTGTCTGTCTTATACCCCTGTCCTGTAAACAAACTAGTGTCTGTCTTCTACCCCTGTCCTGTAAACAAACTAGTGTCTGTCTTATCTCTGATGTTTACTTATTTCTGATTCATTCAAGCTCTTCGAAAACTATTGACAGAGTTTCAAACAGCTTGGTGAGACGCCAATTGATCCTGGTGAGACGCCAATTGATCCTGGTGAGGCGCCAAGTAACTCGGCGTCTTATCTGGATTCAAGCTATTTGCAAATGCGACTTGGGTGGAGGTAAGCGGGTTCCAATGTGCTACATGTATAAGGCATTGAGGGGAAAATGATTAAAGTTAATGAGACACAGTGACAAAAACGATGCTTTATCAGTTTCATCTTCAACTCTTTTAGTGCCAGCATTGTCGTCTGCTGGACATATTTTTGTCTGCTTCAAATTTTAGAATGGGCGCTTGTTCAATTTCTTAATAAAGTAATACACATGCATAGTGTCAAACATTCTGGATCCTAATGAGACGTCGAGTTATTCGGCGTTTTACCTGGATCCAGACTGTTTGCAAATGATATCACAGTCGTGTCGTCATGGCATTGAATGGGTTAAACATGTGTTCTTGTGGTATCTATTTATTATTAAACGCTTCTGTTTTCATTTCTGTTGCTAAGAAACCTTCAGAAATTTTGCTTTTCTCAAACAAGTCATTAAATCAAGTAGGCATATTCATTCTGCGCGACATTTCCATTTTTGCGATGTTTTCTGCTGGTAAGCACATACCATATCCTTGAAGGGCAAAGCACAGATTCCGTTTATTCTAAGACCGTGGCCCATTCAAACACGATGGGTTTGCTTGGCCTTGGACATTGCATGGTTGTGAATAGTGCCGAGGGATCCAAGCGCCCGGCGTTTGCCGGCTTGATAATTATGGCCATTTACCATACCTACTGTGATAAAAAGAATCATATTTAAGACAAAACCTGTCTTAAGCGATAATTAAGAGGTGAAATTCTGCGTTTTTAACCTATTCCCCCATAATGACACCTTTTGACGCCTCTGTGAAAGTCATTTTTTGAAAACATTGTGATAAATAGAGCATTTGCTCCATAGAGCATTTACTCCTCTGTTTACTAATAGTATAATATTTATTTAAATTTACAATTTCTGCCATGACTAACAACCCCGTGTCCTAGAGCGTTTTTCAAATATAATCGAATTAATATTCATGATGTCATTATTTCATACATGAATATGCATGGCGTATATCGTTAAAACAGGTTTTACAGTATGCGCAAATAAACTAAATAACAAGTACAGCAACATAATAAGCTAAGCAGAATTCATATTCTTTCTTGAGCAGAATAGCTAAAATATAATGTGGAAACACCGCTTGAACCAATTAGTGCAAAAATGACATAGGTACATGTTAACGGTGAAGACACAGACCAGAGGGCGCATCGAGGATCCCTCCCATCTGTGTCTGCACTATTGGCTGAACATATCAATGTCAATAGCTTTTTTCCAGCAATTTCTTTTTGTTAGGTGTGCCCTTTCCACGTGAACAATGGATGGGCGCCAACGTAAGATCTGTGCAAGTTTTCCTTAACCTTTAGCCTGCTATCGACGGATGAGTAAATACCTATGTAAACAGTTTGGATCAAGATGAGACGCCGAGTAACTCGGCGTCTCATCAGGATCCAAACTGTTTGACACCCTGGTTGTATTTCGGCAGGCAAACTGGTTATAGGGTGGCTTTTGAAATATTTGTGGGTGAACAATTATGTAAAAATAATCCACTCAGCAGGCTAAAGGTTAAATAATATGGGAATGAATGGGTAGATAAATTATCCAATACGTTGAGAAGCTGCAACGTTATTAAACATGGTACAAAGTCATCAAATACCGAAAATCGAGAAAGCAAGTGTTTAATATAGAATACTAGTAAACCCATCTAGGACGACCAATCTATTAAATTAATCTAATAAAGATAGATGTCTTTAACAGCAGGTGGTTGTTCAATTCAGTACGGAAATGATGCTGTATTAAGCAACCATCTGCCCTTATTATCCCTTACTATCCCTATGATCCCTTATATCTGTTTTGGTGGTCGCTTTGGGTATGTTTCAGTGTACATTGTAGATGTAAAGCTGCAAAGCTACAAAACATAAGTCATATATTAATACATTGTACAATAACGAGATTGAGGAAATTAAGAGTTTTATATATAATTACACAGTAGGTGGTAAAGCTGCAAAGCTACAAAAACATTAACTCATATATTAATCAAACAACGAGATTTGAAAAAGCAAGAGGATTATATATGCAATCAAGAACTTGAGATATAAGTACTCATTTGGGTGTAACCCTGCAAATCTACAAAACATAACACATTAACTCATGTATTAATCAGATAACGAAATTCGAGAAAGCAAGATTGTTTCTATAATTATGCATGTACAATGAAGCTGAAAAGCTAACAAACATGGTACAAACATTAACTGATTGTACATATATTGATCAGAAAAGAAGACTCGTCAAAGCAAAAGTTTCACATAAATTACACAGAACGTGTTAAATCAGGACGTTGTGTTAAATCAGGACGTGGTAAATCAGGACGTTGTAAATCTGGACGTGGCAAATAACGTGGCAAATCAGGACGTGGTAAATTATGACGTGGTAAATAACGTGGCAAATCAGGACGTGGTATAAATCAGGACGTGGTAAATAACGTGGCAAATCAGGACGTGGTAAATCAGGACGTGGTAAATAACGTGGCAAATCAGGACGTGGTAAATCAGGACGTGGCAAATCAGGACGTGGTGAATTAGCTACAAAGCTACGACATTTAATCCTTTACTCCATGAATATTCACATAAGAAATAAAACATTTCTGTGTTAATATTCTATTATGCAAGTAAATCTAATTAATATTCCCGATGGCCTTATTTCTTACATGAATATTCAAGGAAAAAGAGTTAGAAAATTAAAGTTAAACGCAAGAACTGATCCCATGCATGTGTTTTACAGATGCATGTCTCAATATAGTTAAAGGTCTAGAACTACTAGTAGTCTTTTATAGATCATAAATGCAAATATTTGCAGTTGTGAATACTGAATAATAAGAAGTAACGGCGAATTCAAATATGATTCATACGGACAAAAAATCCAAACCGACAAAAAACACCAACGTTATCAAATAATAAAGTTTTAACCAAACCAAGCAATCAATTATATGAAATAAATGTTTTTAAACAACGCAAAACATTTTTCCAGCATACGCTAAAATAAATCATAAAACGAAATGGGGTGTGGACATTAAAATATAATGTCATATAAACATATTTTCATCATAATGTCTGCAGTATTGAAACTGTTTTGTTATAAGACAGTTACTTTAACCAACTCAGTTACTTTAACCAACTCAGTTACTTTAACCAACTCCCTCACATTGACGCCTTTTGACGCTTCTGTAAAAAGTCATTTTTAAAACCATTGTGATTACATTTAATAGAGCATTTCAAATGCTCTATTTATCGCAATGGTTTCAAAATTACAAATTCCTAAAATGTTCCTTTTCTGTAGTAAATGCCCCTTTTCGATAGATTTATTCAAACAGGTTGGGTCTAACAATAGCCTGTGAGGGAATTGGTTAAATTGTTGAACGCGAGATGTGCGATATTTTCCGACTGTCAGAGTAGAAGTAACAGTCGTATAGTAAGAATTTCGATAGTTTTGGAAGTAGAATTTCTATTAAAACCGTCCTAAGTCCGCTTAAAATCGACTGCAACGATAAGCGAATGGTTGCAATACCAACACATTCTGTGCAGTGTGGAGGGTGTCCTTTAAAGAAGACCCAGATCAGAGGGTTTTCGAAGGAGCCCTCTGATTAGCGTCTGCACTGTTTGCTGAAGCCATTTATGTCAATGGCTCATACCAGCAAATGTTTTGTTATCTGTGGCCAATCCCCTCAACATGAGAAAACGGATGGGTTGAAAAATATGAGCCGGACAGGTTTTCCGTAAAAAAGTAAGGAAATACATAGGTTAATCGAGATCACTTGCAATTTTCTCAATTGTTGCAATACGTCATCAGTTGATCGCAAACCAAATGTAAATGTGACATAATTCATTCACTCACTCACTCTTTCAACTCATTTGCGTACCTCTTTTTCCCTCTCACAAATCAAATATCGTTAAACTTCTCTAAAACAGCCACCAGACAAAAGTCGCATTCTCCGTCTTTAACCATTTATTGCATGAATATTCATGTTCGAAATTATGATATAACATATATAATTAGACTGGTTTGATGATGATATCACGCATATTAATTAGACTTTTTTTGAAATCGATAATTAATACATGAAAAAGCAGAAACTGTATAATCAGATTTATATAGAGTCCATAAGAAAAGAGAACAGACCCTGATCAGAAGGCTCCCATGGTGGCCGTCTGGTCTGGGTCTACTCTGTTTGCACAGACATCGAAATGCGTAGTCATGGAGTATTGGGTTCAATATAATTACTTAATGCACGACCAAAGTAATACAGTAAGCTCCCATTGAAACTCCCTGTAGGCAGCGTTAAATGGAAAAGTAGTAAAGTCAAGCAGGCAAAGCCACATGCAAGACGCAACCACCACCAAAACACCGATAGACAGCATGACACACACACACACAACCACACACACAAACGCACACGCACACACACACACGAAATGAACACAGAAAACACCAAAAGACACACAAGAACCAGGGACAAACGTTCCACAACATGAACAAACCACAAGCACAAAGACGCAATGCAAACAAAAGGAAGGGTGACAAAGAGAGTACCGCCTTGGCACGGTCAGCAGCAAAAACACAACTGGGGGTTTAAACCGGTTTACGGACGTCCTAACCTCACACTTCTCTCAAAGTCACCCTAGCTTTACAAATATTGTAAATAAAGGTATCCCCGCTGGACTTACCCACAACATAGACGACGGTGAACACAGGACAACATGTAAAACATAGCATAATAACTGTGACAATCCGTCAAATATGTACTCAATGACTTTGCTGAAGTCAGAGCACCTGCAGGTAAGCCGTTAAGGGCACGACAGGGAAAAAATAATACATGAGTCTGGTAAGCTCCTCCTGTATCCAAGTTTAAGAGTATACCATCATAGAGTACTACCCTCGGCCTGTCATCGCGCAAGCAAAGAGGGAAGCGTAGCTACCGACTGTAAAAGGGTCGATAACCAAACATGCAGTGTGTTGCAATATAATAGGATCATAACCTTTCTTTTTAAATTTTTTAATGCGTTTTATAAACAAATCATGAAAATGGATATGACCCCGAATTTTCCTAAGTTTGTAGATAACATCCCCATAAAATTCTGGTTGAGAAATGCCTTGTCGCAGTAACGCCCGTAGATTGCAATTATATTTACTAATGAGAGGTAAATTTCGATAATAAAATTTAGAAAAGGTTTTCCGAAGTTTGTGATATCTGTAACCTTGCTTAAGAAGTTTATCAGTTATAACTAAATTACGTCTGTTAAAATCTTCAAGCAAAGAACAGGCTCGGGCAAACCTAATAAGTTGAGAAATATAAACACCATAAGATGTAGAACGTGGCACATCCCCATCTAGAAAAGGATAATTAACAATTTTAAAATTAAAATCTTCTCTTTTATCGTATACTTTGGACGAAACTTTATCATTTGTAATTGAAAGATTCAAATCTAGAAATGAAGCATTAATGTCAGATTGATTAGCTTTGTTTAAAGACAGTTCTTTTGGGTAGATTGAAGAAACCATAGTATCAAAATAAGGATTATCTAAATTCAAAATATCGTCTAAATACCTTGAAGTTTTATTAAAAGCATTAACAATATCGGTCTGTGTATCAGGTTTTAAGCTAAGCATAAAATCCCTCTCGTAGCAATACAAAAACAAATCTGCAACAAGAGGGGCACAATTTGTACCCATGGGTATACCAACAACTTGACGATATATGGTATCTCCATAACGCACAAATATATTATCTAAAAGAAAGGTAAGAGATCTACAAACATCAAGGCAAGTCCACATTGTGTAATGTTCAACTTCTGAATTCGAAAAGAATGAACGTTGAACATTACAAGCAATGAACATTTTGTTTTCTCTGGCAAAGGTTTTTTCTATTAATTTAATAAGTCTATCCTTTATAAGATGGTGAGGTAGAGTAGTATAGAGTGTAGATAAATCATAAGAGCTCAGTAAAGAAATGTTATACTGTTCATTTTCAACTTTTGTTAAAACATCATTTGAATTTTTTATGGACCAAAAAACATTAATACCAGAATTTTCATATATTTTATCACAGTAGCGTTTAACATGTTCTTTGATCGTAGTAAGACAGGACGTCAAAAGTATAGATAATTTAGTAGTGGTACAACAGCTAGAGTTGGCAATAAAACGCGACTTATAAGGGTTTTTATGTAGTTTCGGAATCCAGTACAAAGTAGAAAGTTTATGTTGTTTTATGTTAGGACCAGACTTAAAATCATTGCACATTTTTACATGTTCCGAGACTATATCTTTTTCAGGCGTTTGAACTGTTATATAAGTTTTTGAATCAGTTAGCTCCTTCTTTAAAACATCAACATAATACAATCTTCAAATAATGATTACATTGTTTGATGCCTTGTCAGCAGGAACAAGAACATAATCTGAATGAAAATTAGAAATGTTTTTCTTCAAGTAGCGAAATGTAACTCTAGGTCGAGGTGGTAAAAGATGGTTATTTGATTTGTAAAAAGTTATTCGTGTATCAATAATATCGAAAATACATTTCTTCCAATCCGAAAGGGCATTAACATCAGCATGTTCTCGTCGACACCATTTGATGCAGAATTCTTGAATAGCTTCCGCAATATGAGTTCGACAAGCGTCAAAATCAATAAGGGAAGGTAATCTATATTTAGGTCCTTTAGTTAGGAGGGTCCTGAGACGTTTATCCTTAATGATATCAAAATTACCAGTAATGACATGACCAACTGGTTTATAGCAAAAGCTAGAAATGCTACAATCTCAAGAAATAGGGGTATTAACATCAATATTTAAGTCAGAGACAATTTTATTGTAGTTCAAAATAACATTTCTAATAGGTTTATTATATTTATAACAGATGATAGGTGATTCAGAGTTGATGAAATATTTGGGAATAGCATCGATTACATTCTTATCACGAAATATACTTTGAATATCAATAAAATCGATACCTTTATTTAGGAACTGAAGTTTCAGAAAATGTCTTTTATGTTCAGATTCTTTATCAATACGTGGACGAAGAACATGCTGTGTGTAACTTTGTATAAGTGAGGCAGTATTAATTAACGGATCTGTACGCATATAGATTTTATCAGCCTCTTCGTCTATTGACTTAAGACAGGAAAAGGGTAAAGACGATAAACAAGATAACATAGAATGTTTACCAGTTTGTTTTAGAATAGTATGTAAATCATGAATAGACATATTACGACGTAATTTACGCTTAATATTACCATTTCTACGTCTGCCATGTGATCTACTTTTACGTTTTCGAATAGAAAATATAGAGAAAATGTCGATACTTGGATCTTTAGAAATATTGCCGCTTTGGAAAATGTTATCATTTAGGCCTAAAGGAAAAGGTGTTTGTAATTTCTTTATCCAGTCTAGCTCTGTGATGAAACGAGCTTTAGATTTTAAACTACCAGTAGTTTTAGAATCATAATAAATTTGTTCTACTGGTTGAACCGAAACATATTTGAAAGAATGTCCTGTATGACGAAAATGCTGGTAAAGAAAATTGCGTACTTTTTTGATCCGGCAATGGTAACTGTGTTCACGAAACCTAGTTTTTAAAGAACGTCCTGTCTGACCTACATATTGAATGCCACAACGTGGCGCATTTCATGTAAGAACATATATAATATTAGATGAGTTTCAGTCTAAATCAGAATTAATCTTCACACTAAACACTCTACCATTAACAAGAGATTTAATTGTTGATCTAGTAGAAATGAAATTGCAACACATACACCTCTTACTATTGCACTTAGTAATTATTGGATACACCCTATGTCTTTTGTTCAAATAATGTGAATTTAGATGGACTTTACTATAACGAATGATAGATTGCTTTAAAGGAGACAAAACGATTTTAGGTCCATTATGAAAAATGTTACTAATAGCCGAAGAGGGAACATGAAAAGATGAAGCAGAAGACAATTTTAGAGGTTTAATACAAACTGACGGCTGTAGTGATTGGAAATTAGCCAGGTTATGAGGAATCTGAACGGAAGACACAGAGTGTAAGTTTAAGTTATTAATTTTGAGTTTAGGGAGACTATTCATATTTTGTGTAGTAATTGTAGCACCCTTCTGTAAAAAGCGACATACGTATGTAACGAAAAGTAGTTGGCTGCCAGTTCGCAGTTCGCAGTTCGTTATTCGAATAACGAACTGCGAAATATTTCGCAGTTCGTTATTCGAATAACGAACAACGAAATATTTCGCAGTTCGTTATTCGCATGTGAATAACGAAATAGTTTGCAAGTCAATTTACGAATAACGAAATGGTCAATTAAGCTATAAATTAACGGTACAGTAGAACTCCTCTAATGCGAACACTAACAGAATAACCATAGGTGTCTGTATTAGCAGGTGATAGCTTAATGCAGGATGAAAGTAAGGATTTTTCTGCATAACTTTCGTTCTACATTAAGCTACCACCTGTCTCTGCCAGACAGAATTATGCCCCATTTTGGTGTTCGCATCAGAGGAGTTTTACTGTAATTATATTCTAGATACTGCAGAATTGGATTATCGTGGGTACATAAATAAAAGTCAGGCCACTTTGCAGTTTTCATTCGAATAACAAATTAGTTCCTGGTTCAATATCCGAATATATTCAAGACACTGTAGACCAAACTCATATGAAAATCAAATCATATGTATACAGTCCGGAGCCATTTGAATAACGAAATATTTCGTAGTTCTACCTCTGAATAACGAAATGAATAACGAAATGGTCAAAGTAAGTTATTAATGTTCAATGATGATATTTTAGACACTGTACACCCCAGTCATAGTGAAATCAAAGATTTATATATTAATTCCGGAGCCATTTTGCAGATCATTATTTGAATAACGAAATATTTCGCTGTTCGTTATTCGAATAACGAAATATTTCGCAGTTCGTTATTCGAATAACGAAATGATACAAATTAGTAATAAATTATCAGAGATAACATTTTAGACACCGTAGGCCCCAGTCATAGTGGAATCAATGATTTCTATATAAAATTCGGGACCATTTCGCAGTTCGTTATTCGAATAACGAAATATTTCGCAGTTCAACCTCCGAATAACGAAATGGCCAAAACCAGCTATAAATGCGAAAAGATGATATTTTAGATACCCTAGACCCAAGTCATAGTTGAATCGATGATTTCTATATAAAATCCGGAGCCATTTCGCAGTTCGTTATTCGAATAACGAAATATTTCGCAGTTCAACCCCCGAATAACGAAATGGCCAAAATAAGTTTTAAATGTTTAATAATGATATTTTAGATACACTAGACCCAATTCATAGTGGAATCAATGATTTCTATACAAATTCCGGGACCATTTCGCAGTTCGTTATTCGAATAACGAAATATTTCGCAGTTCAACCTCCGAATAACGAAATGGCCAAAACCAGCTATAAATGCGCAAAGATGATATTTTAGATACCCTAGACCCAAGTCATAGTGGAATCAATGATTTCTATATAAAATCCGGAGCCATTTCGCAGTTCGTTATTCGAATAACGAACTATTTCTCAGTTCAACCTCCGAATAACGAAATGGCCAAACTAAGTTTTAAATAGGTAATAATGATATTCTAAACACACTTAACCCATGTCATAGTGGAATCAATGATTTATATAATAAATACGGGATCATTTCGCATTTCGTTATTCGAATAACGAAATATTTCGCAGTTCAACCTGCGAATAACGAAATTGCCAAAACCAGCTATAAATGCGCAAAAATGATATTTTAGATACCCTAGACCCAGGCAATAGTGGAATCAATGATTTCTATATAAAATCCGCAGCCATTTCGCAGTTCGTTATTCGAATAACGAAATATTTCGCAGTTCAACCTCCGAATAACGAAATGGCCAAAACCAGCTATAAATGCGCAAAAATGATATTTTAGATACCCTTGACCCAGGCAATAGTGGAATAAATGATTTCTATATAAAATCCGGAGCCATTTCGCAGTTCGTTATTCGAATAACGAAATATTTCGCAGTTCAATCCCCGAATAACGAAATGGCCAAAATAAGTTTTAAATGTTTAATAATGATATTTTAGACACACTAGACCCAATTCATAGTTGAATCAATGGTTTCTATACAAAATCCGGGACCATTCCGCAGTTCGTTATTCGAATAACGAAATATTTCACAGTTCAACCTCCGAATAACAAAATGGCCAAAACCAGCTATAAATGCGCAAAGATGATATTTTAGATACCCTAGACCCAAGTCATAGTGGAATCAATGATTTCTATATAAAATCCGGAGCCATTTCGCAATTCGAATAACGAACTATTTCGCAGTTCAACCTCCGAATAACGAAATGGCCAAACTAAGTTTTAAATGGGTAATGATGATATTCGAAACACACTAGACCCCTGTCATAGTGGAATCAATGATTTCTATATAAAATCCGGATTAATTTCGCAGTTCTTTATTCGAATAACGAAATATTTCGCAGTTCAACCTCCGAATAACGAAATGGCCAAAACCAGTTATAAATACGCGAAGATGATATTTTAGATACCCTAGACCCAAGTCATAGTGGAATCAATGATTCCTATATAAAATCCACAGTCATGTCGCAGTTCGTTATTCGAATAACGAAATATTTCGTAGTTCAACCTCCGAATAACGAAATGGCCAAAATAAGTTTTAAATGTTTAATAATGATATTTTAGACACACTAAATCGAAGTCAAAGTGGAATCAATGATTTCTATACAAAATTCGGAGCCATTTCGCAGTTCGTTATTCGAATAACGAAATATTTCGCAGTTCAACCTCCGAATAACGAAATGACCAAACTAAGTTTTAAATGCGTAATAATGATATTTTAGACACACAAGACCCTAGCCATACGGGAATCAATGATTTCTATATAAAATCCGCAGCCATTTCGCAGTTCGTTATTCGAATAACGAAATATTTCGCAGTTCAACCTGCGAATAACGAAATGGCCAAACTAAGTTTTAAATATGTAATTATGATATTTTAGACACACTAGACCGAAGCCATATGGGAATCAATGATTTCTATATAAAATCCGCAGCCATTTCGCAGTTCGTTATTCGAATAACGAAATATTTCGCAGTTCAACCTCCGAATAACGAAATGGCCAAAACCAGCTATAAATACGTAAAGATGATATTTTAGATACCCTAGACCCAAGCCATATTGGAATCAATGATTTCTATATAAAATCCGCAGCCATTTCGCAGTTCGTTATTCGAATAACGAAATATTTCGCAGTTCAACCTCCGAATAACGAAATGGCAAAAACCAGCTATAAATGCGCAAAGATGATATTTTAGATACCCTAGACCCAAGTCATAGTGGAATCAATGATTTCTATATAAAATCCGCAGCCATTTTGCAGTTCGTTATTCGAATAACGAAATATTTCGCAGTTCAAACTACGAATAACGAAATGGCCAAACTAAGTTTTAAATAGGTAATGATGATATTTTAGACACACAAGACCCTAGCCATTTGGGAATCAATGATTTCTATATAAAATCCGCAGCCATTTCGCAGTTCGTTATTCGAATAACGAAATATTTCGCAGTTCAACCTGCGAATAACGAAATGGCCAAACTAAGTTTTAAATAGGTAATTATGATATTTTAGACACACTAGACCGAAGCCATATTGGAATCAATGATTTCGATATAAAATCCGGAGCCATTTCGCAGTTCGTTATTCGAATAACGAAATATTTCGCAGTTCAACCTCCGAATAACGGAATGGCCAAAACCAGCTATAAATGCGCAAAGATGATATTTTAGATACCCTAGACCCAAGTCATAGTGGAATTTAATGATTTCTATATAAAATCCACAGCCATTTCGCAGTTCGTTATTCGAATAACGAAATATTTCGTAGTTCAACCTCCGAATAACGAAATGGCCAAAATAAGTTTTAAATGTTTAATAATGATATTTTAGACACACTAGATCCAAGTCATAGTGGAATCAATGATTTCTATACAAAATTCGGAGCCATTTCGCAGTTCGTTATTCGAATAACGAAACATTTCGCAGTTCAACCTCCGAATAACGAAACGGCCAAAACCAGCTATAAATGCGCAAATATGATATTTTAGATACCCTAGACCCAAGTCATAGTGGAATCAATGATTTCTATATAAAATCCACAGCCATTTCGCAGTTCGTTATTCGAATAACGAAATATTTCGTAGTTCAACCTCCGAATAACGAAATGGACAAAATAAGTTTAAAATGTTTAATAATGATATTTTAGACACACTATATCCAAGTCATAGTGGAATCAATAATTTCTATACAAATTCGGAGCCATTTCGCAGTTCGTTATTCGAATAACGAAATATTTCGCAGTTCAACCTCCGAATAACGAAATGGCCAAAACCAGTTATAAATGCGCAAAGATGATATTTTAGATACCCTAGACACAAGTCATAGTGGAATCAATTATTTATATATAAAATCCAGAGTCATTTCGCAGTTCGTTATTCGAATAACGAAATATTTCGTAGTTCAACCTGCGAATAACGAAATGGCCAAAATAAGTTTTAAATGTTTAATAATGATATTTATGACACACTAGATCCAAGTCATAGTAGAATCAATGATTTCTATATAAAATCCGGGACCGTTTCGCAGTTCGTTATTCGAATAACGAAATATTTCGCAGTTCAACCTCCGAATAACGAAATGGATAATACCAGCTATAAATGCGCAAAGATGATATTTTATATACCCTAGACCCAAGTCATAGTGGAATCAATGATTTCTATATAAACTCTGGCGCCATTTCGCAGTTCGTTATTCGAATAACGAAATATTTCGCAGTTCAACCTCCGAATAACGACACACTAGACCCTTGTCATAGTGATATTTTAGACACACTAGCCCCAATTCATAGTGGAATGAATGTTTTCTATATAAAATCTGGCGACATTTCGCATTTCGTTATTCGAATAACGAAATATTTCGCAGTTCGTTATTCGAATAACGAAATATTTCGCAGTTCGTTATTCGAATAACGAAATATTTCGCAGTTCGTTATTCGAATAACGAACTATTTCGCAGTTCGTTATTCGAATAACGAAATGATCAAAATAAACTATGAATGAGCAGAGATAATATGCTAGACACTATAGACTCTAGCCATACTCAACTCAATGATTTGTATATTAAATCCTGCCATTTGGCGGTTCGTTTTTTTGAATAACGGAATATTACGTAGTTCAACTCCGAATAACGATATGGCAAAAAAAGTTATAATTGCGCAAAGATGATATTTCAGACACACTGAATCTATCTCATAGTTGAATCAATGATTTATATATTAAATCTGGAGCCATTTTGGAGTTTATTATTCAAATAACTATATACATCGCAGTTCAAAGTCCGAATTATCAATAACGAAATGGTCCAAATATGTTATATATCCGCGAGCATAGGCTTTGAACGTGCCTAAATGCTATGTAGGGGTCGGTCAATCCATTTCCTTCATATGAACGCCTTTTCACGCATTTACAAACAGAATAGACCCAGATCAGACAGCCCCTATGATCAGGGTCTGCTCTGTTAGATTTTGACATGATCTAGATCTGAAACTATAGTTTTTCTCACAGAAAAACATTTTTTGTAAAGTTCAGTAAATAAATATTCATGATATCATTATTTCTTACATGAATTTTAAATAGCGGAAGGGTTAAACAAGTTTGCCGAAATTGACTGCCGGTGTCGGCAACCGAATTTGTCTTTATGAAATTGGAAATATAGTGGATATAGTGCATACTCGAAGAGATCTTTCGTCTTATGTCGAATATTACGAAGGAACAAGTGCCGGTATGAGGCGGGGTTTATGTATTATTTATTTAACTGTATTTCCATTTATTTTACTTTTTAACACTGATGGTTCGCAGTCCCATATTCTATAAAATAGCCTTATACTCCTATTTACAACTATCATGTGTTCTGATCTAAACATTTATTCTGACATTCGAATATCGCGGTAGCGCGTGCTGCCATGTTTGACTGGGTAATGTTTTTCTTCTTTTTTTCTTTTTTTCAAATGGGCATGTACTTACTAATTTACTGGGAAAACAATTCTGTTCCTAGTCCGCAATCTTTCGTTTGCTTTGTTCACCAGAAAACGTGGTTGCAAAGTTCAGAATCGCATGGATCATTATTCATTAACCCTTTACCTGATAGGGATGCCATTGACGCCTTTGCAAATAACGGTAGACGTATATGAGACGCTTTTTGTAGTAGCCGTCTGATCAGGATATGTTCTCTTTGCTGATGAGTAATATCGATCCGGTTCTACAGTTTCTGCTATGACCAATTGTGGTATATGCATAGGCCAGAAATAAATATATTCTAATTAATATTCACGATGTTAAACATTATTTCATGAATATCCATCAGATAAAGCCTTAATTTAAGTAGTAAGACTACTGGCGTTAATTTGAAACTGTCATATTTTTCAACAAAATCGAGAAACACCGAAAGAATTTGCTTACTCATCAAGATTTGATCTAGTGCGACCGCTCCTTTGATGACGTCGAAGTTAACCGTCATGTCCTTCATTGTGTAGAAAACACGAACGTTGAGGATTTTACCCTTTCTGTGCAAGGGTGACTCGTAGGGCTTGCTGTATTGTGAAACTATGTGGTCACCTTGGAAAAAAGATTAGATCCAGGTGAGATGTCGAATAGCTTGATATTTACTAGATTCAAACTGTTTGACTTCAATTATGACTTGAGAAACACCGACGACAACTAGTTGGCTCCTAAAGGGTAGATGTCTTTTTTACACACCCCGTCATACATATGTATACGTAAAAACACTTCTGACGTATATAACTCTTTCACCGTCATAGGCGAATCCATGATGACCTGTGAAACAGTTCGGATCAACGTAACGCCCAGTAACTCGACGTCTACTCAGGATCCAAACTGTTTGACACTGAGTATAATTTTGTAAACAAATGAAAAAAAAAACCACATTATAACCTGTAGCAGACAATTATCTACCCAGATAAATTCTGAAAGTGGGAGATCCTTCGAAAGTTTATGTTGGCACCGAAAGGGTTAAGCATGGTCCATGTTTGCATTTTTCCATCAATGTTGAGATAAATTTATTAGACTAACAATCACCGTCGGATGCAACGTTTAAAGGCAATTACTATGGCAGACCATTGCCACTTGCCATTATGAAGGCAATGTCAATAATTCGACTTTGTTTCTTCGAGGGTTTACAGAGCTATTTGTGGTATATAGAAAAAACAGTGGTCTAAAAATGCTTTTCTGCTTCCCTAAGGGCCCAGTCCTACTAGGCCTTACGACCCCTTAAGACCTGTTTACGATTGCTACCGACCTCTGGTCGCCGATATTCGTACGAAGGTCGCACGACAAGTCACTGATAATCGCCCGTGGTCTTCAGTAATCGTTGGTAATCGTTTGCAATCGTGCGACCAATTTCAGTCGCATTTAAGTCGTAGAGTGGTTGTTGACCATGTACAACAACCTCAGGACCCAGTCCAACTAGGCCGACGACCACTTATGCCCTGTTTACGATTTCTAGCGACTTCTTGTCGCCGATATTCGTACGAAGGTCGCACGATAAGTCGCTGACAATCGCCGGTGGTCTTCAGTAATCGTTGGTAGTCGTTTCTTGTCGTGCGACCAATTTCAGTCGCAGAGAGGTTGTTGATCATGCACAACAACATCCTTACGATCGAACTGGTCGCCAGTATTCTTTAAGATGTAACCTTAGAGCGTTCAGGTAAACGTGCGATCGTCGTACGAAGGTCTCCAATAATCTTTAACTGGTCGTTGGTGATTTTCCCTACAGTCGTACGACTATCAGCGACCTTTCTACAATAACCTATGACTGTCGTGCAATTACCAGCGACTGCCTAAAGATTATCCGCGACTAGGCATAGATCACGTGACCACACAACAGATGAGAAGTGATTGTGGAACCTTCGTACGAATATCGTAATGTCGCAGATGCATCGCCAATGTGACTGCGAATGGTTTTGGAATTTAGTCGCCGACAATCGCAGACGATCGGCGGTTTCAGAGGTCTCAGAGGTCAACAGTGGTCTTTAACGATCGCAAGCGCTAGTGGGAATGTAGCCTAAGTAATTCAACGTGGTTGATTCTCTATTAATGAAAAATATATTATTAAACGAATAATTATTTAAGCCCTGGTCACAACCCGCGGTACTTGCAAGTGCGCGTTGTCTACTTGCAAAAAACGTGGGCATATTTTGGGGATTCGTATGTGGTGAGTACCGCCTCAATGTGGATTTGGGGGCACGCAGACGCGTCGTAGATCTTTTAGTGCATGCATGCATGAGGAACGTTTCCTGCGTTCAGGCTGCATTCGGGCTACGGATCAACCAAAGTACGGGTGACGCGTGTACCTTCTACAGCCAATCAGCGCACAACGCACTGGTTATAGCACACAGAACGCACGTGTGTTGAACCGCAAATTTCACGCCACCCATTTTTCACACGTGTGAAATTTGCGGCCCCATTTTTCACATAATTTGTGAAAATTGCGTTATGCTCCTATACCCCCCTTCAAAGCCTGACGCATTTTTCACGTATGTGAAAAATGCGTCGAGAAGATGTGCTCAAATATTCACTTCAAAACACGCGACGCATTTTTCACATACGTGAAAATATATTGAATTTGACCAATTTCTTTGGTCATTTCGGTTATAGATCAAGGTCGCAGGAATCGAAATGCCAGAAGTTGATTTGGGTGCTTGCTCAACATACTTATTTGATTAAAATATAATTATGGGTCACGTGGGTAAAACGTATATTGGAGTTCCTTGTTAATCCTTTAGTGTCCACATATTTGATATGCATTTGATGTCCCCATGTAGCGGCACATATTGTCGCCGCTGTGCATATTTTCGCCGGCGACCATCTCTGCTGAAACAGATGGAACATATTGTCGCCGGCGTTAATATGTCCCGAAGTTTTCGGCACATATTACTGCTGAACTGCACAAATTGTCGCCGGCGACAATATGTGACGAAGGTTATGGTGCTTTTAAGGGTATTTTTGGCGACAATATGTCAAATCTTATATCATGTGTATATCTTTCATGCGAATATGTTATATATCTCACGGTTAATATAATGGGTACTATTTCGATTTTATGGGATATTTGATTAATACTTTATGTAATTATATGTATTACATGTATCTGATGAAAGAAAGAGTTGTTCTTTACTTAAGGTTATGATAATGCAAGGAATCGTTCCTATCGTATCGTATAGTGTACGTATATGTATATGACGTAAATAGTATATCATACGTGATAATATCGTATATTGCGACAACAAATATGCTCACATATGTTGTATCGGACTTGACACGCCATCTTTCGGCAATAATTTGAGAGAGAGGGAAAAATTCTTTCTCCGACTCTGCACTATGTTTCCAGATCACAACTTTGTTTTAAAAGAGATCAACGCAGACATGTAAACCGAAAGTAGAAGTTTATTTTAGAATGTTCAGCAATTTAGGAAAACCATTGAAGAAAAATGCCCGCATTGATTGTTCTGAAAATCCTTATATCCTTTCGACTCATGTAGCGTAATAAAACGTATTGGCGATGTTGGCGTTCCATAACTTGGATCTATATAAAGCAAATTATTTGAATAGTTAGGGTTATAATGACTCTATGCCAGTCTGTGAAGTGGGCCAGTATGATGGTCGTAGGTATATAAATGGGCGTTTTATCAGCTGCCAAAATCGGCTCAGACAAGGGTTTTTTCGGCCCAAAAATAACGCACGCTACCTCCGCTACCTCACGTGTGATGACTGTTATGGTGCACCATACATTTGCAGCATCAAACCAATCGCATCATTCATTAGATCTAATGGCAATAGACACGACGCGCAAAAACATGACACCAAAATGTTTATTAATGGGCCAAAATTGGCTTCGTTTTTTTTCGAACAGTGAGTCATGACCTTTTATGACATTCTATAAATATACGCGTACTGCCTATCCGGTTGTGCTTATCTGGCACCGAATCAATAACACAAGCAACGTTGTTTAAAGTTGTCACCCTCACGTACTGCCAGTTAATTGGCTTTAGTCTGACAGTACAATGAGAGTTTACTGAAAGTAATTTGACACATTACTGAGAGTGAACAGACAGTAACCTGACAATCCAATGATGGAAAATATCATGCTTATTACATTGTTTTGTTTTATTATCATATTTTATAATAATGATAATAATGATAATAATAATAATAACAATAATAATAATAATAAGAAGAAGAAGAATAATTTATTTCGCCACATCACAGCATTTCAAAACAAGAGGGCCGGAATGGCCCTGAAGCGCTCACCAGACAATCAGAGGAGAAGATTTCCAAAATTTTCACTATATGTTTCTATTGAAAGCTGGCTACTCCTTGGGCAGGGCCAATTTTGACCACAGGGGCATACTTTATATAACATTTTTAGAGGACCTGAACATGAAGCTATGTGCCAAATATGAAAGGTATGAACCTTCCAGTTTCAGAGAAGATTTTCAATGTTTTTACTATATATTTCTATTGAAAACTGACCACCCCTCAGGTGGGGCCAATTTTAACCACAGGGGCATAATTTTAAACAAGACCATACAAAGTTCTGACTAAAGGCGATCAACTGTTCTTCTGAACGGATATGTGTACCCTAGCATTCCAAACTGATTTTTTGCATTTGAATATTATTATAAATGATTACATAATATCATTTCACAAATTAACTTAATAGTTTCAAGTAATACAATTTCATGTTAAAAAATATTTCATAATTTATTTAAAACCTTTAATTTGGCATTCTGGAGTCTTTAAATGATTTACCCTTCTTCTGAACTGCAGGGCAGGTTATAATAATATCATAATGCCAATCACTATTATTAATTAACCCTTCCCTCATATAAACGTGTTTACACACATTAGAAAACAGAGTAGACCCAGATCAGATGCCTCCTATAGGAGCCATCTGATCAGGCCCTGCTCTGTTTGTTAATGGAATTTGATACATCTGTTCCTTAAGATTCTAAACTGGCTACAATGTTCCACCTACTATATTTCATTATAATTATTTTGTAGATGAATATTCAGTAGGTTGTGAAATTTGAAAAAAAATGGCTACAATGTTTCATCTTCCATACTTCATTTTTACTATTTTGTTCATGAATATGCAGTAGGCATTCAAATTAATAATAAACATAGAACAGGCAAATGGTCAAGACAGAGCTCCTGCACCAGATACAGGTGCACTAAAAATAGCCACTGGTCATCTCTCTCTACTGCTTGACTGGATGACCTATTTATGAGTAATGAGAAGATGCTTAAAACGCAGTCAGCTATAAGTTTGCTAGAAAACTGTCCACCCTGGGGTGTAGCCAATTTTGACCACAGGAGCATAATTTATATAACTTTTGTAGAGGACCTGCACATGATGCTAGGTCCCAAATATGAAATCTGAGAACCTTCCTGTTTCAGAGGAGATGATATTCAAAGTTTTCACTATATGTTACTATAGAAAACAATGCACCCCTGGGGCGGGGCAAATTTTGACCCCAGGGACATAATTTATATAACTTTTGTAGAGGACCTACAGATGATGCTATGTGCCAAAGATGAAAGCTGAGACCCCTGTAGATTCAGAGGAGAAGAATTTTAAAGGTTCAAATTGTTGACGACGGACGACGAACGACGGACGAAGCACGACGCACGCCGACGGACGACGGACATCAGGCAATCACAAAAGCTAACAATGAGCACTTTGTGCTCTGGTGAGCTAAAAATACCATCTTCATTAATTCATTAGTAAGACATATTACTAAAAGCTATTCTACCGTAGACTGTCAGTTTACTCTAATTTAACCTTGTTTTCATTTCAGTATACTCTCAGTTTATTCTCAGTGCCCTGTCATATTTTATATATGTATATTTACAAAACATTCTTATCATCTACGTCGGTTTTAATTTCGGTAATTGGATAATTCCTTAAATCATAATTTCTGTTACCATATACTAAAGTACAGTCGACACTCATTAGCTTGAACTATTTGCGAACATCAATATTAGTTCGACTTTAAAGAACTCAGAGATAAATGATCTTTCTTCACACAATACACGGGTACCGCATTACTTTTTAAAATTTCTTTTTGGTCAAATACACATGCTTCATTTGCATTGTTGAAAATGAAAACAGAATCCCAAGCAGTTTACATACAGACAAGACGCCGAGTAGCTCTGTATCTGGTCTGGATCAGAATTGCTTGCAATTCAAATAACAGCTCAATTTGCAGTGACTTTCGTGGATTTCGGCATAAGCAGAAGTTCGACTGACCCAAGTTCGAGATAACGAGGGTCGACTCAGGGGATATAACTGTCATAAATATAATTCAGGGACAAAACTACCCTATCCGATACTAATTCAATGTCCCGATGTCTGTTTAAGATCTCTCGTATCAACAATAGCAAAACCATCTATTGACATATATGTGAAATATGCGTTGGTATTAGTAGGTCTTCAAAAAATGGGGTTAAAGTGCTACCGCATTTTTCACAGCAGGGTTTTGTGAAAAATGGGGCCCCATTTTTCACATATGTGAAAAATGGGGCCGCAAATTTCACGCGTGTGAAAAATGCGTCAACCCATTTTTCACACGTGTGAAAAATGGGTGGCGTGAAATTTGCGGTTCAACACACGTGGACCATACCGAATAAGCACGAGCTCCGCAGTTACATCGCACGTTGTGCGTACTGATTGCTGCAGTACAGTACAACCTCTCTATTACGACCACATAAAATAATGCTGATTGATTGTATCAAAGACAGGTGACAGCTAAAACAAAATGCAAGTAAAACAGGAAGCCCCTGAAGGAGTTTTCTGCTTTACTTTCACATTGCTTTAAGCAACCACCTGACTTAAACACAAAATAATTAACATAATACTCGCATAGTGGTCGTAATAGAGTGGCTTTACTGTATATATAAAAGCCGAACCCACGGATGAGTCCTAACATTTCGTCTCCAAGATGCCTAATAAGGGGACACAGAAGAAGGGTCAGCTGCATCTGCAGCTAAAAAGGCAGCGGATGTATGCTCGACACAAACATAAACTTCCATAATTTAAAAAAATCAGGACCCATAACCAAGTCAATGTTAATCGAAATTCGTTAAACGAAAATACCTAGGTGCACACGTGCGTACCCTGAAAACATATTCATGAAGTTTTATGTCTGTAAGACAAGTGTTTTAAGAGTTATACACTATATATACAAAAACTCGGAACGGACCTACGTAAGTACGTACAAACAGGCGGACGGACAACGGCAAATGTATCCCATTGACACGTATAAGTAGAGGGGCATAAAAAGTAGCCAAAGAACACTGCATATTAAGTATTTTAACAGATGTCAGTTTAAAAATGCCGTATGAAAATGGAAAATATGAATTCGGATGGGGTGGGGGCACAACACACTGTGCGTTTTTTAGTCCGTGCGTATTTTTGGGGTGGCCACGGCCGCGACGTTTTTCTGTAAACGTTGAGAGGGAGTTGCAAGACCAGGGAGGGAGTACGTCAGAGCACGTCACTCCCACTGCTGCGCAAAGTGTAAGGTACGTGGTCCGCACGCCACACCTGACCGTCAGCGGCTGCGTACATTGAACGATGAACACGTGGTACATGTAAGTGTGTTGTTTGTGCTAACAAACAACGTGCTTACAACATACCGTCTCCGTGCGATTATCTAATTATCGTACGGAGGCCGTACTTACACCTGCTGCCCAATACTTTGACCACTCTTTAGAAATGTCTCTTCGAGAAGATTCTAAAGAGTGGACATAATATAAGGTTTGGTGGAGAAAAATAGCAGCTATTATTGACAATATTTAAATTTACTCATCTTTTTTGGACTTCTGCATTTCTAACATATTTTGGTTATTTCGTTATCTAATTAACGAACTGCGAAATATTTCATTACTCGAATAACGAACTGCGAACTATTTCGTTATTCGAATAACGAACTGCGAAATGGCTCCGGATTTTATATAGAAATAATTGATTCCACTCTGACTTGGGTTTAGGGTATCTAAAATATCATCTTTGCGCATTTATAGCTGGTTATTGCCATTTCGTTATTCGGAGGTTGAACTGCGAAATATTTCGTTATTCGAATAACGAACTGCGAAATGGCTGCGGATTTTATATAGAAATCATTGATTCCGATATGGTATGGGTCTAGGGTATCTAAAATATCATCTTTGCGCATTTATAGCTGGTTTTGGCCATTTCGTTATTCGGAGGTTGAACTGCGAAATATTACGTTATTCGAATAACGAACTGCGAAATGGCTGCGGATTTTATATAGAAATCATTGATTCCAATATGGCTTGGGTCTAGGGTATCTAAAATATCATCTTTACGCATTTATAGCTGGTTTTGGCCATTTCGTTATTCGCAGGTTAAACTGCGAAATATTTCGTTATTCGAATAACGAACTGCGGAATGGTCCCGGATTTTAAATAGAAATCAATGATTCCACTATGGCTTGGGTCAAGTGTGTCTTAAATATAATCATTACCCATTTAAAACTCAGTTTGGCCATTTCGTTATTCGCAGGTTGAACTGCGAAATATTTCGTTATTCGAATAACGAACTGCGAAATGACTGAGGGTTTTAAATTTAAAGCATTGATTCCACAATGACTTGGGTCTAGTGTGTATAAAATATCATTATTACGAATTTAAAACTGATTTTGGCCATTTCGTTATTCGGAGATTGAACTGCGAAATATTTCGTTATTCGAATAACGAACTGCGAAATGGCTGCGGATTTTAAATATAAAGCATTGATTCCACTATGACTTGGGTCTAGTGTGTCTAAAATATCATTATTACGTATTTAAAACTGATTTTGGCCATTTCGTTATTCGGAGTTTGAACTGCGAAATATTTCGTTATTCGAATAACGAACTGCGAAATGGTCCCGGATTTTATATAGAAATCAATGATTCCACTATGGCTTGGGTCAAGTGTGTCTAAAATATCATCATTACCCATTTAAAACTCAGTTTGGCCATTTCGTTATTCGGAGTTTGAACTGCGAAATATTTCGTTATTCGAATAACGAACTGCGAAATGGCTCCGGATTTTAAATTTAAAGCATTGATTGCACAATGAATTGGGTCTAGTGTGTATAAAATATCATTATTACGTATTTAAAACTGATTTTGGCTATTTCGTTATTCGGAGTTTGAACTGCGAAATATTTCGTTATTCGAATAACGAACTGCGAAATGGCTGCGGATTTTATATAGAAATCATTGATTCTACTATGATTTGGGTCTAGTGTGTCTGAAATATAATTATTAAGCATTTAAAACTGATTTTGGCCATTTCGTTATTCGGAGTTTGAACTGCGAAATATTTTGTTATTCGAATAACGAACTGCGAAATGGCTGCGGATTTTATATAGAAATCATTGATTCTACTATGAATTTGGTCTAGTGTGTCTAAAATATAATTATTATGCATTTAAAACTTATTTTGGCCATTTCGTTATTCGGAGTTTGAACTGCGAAATATTTCGTTATTCGAATAACGAACTGCGAAATGGCTGCGGATTTTATATAGAAATCATTGATTACGATATGGCTTGGGTCTAGTATGTCTAAAATATCATCATTACCCATTTAAAACTTAATTTGGCCATTTCGTTATTCGGAGTTTGAACTGCGAAATATTTCGTTATTCGAATAACGAACTGCGAAATGGCTCCGGATTTTATATAGAAATCATTGATTCTACTATGATTTGGGTCTAGTGTGTCTGAAATATAATTATTAAGCATTTAAAACTGATTTTGGCCATTTCGTTATTCGGAGTTTGAACTGCGAAATATTTCGTTATTCGAATAACGAACTGCGAAATGGCTCCGGATTTTATATAGAAATCATTGATTCTACTATGATTTGGGTCTAGTGTGTCTGAAATATAATTATTAAGCATTTAAAACTGATTTTGGCCATTTCGTTATTCGGAGTTTGAACTGCGAAATATTTCGTTATTCGAATAACGAACTGCGAAATGGCTGCGGATTTTATATAGAAATCATTGATTCTACTATGAATTTGGTCTAGTGTGTTTAAAATATAATTATTATGCATTTAAAACTTATTTTGGCCATTTCGTTATTCGGAGTTTGAACTGCGAAATATTTCGTTATTCGAATAACGAACTGCGAAATGGCTGCGGATTTTATATAGAAATCATTGATTACGATATGGCTTGGGTCTAGTATGTCTAAAATATCATCATTACCCATTTAAAACTTAATTTGGCCATTTCGTTATTCGGAGTTTGAACTGCGAAATATTTCGTTATTCGAATAACGAACTGCGAAATGGTCCCGGATTTTATATAGAAATCAATTATTCCACTATGGCTTGGGTCAAGTGTGTCTAAAATATCATCATTACCCATTTAAAACTCAGTTTGGCCATTTCGTTATTCGGAGTTTGAACTGCGAAATATTTCGTTATTCGAATAACGAACTGCGAAATGGCTCCGGATTTTAAATTTAAAGCATTGATTCCACAATGACTTGGGTCTAGTGTGTCTAAAATATCATTATTACGTATTTAAAACTGATTTTGGCCATTTCGTTATTCGGAGTTTGAACTGCGAAATATTTCGTTATTCGAATAACGAACTGCGAAATGGCTCCGGATTTTATATAGAAATCATTGATTCTACTATGATTTGGGTCTAGTGTGTCTGAAATATAATTATTAAGCATTTAAAACTGATTTTGGCCATTTCGTTATTCGGAGGTTGAACTGCGAAATATTTCGTTATTCGAATAACGAACTGCGAAATGGCTCCGGATTTTATATAGAAATCATTGATTCTACTATGATTTGGGTCTAGTGTGTCTGAAATATAATTATTAAGCATTTAAAACTGATTTTGGCCATTTCGTTATTCGGAGTTTGAACTGCGAAATATTTCGTTATTCGAATAACGAACTGCGAAATGGCTGCGGATTTTATATAGAAATCATTGATTCTACTATGAATTTGGTCTAGTGTGTCTAAAATATAATTATTATGCATTTACAACTTATTTTGGCCATTTCGTTATTCGGAGTTTGAACTGCGAAATATTTCGTTATTCGAATAACGAACTGCGAAATGGTCCCGGATTTTATATAGAAATCAATGATTCCACTATGGCTTGGGTCAAGTGTGTCTAAAATATCATCATTACCCATTTAAAACTCAGTTTGGCCATTTCGTTATTCGGAGTTTGAACTGCGAAATATTTCGTTATTCGAATAACGAACTGCGAAATGGCTGCGGATTTTAAATTTAAAGCATTGATTCCACAATGACTTGGGTCTAATGTGACTAAAATATCATTATTACGTATTTAAAACTGATTTTGGCCATTTCGTTATTCGGAGTTTGAACTGCGAAATATTTCGTTATTCGAATAACGAACTGCGAAATGGCTCCGGATTTTATATAGAAATCATTGATTCTACTATGATTTGGGTCTAGTGTGTCTGAAATATAATTATTAAGCATTTAAAACTGATTTTGGCCATTTCGTTATTCGGAGTTTGAACTGCGAAATATTTCTTTATTCGAATAACGAACTGCGAACTTGGTCAGGATTTTATAAGGAAATCGTTGATTCCACTATGACTGGGTTCTAGGGTGTCTAAATATCATCTTTGTGCATTTATAGCTGGTTCTGACCATTTCGTTATTCGGAGGTTGAACTGCGAAATATTTCGTTATTCGAATAATAAACTGCGAAATGGTTCCGTATCTAATATATACATGTAATACTTGATACCAGAATGACTTGAGTCTAGTGTGTCTAAAATATAATTTTACAAACTACAAACTATTTTGTTATTCGAATTAAAACTGCAAAATGACCTGACTTCTATATGTACCAACGACAATTCGGTTCTACTGTATCTAGAGAATAATTACAGTAAAACCCCTCTAATGCGTACACCAAAAAGAGGCATAAGTCTGGCAGAGACAGGTGGTAGTTTAATGCAGAACCAAATTATGCAGAAAAGTCCTATAGGAGCTTTCTGCATTACTTTATTCCTGCTTTAAGCTACCAGCTGCTTATAAAGACACCTATGTTTATTATTTAAGTGGTCGCATTAGAGGGTTTCTACTGTACTGTTAATTTATAGCTTATTTGACCATTTCGTTATTCGTAAATTGAATTGCAAACTATTTCGTTATTCACATTCGAATAACGAACTGCGAAATATTTCGTTGTTCGTTATTCGAATAACGAACTGCGAAATATTTCGCAGTTCGTTATTCGAATAACGAACTGCGAACTGCGAACTGGCAGCCAACTTAACGCTGCCCTCCCTGTATCATTTTCATTATGCATTAAGCCAACTCTTAAAGTATCCATGGTCCTTCATTTAATGATCGTGCTACACAGATTCTACATGTAACACATTCCCTATCTCTACTAATATTATCCGAAAATCTTAAATCGTTTCTCCATTGATAACCCCTTAATGTTCACTACTATTGTTGAAATATGTACAACAGAGCCTGTCTTAAGCGGCCATTTATTCATAAAAAGCACGTGGTTGCTTAATACAGGGCAAAAGTAATACAGCAAGCTCCTGTAGGAGCGTTCTACATTACTTTTGACCTGCATTAAGCTACCAATTGCCTTACAGACCCATAATTAGACCTCTTTATGATGAACGCTTCAGACAGGATCTACAGGATCATATTGTTCATAGATTGTTACAAAATGTAAGTCTAGGTTTTGTAAACCATGCCCAGATAAAATACATGCTCTGTTCTATGTTTAGTGACTACGTCGATCTACGTATCAATATCAGGAACAATGTATGATTGAGTGAATAAGTTTGATTCGTTCATCTTTTGTATATACGATACCAGAAATGTAATGGGCTCGGTATTGTCTTTGAAAACAAATATGTTATCTATTGTTAAATTTAATTAGAAGGCCATTCATGATTCAATGTTTAATTAAACTTATTTGACTCCTTCCTCCATGAAGACATGCCTATTAATAAGCTAATTTTTATACTGACATAATAACGCAGGAATCATGGCGAAATTTGTAAAACAAGATTAATGTTAGTCCATAAGCAAACAGAGCAAATACTATTAATCATTCTCTTGCTGAATTTTAAAATACATTTCTTCTTCTTTACCAATGCCCTGTTGTATAATTACATATATCTTCACTGTGTACAAGTATATCGTTTTGCAGTCACTGCTGTGGAGTGCACTGGTTGCACAATCAATTTGTAAATAGTGCAGACCCTGATGAGACAGCTGTCTCATCTAGGTCTTCACTATTTTCAGGTAGGTATATTGACTTGAACAGCAAGCGAAGGGTTAAGACGGCTCCTACGGGAACCGGCTGATCTGGGTTTACTCGGTTTTCAAAGATACAATTTCTCTATACTTAAGACACATTTTCGTGTGGTGTTACTCATTCATACATGTACATGGACGAATTATAAAAGAAAACGCGTCAATATGTTTAACTACATGTATTTCAGAGCGAGTGAAACAAATCATTAATGTCCTGGCAAACAGTGTAGACCCAAATGAGAGGGCTCCTATAGAAGCCATCTCATCATCATCTGTTTGTCATGCTACACTTTTCTTTTAAAAACATCCTTGACCAATCATGGATCCTAACTATTGCAAAGGTCACCATGATTTCGCATACAGCTTGTTCAAGTTAACGGATTGAGATACTAAAACTGAGAAATCATTTTCCATGCAATTTTGCATGATAATCACTGTTTTTGTCTGACTCTGGTTTGTTTCAAAATTTTCTTTTTTTCACAAGATTATAAAACTGCTGACTCTTCTTGTTTAATGTTTTGCAGGTTTGTTGCAGGTTTGTTATAAAGCTTTAACTTAAATCCATAATCTGCTAAGCGCGACATGTCATGTGTAGATACAATAAACCCCTCTAAACTGGACGTTAAATTTCATATAAATATCGGTCTTGAGAGTGGCAGCTCAATGCAGGCTGAAAGTAATGCAGAAAAGCTCCTAAAGGAGCTTTTTGCTTGGCTTTCACCCTGCATTAAACAGCCACCTGCCTAAAATTATTTAAATTCTTCTGTATACTAGAATTCCAGTTTTTAGAGGTTTTACTGTAATTTGGATCCAGATGCGACGCCGGGTAACTCCGCACCTCATCAAGATCTAGGCTATTTGACACTAGAACAATACATTCCCCAAGTCACAATAAGTACAAAAATTGTCTAGATAAGAATTTGAGCACAAACTATTTTTTGGATACGAGGAGAGCATCTAAGGACGAATAGATGACGTCATTTGACACTGTTTGAGTCCAAATGAGACGTTCGATAACTGTATGTATCAGATCTACAGTTAAACTTCGATATCTCGAACTTCAAGGGACCATACAAATTACTTCGAGATAACAGAATTTTCGAGTTACCCTATTTCTAATTGTCACAGTGTGTAGGTTTTTTATAAGCTCTTTATTCCATTGCTTTTGTCCCGCTTTAAGCAACCACTTGCTTTTACAGAGTCCTTGCTTTTACAGACATCTTGCTTTTATATACTTCTTGCTTTTACAGATTCCTTGTTTTTACGGACTTCTTGCTTTTACAGACGTCTTGCTTTTACAGAGTCCTTGCTTTTACAGATTCCTTGCTTTTACAGATTCCTTGTTACAGATTCCTTGCTTTTACAGATTCCTTGCTTTACCAGACGTCTTGCTTTTACAGACCTCTTGCGTTTACAGACCTCTTGCTTTTACAGATTAATTGTTTTTACAGACTTCTTGCTTTTATAGACTCATATTTTAACCCATTCCCTCATAGGCTATTTTTAGACCCAACCTTTTTGAATGAATCTACCCAAAAGGAGCATTTACTAGAGAAAAGTGAAATTTTAGAATTTTGTAGTTTGAAACCATGATGATAAATAGAGCATTTACTCATATAGTAGCCAATGCTCAATTTATCACTATTGTTTCAACAGGTGACTTTCGCAGAGTCAACAAAAGGCGTCATTACCCAAAAGGAGCATTTACTAGAGAAAAGTGAAATTTTAGAATTTTGTAGTTTGAAACCATTGTGATAAATAGAGCATTTGCTCCTATAGGAGCAAATGCTCCATTTATCACTTTCATTAAGTGACTTTTACAGAGGCGTAGAAAGGCGTATTTATGGAGGAAAGTGTTAATAAATCACGTGGTCGCATTAGCGAGAGTATAGTGTATTATTATAATTAATTCACCATTCTAACTGTTATCAAGTGGTCCACCTACGTAACAGAAAATTTATGATCAAGTCATCGGTAGACTATCAGGTTACGTTAACACTTTGAAATAAACAATGCCGGCTCAAACTTGGATCTGATGTATTCGTGAGTATTTCCGATAAGATCAACTTTTGAGAAATTATTGATCGAATGTCAAACAGCTTAGACCCTGATGATACGCCGAGTTACTCGGTGTCTGATCTGGATCCACGCTGTTTGCAAACAAAGGTCTGATCACAGGATAACGGAATAAGGCTTATGTCATTAGTTTCAGAATTGTTTTTCAAACCATATTCCAAGATAATTTCTTGTAGCTATAACATTTCCAAGTAATTTGTATAATCTGTACGCTGCCAGTTGTTATAATGCATTAAAAACCGAATTACGATAAATCACTGAAAGATCTAAAGACTTATTTGTTTAACCCTTTCCCTAATATAAACGTGTTTTCGCGCATTTGCAAACAGAGTAGACCCAGATCAGACGGCTCCTAGAGGAGCCGTCTGATCAGGGTCTGCTCTGTTTGCTTATAGAATTTGATATATCTGTTTCTTTGCTTTCTAAAATGTCTAAAATGTTCCACCTTCCATATTATGACTATTTTGCTAAGGAATATTCAGTAGGTATTGAAATTTGGCCTAAATACAGAACAGGGAAAGGGTTAAGCCGCTAATGCAACTTTCAAACAGTTCGCATTCAGATCAGATCACCAAGAATCTCGTAGACTGAGTTGGATGCTAGTTAAAGTGTTGCTAATACATTTAACTCTTTACGAAAGAAATACGCCTTTTAATCGCCTTTGCAGACTGAATAGACCTAGATCAGACGGCTCCTAATGGAGTCTTATCAGGGTCTACATGTATTCTGTTTGCTTATGATACAATATAGATGTGACCATTCACTTTCTGCAATGGCCAAAAATACAGTAGAACCTGTCTTAAGCGACCATCTTAAAGATGTATAATTATGGCCATATAAGGCAGGTGGTAGCTTAATGCAGGTCACAAACTAATGCAGAAAGTTATTATAAGAGCTGTCTGCATTACTTTTGCTCGATACATTAAGCAACCACCTGTTTTTTTAACACGCCTACGTTCAATAAATAAATGGTCGCTAAACCCATTTCCTCATAGGCTATTTTTAGATCCAACCACTTTGAATAAATCTACCGAAAATTAGTTTAAACATATTTTATTACTCATATTTTCACAGTTGTACATATATGCCTTTTACAAATGACCACAATTAGATATACAAGTAAATGGGTTGGACCACAAGTTCTGGCAACATTAGAAAAGGTCCTCTACCGAAAATGAGCATTAACTAGTGAATTCTGTAATTTGAAACAGTTGTGATAAATAGAGCATTTGCTCCTATAGGAGCATATGCTCTATTTATCACAATGGTTTCATAAAATGACTTTTACAGAGGCGTAAAAAGGCGTATTTATGAAGGAAAGGGTTAAGACATGATTTACCGTATCTGTGTATTCTATAGCATTATAAAGATTTAGCAATATCCGTGATGTTATTAAAAAGATTTAGTAATATCCATGATGTTATTATAAAGATTTAGTAATATCAATAATGTTATTATAAAGATTTAGTAATATCCGTGATGTTATTATAAAGATTTAGTAATATCCGTGATGTTATTATACGGATTTACTAATATCCGTGATGTTATTATAAAGATTTACTAATATCCGTAACGTTATTATAAAGATTTACTAATATCCGTGATGTTATTAGGATTTAGTAATATCCACGATGTCAATATTCTAAAGCGTAAAGGGTTAAATACTGTAATCATATTTGAGTGCTAAGATAATGCAGGCTATACTGTAATTATATTTGAGTGCTTACATGTAGATAATGCTGACTGTACTATAATTATATTTGAGTGCTAAGATAAAGCTGACTGTACTATAATTATATTTGAGTGCTAAGATAATGCTCGCTGTACTGTAATTCAACAGACAAATAAGGGCTATTTTAATTCAGCTCAACCTGTAATTGAAACGAAAACCAAATATATCCATCTGCAGCGTTTTCTTCTGTTTATAATAAAGGTATTTCGAGAAAATTTTACTTGGCAACAATTTAAGCTATAGAAATTCTAATACAAATTCGCGATAAACTTTTCAGATAGTGAATCCAGATTCATCAGGATCCAAAATGTTTGACACGCTGATATTTGTTTTGCAATAAAAATGAGATAAAAATCAGCAATGACAATTTTAGAGAAAACAATTAAAATGCAAGCATTTGCAAATAGACAAGAACCAGATCAGACGGCTCCTTTAGGGTATGTTCGGTTGCTTATGATATAATATAGACAATGGTCTGCAGTTTCTGCAATGGCAAAAAACCCGTTTCCATGTGCTACTAAAAAAAGAAATTCTAATTAATATTCATGATGTCATTATTTCTTGCCGTTTGACACCCGAAAATAGTTTGTTTTAAAGCTTAAACGAATCGGAAATTAGTTCAACAGGCAATAAACCGGTATGGACCATTTACCTGATCAACATACCGGTATGGACCATTTACATGTACCCGATCAACATACCGGTATGGACATTTTACATGTACCCGATCAACATACCGGTATGGACCATTTACATGTACCCGATCAACATACCGGTATGGACATTTTACATGTACCCGATCAACATACCGGTATGGACCATTTACCTGATCAACATACCGGTATTAACCATTTACCTGATAAATATACCGGTATGGACCATTCACCTGATCAACATACCGGTATGGACCATTTTTACCTGACCAATATACCGGTATGGACCATTTACCTGATCAACATTCCGGTATGGACCATTTACCTGATCAACATTCCGGTATGGACCATTTACCTGATCAACATTCCGGTATGGACCATTTACCTGATCAACATACCGATAGGGAGGACCATTTACCTGACAAACATACCGGTATGGACCATTTACCTGATCAACATACCGATATAGACTATTTACCTGATCAACATACCGGTATGGCCATTTACCTGATAACGAATTTTCATAAGTTTGCAAACAGAGTAGACCCAGATCAGACGGCTCAAAATAGGAGCCGTCTAATCAGGGTCTTCTCGTTTTTCCCTGTGTTCATTGGTAATTACAAAAACCAATCAGTTAATAAATATTCATAAAGTCATAATTTCATTTAAAACTATTCACGATGTAAGCGGTTAATCAAAACATTTATCGCAGCAGCACAAGGGTTAAAACATGGATCAAACGAAAGAAATATTCTCGCAATTTTCAACATTTCCATTTATCTTGATTCTGCTCCAAAATTGCTTCATACATTCCGAGAATTCTGCAATACCCGTCTGAATTAACCCTCTCGATGCTAAGCGCGACCTGACGCGTATTTGCAAACAGCTTGGATCCAGATGAGACGGCGAGTAACCCGCTGTCTAATCAGGGTGCAGGCTGTTTGAAACTCGTGTCGTTTGACACTCAGTCAACAGTTTCTCAAACGCTTGTACGAATTAGAGAAAGTAAAAATGCAACAGATCAGAGTTTTTGGCAGACATAGATATTTTTCAGCACGATAATGGCTATCATTTATCATCTTGTAAAAACCTATATCTACTCAATATCTGATGTGTTACATTTTTACATACAGTAAAATCTCTCTTTAACGACCACTAAATTACATCAAGTATTTCTGTTAAAGGTAGTTGGCTGCTTAAAGCAAGGTGAAAGTAAATCAGAACGCTCCTATAGGAGCGTTCTGTTTTACTTTCACCTTGCTTTAAGCAGCCACCTGTCCTAAATACCAACTAATTAACACATTTTAGTGGCCGTTATAGAGAGCTTATAGATATATATAGAGAGATCGTTATAGAGAGCTTTTACTGCACCAGTCATGACTGGCATACTATGATAAGGGTTGTAAGATGATGTATGCAGCAGTTTACCTACTAAGTTTGATGAAAATAGCCGAAACTTTCCCCGAAACACATTTTTTTCTGATTCCGCTCGAGTCATGAAAAGGAAAGGAAAAAACGAAGGGATACTTTCCAATGTGTTTAAATCCAAATCAAATATCGAGTGACTCGAACATTCATTGGAAGATATAAACTAATGGCAACTTCATTGAATATTAAACACAGTTAAAAAGTTATAAGAACACAAGCCAATTATCGGAGCAGGGAAGTAGGGACAATGTTGAAGGAACGTACGCCAATGAGTATCATTTACTTTGATAACAGTCTCCGCAGGAAAATGTGATTTTCACCCGAATCCATTTTGTTTCCACGGAAACAATATTTGAAATCCCCATTTATCAGCTCAAATAAATCTATAGAATACCCCTCTCTACCGAAATTTTAATAAATACTTGTGATAACCTTTGTAAGATAGTGAATCCAAATAAGACCCCTCTCTCTAAAAGTGAATCCAAATAAGACCCCTCTCTACAAAAGATATTCAAGTAAGCATTACTTTCTGCATTACTTTCGTCCAGCATTAATCCTGGATTATCCATTCCCTAAGACTATTTTTAGAAACAACGGTTCTTTTAGTATTGCATACGTTTGAAACCAATATGATAAATAGAAAATTTGCTCCTATGGGTTTTCAAACATGAGTTTTACAGATGCGTCAGTAGGCGCCAGTAGGCGCCAGTAGGAGGGGTGGATTGAGCATCCACCTGTTACAGACCTATGTTCGATCGTTAAGTGGTTCCAGAGGGGTTCCAATGTATATAAAGAAAGATAGTCGAAACAAGACACGGAAAAAATGCAAGTAATATAATCCACAAATTAACACTTAGGCCGACACGAAATATATAATGCTTTCACTACTTTTATTCGGTCAAGCTTTTGAGAAACAATAGATCGAGTGCCAAATAGCTTTGGTCCTGATGAGATGCCAAGTTACTCGGGCGCTCATCTGGATCCAAGCTATTTGAAAATGCGAATGAGGTTGCAGAGAGTGAGATAAAGGTGAACAATGTTGTAGGGGCAACTGTGTTTATATTTACCATTTCACTGATTAAGGGTGAACACTGATGTAGGGGCAACTGTGTTTATATTTACCATTTCACTGATTAAATTATGATAATTAATGAGAAACAAATAAGAATGTTTCAGAGAAGATCAAACGATCTTAATGAGTAACACCTAAAACTTAAAAGACGAGCTAAATTGGAATTTCGTGACCAGAATTACTTCGTTAATTAGATGGAATATTTTACTGCTATGCTGTAATTCCGCAAAATACTATATTTTCTATGTACACAGGGATTGGAATGTCTACTTTCTTGGTTCAAAAACGATCTGTTATTCGCTTAAACACTTTTTTAACCATTAAACCCATAATTATGCTTGACTTCGACTTTGCAAACAGATTAGAACCAGATTAGACGGCTACTATAGGAACTGTATGATCAGGATATACTATGTTTGCTTATGATATAATATTGATAAGATTCTACAGTTTCTGCCATGGCACAAATTGCGTGTGCTGTGATAACAATTAATCTAATCAATAGCCATAATTTAATTATTTCTTCCATGAATATGCATGAAGTAAAACAGATAAGACACACACTGATCAATGAAACATTCTCATTTCCAAGTTAATATCTTACTTCCCACGCAGCTGTGAGAAAGAATGTTGAGCAACAGGTAAAGGTGCGTATCCAAAACTTTCTCCACCAAACCATATACAGTAGAACCCCGCTACACTTTCTCCACCAAACCATATACAGTAGAACCCCGCTAATGCGACCACTTAATGCGACCAGTTAAACAAACATGGCTGTTTTCATAAGCAGGTGGTTGCTTAATGCAGGACGAAAGTTATGCAGAAAGCTCCTATAGGAGCTTTCTGCATAACTTTCGTCCTGCATTAAGCAACCACCTGCCCTTGCCACTGTGAATTATGCCCCTTTTTGGTGGTCGCATTAGTGGGGTTTCACTGTATTGTAACCACTCTTAAGGATCGTCTCTTTGAGAGTGGTCACACTATCGGTGGAGGACTAATGAAGCTATTCTTGAAAATGTTTAAATAAGATAATGTCTACTAAAATTGGGACAATTTTCACTGCTTACGATTTGATTAAGCTTTTGGGGGAATAATTGATCAAGTGTCAATCAGCTTAGTAAGACACCGAGTTACTAGGCGTGCATCCAAACTGTTTACAGCTTAGTAAGACGCCGAGTTACCAGGCGTGCATCCAAACTGTTTACAGCTTAGTAAGACGCCGAGTTACTAGGCGTGCATCCAAACTGTTTACAGCTTATTAAGACGCCGAGTTACTAGGCGTGCATCCAAACTGTTTACAGCTTAGTAAGACGCCGAGTTACTAGGCGTGCATCCAAACTGTTTACAGCTTAGTAAGACGCAGAGTTACCAGGCGTGCATCCAAACTGTTTACAGCTTAGTAAGACGCCGAGTTACTAGGCGTGCATCCAAACTGTTTACAGCTTAGTAAGATGCAGAGTTACCAGGCGTGCATCCAAACTGTTTACAGCTTAGTAAGACGCAGAGTTACCAGGCGTGCATCCAAACTGTTTACAGCTTAGTAAGACGCCGAGTTACTAGGCGTGCATCCAAACTGTTTACAGCTTAGTAAGACGCAGAGTTACCAGGCGTGAATCCAAACTGTTTACAGCTTAGTAAGACGCAGAGTTACCAGGCGTGCATCCAAACTGTTTACAGCTTAGTAAGACGCCGAGTTACTAGGCGTGCATCCAAACTGTTTACAGCTTAGTAAGACGCAGAGTTACCAGGCGTGCATCCAAACTGTTTACAGCTTAGTAAGACGCAGAGTTACTAGGCGTGCATCCAAACTGTTTACAGCTTAGTAAGACGCAGAGTTACTAGGCGTGCATCCAAACTGTTTACAGCTTAGTAAGACGCCGAGTTACTAGGCGTGCATCCAAACTGTTTACAGCTTAGTAAGACGCAGAGTTACTAGGCGTGCATCCAAACTGTTTACAGCTTAGTAAGACGCCGAGTTACTAGGCGTGCATCCAAACTGTTTACAGCTTAGTAAGACGCAGAGTTACTAGGCGTGCATCCAAACTGTTTACAGCTTAGTAAGACGCCGAGTTACTAGGCGTGCATCCAAACTGTTTACAGCTTAGTAAGACACCAAGTTACCAGGCGTGCATCCAAACTGTTTACAGCTTAGTAAGACGCCGAGTTACTAGGCGTGCATCCAAACTGTTTACAGCTTAGTAAGACGCCGAGTTACCAGGCGTGCATCCAAACTGTTTACAGCTTAGTAAGACGCAGAGTTACTAGGCGTGCATCCAAACTGTTTACAGCTTAGTAAGACACCAAGTTACCAGGCGTGAATCCTGTTTGCAAATGCGAGTCAAGTCGAATTTAACACATTCCCTCATATTGACGCAGTTTGATGTTTCTGTAAAAGTGACGTCATGAAAACCATTGTGATAAATAGAGCATTTTCTCTATAGGAGAAATGCTCTATTTATCACAATGAGTTCAAGAAGTCACTACACAAGTCTATCTTCCGTTTCAGTAGATTTATTACACAGTTGGGTCTTAACTAGCCTATGAGGGTATGGATACACGTGAGCATTAACTCGTTCATGAATTAAATATTTTAATCCATTCGTCCGTCAGTCAATATCCATACAACCTTCCATATATCCATGCATCTATAATTCAGAGCAACAGATACAAGTGAGTACCCTAATACAGATACAAGTGAGTACCCTAATACAGATACAAGTGAGTACCCTAATACAGATACAAGTGAGTACCCTAATACAGATACAAGTGAGTACCCTAATACAGATACAAGTGAGTACCCTAATACAGATACAAGTGAGTACCCTAATACAGATACAAGTCAGTACCCTAATACAGATACAAGTCAGTACCCTAATACAGATACAAGTGAGTACCCTAATACAGATACAAGTGAGTACCCTAATACAGATACAAGTGAGTACCCTAATACAGATACAAGTCAGTACCCTAATACAGATACAAGTGAGTACCCTAATACAGATACAAGTGAGTACCCTAATACAGATACAAGTGAGTACCCTAATACAGATACAAGTGAGTACCCTAATACAGATACAAGTGAGTACCCTAATACAGATACAAGTGAGTACCCTAATACAGATACAAGTCAGTACCCTAATACAGATACAAGTGAGTACCCTAATACAGATACAAGTGAGTACCCTAATACAGATACAAGTGAGTACCCTAATACAGATACAAGTGAGTACCCTAATACAGATACAAGTGAGTACCCTAATACAGATACAAGTGAGTACCCTAATACAGATACAAGTGAGTACCCTAATACAGATACAAGTGAGTACCCTAATACAGATACAAGTGAGTACCCTAATACAGATACAAGTCAGTACCCTAATACAGATACAAGTGAGTACCCTAATACAGATACAAGTGAGTACCCTAATACAGATACAAGTGAGTACCCTAATACAGATACAAGTCAGTACCCTAATACAGATACAAGTCAGTACCCTAATACAGATACAAGTGAGTACCCTAATACAGATACAAGTCAGTACCCTAATACAGATACAAGTGAGTACCCTAATACAGATACAAGTGAGTACCCTAATGCAGATAAAAGTGAGTACCCTAATACTAAAATCGTCATTTCTCCACCAAACCCTATGTTAATGACCACTCTTTAGAATCACTTCTTAAGACTTTGGCGGAGAAATAGATAAGTTATTCATGATAGATGTTAACCCATTCCCGCATATTGACGACTTTTGACGCCTCTGTAAAGGTCACTTTGTGGAACCATTGTGATAAATAAAGCATTTGCTCCTATAGGAGCAAATGCTTTATTTATCACAATGGTTTCAAATTACAAAATTCTAAAAAATCCTTTTTTCTATTTATTGCTCCTTTTCTGTAGATTTATTCAAAGAGGTTGTATCTAAAAATAGCCTATGAGGTAATGGGTTAATTTACTCATTTTACCCGGACCTCTGTATGTATACATTTATCTGTTCACAAACCTATCCATATAGTAATCCGTCCATCCATTATAAATCCGTTCATCCATGGTACATAATTTATCCCCACTAATGCGACCACCAAAAAGGGGCATAATTCACAGTGGCAAGGGCAGGTGGTTGCTTAATGCAGGACGAAAGTTATGCAGAAAGCTCCTATAGGCTCCTGCTTATGAAAACAGCCATGTTTGTTTAAGTGGTCGCATTAAGTGGTCGCATTAGCGGGGTTCTACTGTATATCATAATTTATCAACCAAAGAACCAACTAGTGCAGCCACTCCCCCATCAAACACAATGTCCACACTTTCCACACCCGTTAAACATATTCTTTCTTTCATACAACGTCGATCATGTAGACCTTTGATCATGTAGACGTAGACCTTTGACCATGTAGACATAGGCCATTGGTCATGTAGACCTTTGATTATGTACACCTTTGACCATGTAGACCTTTGATCAGGTAGACCTTTGATCATGTAGACCTTTGACCATGTAAACATTTAATCATGTAGACTTTTGATCAAGTAGACATTTGACCATGTAGACCTAGACCTTTGACCATGTAGACCTTTAATAATGTAGACTTTTGCTCATGTAGACCTTTGGTCATGTAGACACAGACCATTGCTCATGTAGACCTTTGATCATGTAGACCTTTGATCATGTAGACCTTTGATCATGTAGACCTTGATCATGTACACCTTTGACAATGCCTAATCCGTCACTTCATACACGTTTTAAAACCTTTGCAAAACAGAGTAGACCCACATCAGAGAGCTCATATAGGAGAAGTCTGATCAGGGTATAATTTGTTTGTTTATGGAATATATTGATCTGATTCTAAAGTGCGTGTCATGGACAAAATGTCATGTATCCATGTGTCATTGTAGAATATTAATGTAATCAATACCACCATGGCTGTAGAAACCCTCTGTTACAGTTTCGAACACGATAAATTATACATGTACTCTTGTTCATAATATCATTATAAAACAATAAACCAATTAATATTCATGCAGTCAGTATTTCTTCCAAAATTTTCATGAAGGAAAGGGTTAATAATATACATATGGTGTTTTACCAATATTTTAATCACGACATCAATTGTTAGAGAGTTCTCACGGTTGTAATATTAATAGACCACATCATAGTGAAACTGCATCCGGACATATATCAAACAGTATTTATAAACAAGATCAGCCGTCCCGTTGGAAAGCGACATTTCATTGGTTTTGCACTGTATGTCGACGAAAGACAAATTGATGAGAAGACCAGTTAGGAATTTTGAGTATTTTTCATACTTATCCGCCAAACTCTATCTTCCTGCTACTCATTAGAATTGCCTCGGAGAGGTACACAGAACAGACCCTCGGAGAGGTACACAGAACAGACCTTCGGAGAGATACACAGGACAGCCCCTCAGAGAGGTACACAGGACAGCCCCTCGGAGAGGTACACAGGGTAGACCCCCGGAGAGGTACACAGGGCAGACCCTCGGAGAGGTACACAGGACAGACCCTCGGAGAGGTACACAGGACAGACCATCGGAGAGGTACATGTTCACAGGGCAGACCCTCGGAGAGGTAAACAGAAAAGATCCTCGGAGAGGTACACAGGACAGATCCTCGGAGAGGTACATGTTCACAGGGCAGACCCTCGGATAGGTACACAGAACAGATCCTCGGAGAGGTACATAGGACAGATCCTCGGAGAGGTTCACAGGACAGACCCTCGGAGAGGTACACAGGACAGACCATCGGAGAGATACACAGGACAGACCCTCGAAGAGGTACACATGACAGACCCTCGGAGAGGTACACAGGGCAGACCCTCGGAGAGGTACACAGGGCAGACCCTCGGAGAGGTACACAGGACAGACCCTCGGAGAGGTACACAGGACAGACCCTCGGAGAAGCACACAGGGCAGACCCCCGGAGAGTGAGTGAGTGAGTTTGGTTTTACGTCCGACCAACAGTATTTCAGTTATTTGCAGACGGCACCCGCATGACAGACCCTCGGAGAGGTACACAGGGCAGACACTCGTAGAGGCGATTCTAAGGAGCAGCACGACGGTTGATCTGTGTCTACTGTTGACAACGTCTAAGTAAATAAGGTATCGTATCGGAGACACAGGTAACCGTGTCAAACTGATTTTGTAAAATACATATATACATATATGATACTTGCGAATTACTCGAACTCAGACATTTTACAACCAAAGTAAGGGTCCTGTCAAATACAGTGTACATAGCACGTCACAGAGGTTCAACTATTCTGATCATGATATACGGATTTTTGTTGTTGTCAGGAAAGTCCAATTTAGTTTTCCACATGTACTTACAATGCAAAGTCTGTTTGAAACGGATACCTGTGGTCATGGGTGAATTAAGTGTTTTATAAATAATTAGCCAACAAAAGCAAGCACGGTGAAATTAACAAAACCAGGCCGTTTTACCTGATGTTGGTGTTTGCGAAGGTCTTTTGATATCTAACATAAGCATTTCCAAAAACATGCCTGAAGAAGAAATGAAAATACTAAAGTTGGCAAATAACAGTTCAACTTTAAACGCCGATTGTCATGAGGTGTTTCAATGTAAGGGAAAACACACAGTTACAGAGATACACAGATAAGACAGACAGACAGACATACAGTCAGACTGATACCGGGAGTGGAGTCACAGAAAAGAAAGAAACACACAGGAGAAACACAACAGTACCGTGGAAAAGAGGCATAGAGACAGTCCAGGTATGGATTACAGAAAAAAACACAATTAAGTAGAGCCGAGAGTATAAATAAAGACATAAAAAGATATATGAAATTGATGTTCCATAGGCAGACATATAAAACATAAATATTTACAGTAAAAACTATGCGTCTTACAGTTTAACGGTATGTGGATACAGACTCCGAGGTCATAAAACATTTTGCTTGAGTCTAAGTTCGTTCTCCAGTATCTGAATGATTAGGTTTGGGCTCAGTTGAACATCTGACCAAACAGATAACGGGCCTCTACGGCCCCAAATAACATCTCTTTTGGAAGTTGCATTAAATGTGTTTAACGGTTTATCTTCAATGACAATAATAGGCAATGCTTTAATCGAGCTCTACCGTATCCCTACAACAGAATCACGTGACTCTCCATCCATCTGTTGTGTGGGAAACGGAACTAATCGGTGACAAGTCAAAGTGTACATCAAATTCGTATAACTGAATGATTTGGACAGAGAGCAGGACCCAACTAACACAAACTTAATATTGAAATGAAGATTGAGTTTATTCCGTGAATTTCTCTGAGAGAATTACTATTTCGGTGATTATCTGTAGGCCTAGAATAGTCCTGAAATTGCTCGTAAATGAATGTCAATGCTTGATTAAACCTCAAATGGCAGTTCATTTCTCAGGTTGGCAAAATGGATGTCTGACATACTGGCATGTAATATGTACAATGTAATACATGGCAGAAGAAATAAGAAAACGATGCTAAAGGGACATTCTGCATCACTGAGAATTCTGCATTAACCAGTCATCGGGTTTTATATACAGTGGAGCCTCAATAACTCGAACTCGTATAACTCGAACTTCGGGATAACTCGAACTAAAAGTTTGGTGCTTCCAAATTTTACAATACAGAATTGCTCTAAAATGTATTACTACGCATATCTAGAAACACATGTGACAGCCTAATGCAGGTCTAAAGTAATGCTGAAAGCTCCTACAGGAGCTTTCAGCATTACTTGAGACCTGCATTAAGCTGTGAACTTGAGCATTTTTCAAGATTAGAAATTTGATAACTCGAATTTATGTTATCTCGGAGTAATTTGTATGGTCCCTTGAAGTTCGAGATATCGAAGTTCAACTGTACATGATTAGCAATCGCTTCAAAGAGGTTCAATTGTATATATAAATGAGTAAGAAAGAAAACATTGAAAGATAGCAGTGTAAATACATGTACATATTTCATAAACTTTAAATAGTCATGCATATAAATAGTCAATGCCGGTACAATTGTTTATGGAAAAAAGCTGTTTGTTAAACCTCCAGCCTGCTGTGGTAGATGATATATTATACAAACAGTTTGGATCGGACAGTAAATCGGCGTTTCATCAGGATCCAAACTGTTTGAGGCACTGATTGCATTTTGGAAGAAAAAATGATTTTAGTTTGAATTTTGAAACTGTAGAAGGCGAACTTTGTGTAAAAACATTTGCTCAGCAGGTTAAAGGTTTATATATTTCTGTTTAATCTGGTTACATATAAACATATTTTGAATTTACATAAATTCCCCTGTTCAAAGAGAAGCGTGGTAACGTGCCATTATCAAAGCGACCTTGCGTCATGTCTCCATTTGCCGCTAAAATACGAATAAATAAAATACAATGAAACCCTTCTAATGCAGGTTTAAGGTAGATGACTGCTTAACCCATTCCCTTGAATAGTCATGTAAGAAATAATGACACCATGAACATTTAGTTGCTTAATTTTTATAACTGTATATGAACAATGAATATTTTAGCTCTCGCAGAAAGTCTACACCGAGAAAGTCTACACTGAGAAAGTCTACACTGAGAAACTCTACACTCAGAAACTCTACACTCAGAAACTCTACACTACACTCAGACACTCTACACTCAGAAACTCTACACAACACTCAGACACTCTACACTGAGAAACTCTACACTCAGAAACTCTACACTCAGAAACTCTACACTCAGAAATTCTACACTCAGAAACTCTACACTACACTCAGACACTCTACACTCAGAAACTCTACACTACACTCAGACACTCTACACTCAGAAACTCTACACTACACTCAGAAACTCTACACTCAGAAACTCTACACTACACTCAGACACTCTACACTCAGAAACTCTACACTCAGAAATTCTACACTCAGAAACTCTACACTACACTCAGACACTCTACACTCAGAAACTCTACACTACACTCAGACACTCTACACTCAGAAAATCTACACTCAGAAACTCTAGACTCAGAAACTCTACACTCAGAAACTCTGCACGCAGACACTCTAGACTCAGAAACTCTACACTCAGACACTCTACACTCAGAAACTCTACACTCAGAAACTCTGCACTCAGACACTCTACACTCAGACACTCTACACTCAGAAACTCTACATTCAGAAACTATACACTCAGAAACTCTATACTCAGAAACTCTACACTCAGAAATTCTACACTCAGAAACTCTACACTCAGAAACTCTACACTACACTCAGACACAGACACTCTACACTCAGAAACTCTAGACTCAGAAACTCTACACTCAGAAACTCTACACTCAGAAACTCTACACTCAGAAACTCTACACTCATACCTGTATGATTGCATAAGCAAACAGGGCAAACCCTGATCAGACGGCTACTTCGGGAGTCACCTAAGCTGGATCTATTCTGTTTGCAAAGGTGTGAAATGGCGTTTAATATGAGGGAAATGCCTAATGCAGGGTGTAAGACACACGCACAGCTCAATTTACTCTCACCCTGTCTTAACCCATTCCCTCATAGACTATCTTAAGACCAAACCTCTGTGAATAAATCTACAGAAAGGAGCATTTACAAGAGAAAAGGAACATTTTAGAATTGTGTAGTTTTGAAACCAATGTGATAAATAGAGCAGTTGCTCCTATGGAGCAAATGCTGTATTTACCACAATGATTTCAAAACAGGACTCTTACAAAGGCATTAAAATGCGTCCATATACGGGAATGGGTTAAGATGCCATGTGTCTTAAGTTCCGGCGCTACAACTAAAGTGTCCGGTTTAGAGGGGTTACTGCACGAGAACACCTACAGTATAAAGACATATGTATGTCATTATGACACTTCAGCTAATAAATATTTATGACGTCATTATTTCCTACATAAATACAAAATATGGAAAGCTTTAAGGGCGATGGAAGATATTGTCAATGATACTATATTGAAAAATATGGTGTAAGCGCTGAAAGTGCAGAACAATGGCGACTCGAATCCGATACCACACATCTAAAAAAAACATCCCTGAAACAACAGAGTCTTGCATGTTTTCACTGTCACGTGTATGTCAATCTGACTCACATAATACGAATATCAACCGTTTCCCTCATATACACGTAGATGACTTTTGGCATGTTTACAAACTAGAGTCATGACGTCACATCAGGATCTATGTTGTTTGACACATGGCCAATAGTTTCTCAGAAGGTTGATCGAACCGGAACTAGTAATCAAGTCCACCCGAGTCAAAGGTTATACAACTTCAGGGCCTGTGACCATTCTCAAGTATCTGATTGGTCAGATTCGGAGCAAGCTCAAAATCTGACCAATCATATGCTTGAGAATGATCTTAGACTCAAGCATAAGTTTCTTTTCAGGGTGTACGTAGTGTGCAAATACGTACATGTACGTATTTATCAAGCAAAGGGTTTAGGAAACTAGGAATCTATGTTTTTGCATTTTACGTTTTCATGAAAATTTAGATTTTCAATACAATTATTCTGAGAACTATTTAATTTCTGCTCGATTTTGTCGATCTGTAGGTGTTCAGTATCCCTTAATTCCATGCATATTTATATAAGAACTGGTGACATCACGAACATTAATTGACTTAAGTGTTTTATTACAGCACAGGAGCAGAGAGAGCCTTAGTCATTTCACAAATAGTAGACTCAGATCTAATTTATTTCATAAGCAAACAGAATAGACCTTGCTCAGGCAGCTCCTACAGGAACCGTCTGATCTGGGTCTACTCTGTTTGCAAAAGGGTTATAATGCGTATATATGTGACCCGGGGCCGTTCTATAGGAACCGTCTGATCAGGGTCGGTTATGTTTGTGAAATGGCATGCTGCAGATCTGGTTCTCCAGTTTTTGTCACAGCGAAACATTTTCTTGAAAAGTATACATTATAAAAATTCAGCTAATACATATGCATGTTGTCGTTATTTCTTGCATGAATATGGAACATTTAAAGGGTTAACTCTATTAGACACAGGTGGCTTATACGTATAAAACATAATACATCTCAAAGATATTACAGATGCAGAGAAAATTAATCCTTTCTCGGCTGTGAAAAACCTAATGTCTGCTCAAAGTTATATCTGATGCAATTTGGATTTCTTCCAGATTCGACCAAACTTTTAAGAAACTGTTGGCCGAGTGTCAAACAGCTTGGATAATGAGGAGATGTCGTTTTACTCGGCGCCTCATCAGGCTGAGAGTGTCAAATAGCTTGGATAATAAGGAGATGTTGTGTTACTCGGCGCCTCATCAGGATGCGAGTGTCAAATAGCTTGGATAATGAAGAGATGTCGAGTAACTCGACATCTCCTCATTATCCAAGCTGTTTGACACTCGGTCCTACATTTTCCGTAACAAAAAAGTATAGGTCCTATAAGCACGTTGTATCTTAATGGATGACGAGGGTAATGCAAAAAGCTCCTCAATATATAAGGATTTTTCTGCTTTTACTTTCGCTTTGCGTATTATGTTTGAGGTTTACGACTGATTCAGCCCTTATACATGTAGGTATTATTACGCAAGGCGGTTGTGAAGGCACCGAGAGGTGTCCGTTGTCCAACAAAATAACCGGTTGTAATCATTTCATCTATGAGGACAGAAATGAAGCCTGGGCTAGACAACTCTATAGGTTCTGCCAACCTGTGGATATTAACCCTTTACTCATTAGAGTCATCTTTTAACGCATTTGTAATCAGAGTAGACACAAAGTAGACGGCCCCTGTAGGAGCCATCTGATCAGGACCTGCCCTGCGCCCGTAGGCAATCATATAGATATAATTCTACAATTTCTGCAATAGCCATCTACCTTATGTTCATATACTATTATAAAAATTCAACTAATGGACTTTCATTACGTCATTAAGTAATGGCCATTCATTACGTCATTAACTAATGGACACTCATTACGTCATTAACTAATGGACATTCATTACGTCATTAATTAATGGTCATTCATTATATCATTAACTAATAGCCATTCATTACGTCATTAACTAATGGACATTCATTACGTCATTAACTAATGGACATTCATTACGTCATTAACTAATGGACATTCATTACGTCATTAACTAATGGACATTCATTACGTCATTAACTAATGGCCATTCATTATATCATTAACTAATGGTCATTCATTATATCTTTAACTAATAGCCATTCATTACGTCATTAACTAATGGACATTCATTACGTCATTAACTAATGGACATTCATTACGTCATTAACTAATGGACATTCATTACGTCATTAACTAATGGCCATTCATTATATCATTAACTAATAGCCATTCATTACGTCATTAACTAATGGACATTCATTACGTCATTAACTAATGGACATTCATTACGTCATTAAGTAATGGCCATTCATTACGTCATTAACTAATGGACATTCATTACGTCATTAACTAATGGCCATTCATTACGTCATTAACTAATGGACATTCATTACGTCATTAACTAATGGACATTCATTACGTCATTAACTAATGGACATTCATTATATCATTAACTAATGGCCATTCATTATGCCATTAACTAATGGACATTCATTACGTCATTAACTAATGACCATTCATTATGTCATTAAGTCTGACATGTATATTCATGCAGTAAAGGATTCCATAATCTTAATATGATGGTCGAAAGTAATGAAGCTTTCTGGGGGAGGGGGGAGGGGTCCTACATTAAGCAACTACGTGCTTTCTAAGATTATTGAATTCAATAAATGAATGATCGCTTAAGACATGGTCTGTTGTAGCGTATTTATTCGGACAGCCAATATCCCTCTTCATTGGTTTGCTAAACGTAACCCTTTCACCGCCGCAGTCGCATAAATGCACGACGACAAATAGTGCAGTCCCAGAATGCACGACGACAAATAGTGCAGTCCCAGACCAGACGCCGCCTTTTCAAGGCGGCGTCTGATCAGGGACTTCACTATTTGTCTCAATCTCTATTTCTATACATGTGCTTTATTCCTTTGAACTTTGTATTTATTTATCTCATTTCCTTTTTTTACTGAATGATTTAGCAAACTTGGATTGCAGACGACAATTAGAAATTTGGCGCCGAAAGGGTTTAGTCATTTTGGGACAAGTTTAATAACATCAAATTAGACTGCCATAGTACTAAATAGTGAAAACCCTGACCAATCTGCTCCTGAATAAACAGCTTGATCTAGGTCTACAAATGGTGCCACCGTTGTATTCCGAATAGGGTAGGACGTGCAGCTTACTTTCATTCAATATGTTGCTATGTATGATCTCATCTTTACAAGATCGCATTCTTCTCGGGTCTAAGACATTTTGTGATCCCATCCCTAAAAAAATGTCGACGTGGGAAGATTGTGGTTTCATTTCACATGAAACACCGACATTGGTCATTATTCTTCTCAGAATCTGGGAATTTTATTTTTGGTTTACGAGAATCTTTTCAGCTACGTGATCACAAACTTCTCAGGTGAAAATAATCTGATATGTTTACTATACATTAGAAACTGTGTCTTACGCGACAATTAAAAGCGGTCTAAACATGGGTCTGTAAGTCAGGTGGTAGCTTGATGCAGGTCGAAAGTAATGCATTATAAGCTCCTATGGGAGCTTTCTACATTACTTTTGCCCAGCTTTGAAAAAAACACCTGCTTTATAAGACTCTTGTGTTCAATAACTGAATAGTCGCTTAACCCTGCCCCTCATATACAGTATAACCTCTCTTAACCGGAATTCTAGTAGATAAGAATTTAGATACTTTTAGGCAGGTGGCTGCTTAATGCAGGGTGAAAGTCATGCAGAAAGCTCCTCTAGGAGCTTTCTGCATGACTTTCAGCCTGCATTAAGCTGCCACCTGTCTCCAAGACCGATATTGATACTAAATTTAACTGCCGGTTAAGAGAGGTTTTACTGTAAACATGTTTTCACGTTTTTACAAACAGAGTAGACACAGATCAGACGGCTCCTATATGGGTCGTCTGATCAGGTTCTGCTCTGTTTGTTAATGAAATGTGAAATATCTGTTTCTTTACTTTCTATTATGGCTACAAGTTTCTACCTTTCATATTTCGTTACAATTATTTTGACCGTGAATATTCAGAAGGTATTGACATTTGGAATAAACATAGAACAGGGAAAGGATTAACACAGGTTCTGTAACTGTATCTGGCATGATCTCGGCGAAGACGAGAGATAAACCTGGCATTTACATACATTTGAAAATTCAGCGTTAAAATGTTAATACTGCAATAAAAAAAAACTGCAACAGAACTTATCTTAAGCGGCCATCATAAAGATATATCAGTAGGGTTTGTAAAGCAGCTGGTAGCGTAATGCATGGCAGAGATAATACAGGACATTCCTACATGTATCGCTGTTTTCTGTATGACCTTTGCCCTGCATTAAGCAACCAGCTGCTTTGTAGGACTCCTATGTCCCATAAATGAATGGACACTTAGGACAGGTTCTATTGTAAATATAAAACATAACAAAACTACATATCACTAAGCTGTGAGGATATAAAAGTAGTGAAATGGTCTTCTCTGAAATAGACATCAAGTTAACAATCTTAAGAGTGAAAAAACAATAAAACTAAAACTGAACATTACATGTATATCAAAATAAAGTCATTTGAAGAATTATTTGATGGAGTTTAGTAACTAAATACTAACTAATAACGTAAAAAAGAATGTGTTTCAAAAGGTGATGAAACAAATAAAAATAGATTACATGTAGATGGAATAAAATGTGTATTACTTCTAATAAATGTGTAACTTGGAAGATATGTGTCATCATAGACTGAATATTGATGCGATGGGCGTGTGTAAAGATAAAACCAGTGAGTCTCCTATACGTTGCATGGCATTGAAGCCCATGTTCACTTGGAAAAGGAAACATATATATGACAATATAATCAACCATAGACATTTGCATTGGTTATCAAATCTATGAATATTCTATCTGTGAATTAAGCTACAGTATTTCAGAGATTTATAGGTCGATCCTGTATTTAGCACAAAACTGTCATCTTTAAAACAAAACAGATTTTGTTGAAAACGACATGACCTAATTATGAACCATAGAGCGCGTTTGTTTCACTTTTATTGAGAATGTTCAAAAGATAAAGAACATCTGAATAGTTTTTTATTGCATCGTACTCAAAGTTGATTTTCTATAACCCTTAACTCCATAGAAACATCTTTCAACGCCTTTGCAAACAGAGTAGACCCTGATCAGATGGTTCCTATTTGAGCCTCCTCTGATCAGGATCTTCTCTGTTTGCTTGTGAAAAACTAATTCTAATTCTAAAGTGTCTGCAATGGCCAAACATTCCTGTGTTCATATAATTCGAGGGCTTGGTGCAAAACTAGTCTAACTCCTTCACTTTGTGAAGGAGTTAGAATAGGTTTGCGCCAAGCCCTCGATATGTCAATATCAACATTCAGATGACTGATATTAATTTTATCATAATTTCTTAAATCAATGAATATTCATGGAGTAAAGGGACAAAGAAGAAACATTTTTAACAAGTGGACAGACATTACCAAGAAAGGCTAGAAAGCACTAATGACAAAATATATTGAAAAAATGGACATTTAAATAGTAACTAGTGTTTTCTCATACATACCATCACTGACAATGTAGGAGGACTTCTGGCACAGTATCTCCTTGTATCCTTCCCGGAATGACGGGCTGCGCCACGCGTAGATGATGGGGTTACAACCCGAGTTCATGTACATGAAGCAGTAAGCCTGAAACACGAGAAAAGAGATAGACTATAGTAAAACTGTATCCCTCTAAAGTGACCGCTGAATAGAAAGTGGTGTCTTAACTCTTTTGGCGCCAATAAAAGTGTCGTCTGCAATAAAAAAAATCATATTAAATGTAATTCTAAATTAAATGATATATTAGGTATATTAGTAAAACATTTATTCTTAAAAACCTGCATGGTTGGGCTAAAATAATACAGAAAACAGTGAAGTCCAAGGTCAGATGCCGCCTTGAAAAGGCGGCATCTGACTTGGGACTGCACCGTTTTCAATGGTGCCAACAGGCGACACTGGCGCAAAAACAGTTAATTGATAAATGCATTTCTCTGCTAAACCCTTTATTGCTGCAATTCATTAGAATCGTACAATGAGAGACGATTCCAATGAGCCACGGATATGGATTGGCAGTAAAGTGTGAAACAAGAGATGTCTAAGTCACGTGACAAATGCCCCCCAAAATTGTACCCTGTGACCTTGACCTTTGACCCATAGACCAGGGAGTTGACACATCGTCTTTGTGTGGTGAACATTTGTGCCAGGTTCCTTTGAAATCCATTCACAGATAAAGAAGTAACTGTACCCTGTGACCTTGACCTTTGATATATGGACCAGGGAGCTGAACGCGACACATCGTCTTTGTCTGGTGAACATCTGTGCCAAGTTATATTGAAATCCATTGATAGATAAAGATGTTACAGACCCGACACGAAATTTGTGACAAAGTAATTGTACCCTGTGACCTTGACCTTTGACCCATGGACCAGGGAGTTGAAAGCAACACGTCATCTTTGTCGGGTGAACATTTGTGCCTAATCATATTGAAATCCATTGATATATAAAGAAGTTACAGACCGGACACGAAATTTGTGACAAAGTATTTGTACCCTGTGACCTTGACCTTTGACCTATGGACCTGGGAGTTGAATGTGACACATTGTCTTTGTGTGGTGAACATTTGTGCCAAGTTATATTGAAATATATTGATAGATAAAGAAGTTACAGGCCGGACACAAAATTTGGTACAAAGTAATTGTACCCTGTGACCTTGACCTTTGACCCATAGACCTGGGAGTTGAACGCGACACATTGTCTTTGTGTGATGAACATTTGTGCCAAGTTATATTGAAATCCATTAATAGATGAAGAAGTTACAGACCGGACACGAATTTTGTACGGAAGGACAGACGGACGGACAGACAGACGGACGGACGGACAGACGGAAGGACGGACAATGCGATTACTATATGCCCGCCTTTGGGGGCATAAAAAACGTTTTACTTAGATTTCTTATTTAATCCTAATTACCGAATACGAATAAAAACAGTTCAATGCATTTAGTTAAATTTCCTTTCAATAAAATACCATTATTAAAGCTAGGTTCCCACTGCCGATCAGATCAACTCGATCAAGCTCGATCAAATGATCGGGGACGGCTCTGGCTCGCTCGGCAGGAGTGATCGGGAGTGATCGGGGAGGTCTACCTTGGTCGGCATCGCTCGGACTCCCTATCTTAATTTTTTGGAACATGTCCAAACAATTCGGGTAGAGCTCGAGTAGCCACGCGCTCGAGAAGCGATCGGGTATTGATCGAGTAGAGGGTCGAGTTGATCGGAAGACATTTGTTTGGAGATATAGTGCGGTCGGGATGAAGTCATTTACCCGATCTGTATCCGATCATCTCGACCTCTACTCGAGTAATACCCGATCGACCCAAATACGACCATGACGATCTGGTCGGGTAGAGATCGAGCAGAGGTCTAGCTGGTCGGGTAGAGGTCATGTAGGGATCATATCTTGGTCGAGATTATCGAGCAGAGATCGGAGAAGTTGTTGAGTTGACGTCGTGGAGGAGTCGTGAACGATCGCGAGGGTGTCGAGTAGAGGTCGAGAAGAACTCGTGTACATGCCTTCGGTCGAACTTAGTTGGGGAATTTGGGTGATCGTGATGATCGAGTTGATCTGATCGGCAATGGGAACCCACCTTTACCTGCATTCGCGACATGATGCCGAGTAATTCGGTGTCTCATTAGGATCCAAGATGTATGACACTCAATCAAACGCACGATTCGTGGTCAAAATGCATACAATCTGTATTTGAACTAATTCATCAGATTTGGTCAGACATTATTTTGTCATACCTTGATAAGGGTTAAGATACAGTCACAAGACTGAAAGTTTAATCCTTTATCTCAGTAAAACTAATGTACTAAGTAACTAGTTACCTTGAATATGAAATGGCACAAAGGTATCATGAGCAAGGGGCTTTATGAAATGTCACAATAGTATCATGAACAAGAGGCTCTATATGAAATGTCAAAATGGTATCATGGACAAGGGGCTTTCAATGGTATCATGAACAAGGGGCTTTATATGAAATGTCACAATGGTATCATGAAGACATGAACAAGGAGCTTTATATGAAACGCCACAATGGTATTATGAACAAGGGGCTTTCTTTACCTTAGCAAAAACTGCAGAAGCAGATTTATATTATTTTATCAGCGAACAGAGCAGACCTTGATCAGACAGCTACTACACGAGTTGTCTGGTATTTGTCTACTCTGTGTGCCGATGCGGGAAAATGTGTTTCTATCAAATAAAAGACAATTCTTATTATAACGCTAATAACGAGGTGATAGTGTAAAGCGTTAATAACGAGGTGATAGTGTAAAGCGTTAAAAACGAGGTGATAGTGCAAAGCGTTAATAACGAGGTGATAGTGCAGTGCAAAGCGTAAATACCGAGGTGATAGTGCAAAACGTTTGCAACGATCCTCTACGGCCTGTATAAACAGTTGTACAATAAACGCCCCTTTAGGCTTTTAACTCATATAAATGCGTTATTAAATTTTGAAATCAGACATCAGAGTTTGCTCCGTTTGCTTACAAAATGATATAGATCTATTGCAGTTATAGTTTCTGCCATGATCAAAACAATATGTTCTCATACATCATTATAAATATCAGCTAATAAATATGCATACAGTCCAACAGTAATGAGCATGAGATAAAGAGTAAGTGCTGAAAGAGGATTCTGCAGTTTAATATTTCGTTCATAGCGTTGATAATGTCAGCGCGTAAATCAAATTGGATCCTGATGAGACATCGAGTTATTCGTTGTCTCATCTGGATGAAAACATTTTCAAAGGTTTCAACAAGTATTTCAATACATGAAGTTATATTTGTATAACACTAAAATATCCGACAGCATTTTAAAGGGCTAATTACAGCTTAAGTAGGATGTATGCATTCTGCAGCAATATTTGACAGGGTACTTGGCGTGTTTCTGTTAGGTATACAAACATATAACAGGTGAATCTTCTCACAATTGTTTCCACCAATTCTAGGTTTTCCATCATTTCAACAGGTTTGCTGCACAGTATCCAACGGGGTGAACGGAGCCCCCAAGCCAAACGATAAAATGCTGTTTCCAGTCTTCATTATCTCAATGAATATTCATGTCAGAAATGAATGCCATTATACTGGCACATAAGCACAAGCCATCATGGCCATGCTAGAACAGAAAAATCAGTTATACATTATTAGGTACATAAGGAAACAGAGAAGATATGAACAGTCTGATCTAGGTTGACTCTGCTTACATGGGCGTAACACCCGTATTGATAGAGTTAAGTGTTAAATGTAAGTAATTAAGTAACAAACTGATATTACTTCTATGTTTTGACATGGAATAAGATCACATGACGTCTTGTATGAAGAACACGATTTGGTAGAGCATTACTTCATCACACATGTAGTAGTTAACCCGTCACTCCATAAGCGCCTTTTTATGCCTATGGACATAGAGTGGACACTGATCAGACGGCTCCTATAGGATCCGTGTGATCGGGGTCTGTTCTGTTTGCTTTTATAATAATATAGATTTGATTTTTTAATTTGTTAATTTGTTTAATATTTCGTTCATAGCGCCATTATATAATTTAGTGAATCAATATGTCTTTACATTTTTTCTTGCTTGGAAATTCATGCAATTAAGGTTAATTTATTGGACAGTATTCCACATGGTGAAAATACAGCTACTTTAATGAATTGTACAGTATTCCACAGTGTGAAAGTACAGAACCTGTCAACCAAGTGCGTATTTCTGTTTGTTCTGCTTTTGGTGGATGGGAGGGTTGATTAGTGAAGGAAAACAATGCAACGAGCGATTCCTATTAATCTTTGCTGCAAAATCTTCAAATATGATAAAAAGTAACAAGAACTTAACGCATATTATGCTCTGGCAATTATCAATATATGTCTATATAGTACGGAAGCAGACAACTATTACACCACATACACGACACACTTCTTATTTATACGTGTTAGTGTATTGTCATTATCAATATTTTCAGAATCACAGGTGCAGGAGCGTATTCAAATACAAATATAGTTAGTTCTCAACCAAACCCTGTGGTGTGACCACTAATTAGAGTGACGTCTTCGGGGCGATAATTCCAACGAATGGTAACAAGCAGTCATTATTGAAACGATTTAACCGTTTACCAAATAAATACTCTTTTCTATGCCTTTGCAAACAGAGAAGACCCAGATCAGGGTCTGCCGTGAATGTTACTGATATAATATAGATATGATTCTACAGTTTCTGCTCTAGCCAAATATCCTTGTGTCTATGTTCTATTATAGTAATTAATCTAATTGATATTCACGATATCATTATTTCTTACACATATTCATGGAGGAGAGGTTTAATGTATACACCATATTGATGTCTCTGTCTGTGCGACATGGCCCATTTGCGCATTTAAAAACACTTATTAGATAATAGTCAATCGTCCCTTGTTGAACCGCAAATGTTGAACCGCAAATTTCACGCCACCCATTTTTCACACGTGTGAAATTTGCGGCCCCATTTTTCACATAATATGTGAAAATTGCGTTTTGCTCCTATACCCCCCTTCAAAGCCTGACGCATTTTTCACGTATGTGAAAAATGCGTCGAAACGATGTGCTCAAATATTCACTTCAAAACACGCGACGCATTTTTCACTCTTGAGAATATATTGAAGTTGACCAATTTCTTTGGACATTTCGGTTATAGATCAAGGTCGCAGGAATCGAAATGCCAGATTTGTAGTACAACTCAGAAGTTGATTTGGGTGCTTGCTCAACATACTTATTTGATTAAAATATAATTATGGATCACGTGGGTAAAACGTATTTGGAGTTCCTTGTTAATCCTTTAGTGTCCACATATTTGATATGCATTATGATTTTGTCTGCATTTGATATCCCCGTGTTGCGGCAAATATTGTCGCCGCTGTACATATAGTTTTCGGCACATATTAATGCTGAACTGCACAAATTGTCGCCGGCGACAATATGTGACGAAGGTTATGGTGCTTTTGAGGGTATTTTTGGCGACAATATGTCAAACGACTTTAACGACGAACAAGTTGACGACAGAGAACATACATATGGATGAAACAACAGGCAAACAGCCGGACGGATATGTAATCCTGTCAAAGCAGTTGACACAATACACAGCTTTTGATTATCATTTGGCGCTATTACACTGTTGTGTCGTAAACCACCGAATACTATAATTTTGATTTCCCGACAAACGAGTCGAACGACAATATGACAATGGCGTAACCCTTGAGCACATATTGTCGCCGATGCCGACAACTTCGGTACATAATGTCGCCGGCGACAATATGTGCCACTTGTTTCGGCATATATTGTTGCTGGCGACGATATATACACCGTCGACATGTGCTGCAACACCCGGGATATCGAATATCTGGGATATTTTGTCCCGATTGGTTGCTTGTCTGTCGCTCTGGTCATGAATCTAGAACCGTTTGCATAGTGGGTGTGTACATTTCTTACGACCTTTTTTACAGTACGTAGCGTACATCATGCGTATATCTATCGTGCGTTAATCGTATATCATGTGTATATCTTTCGTGCGAATATGTTATATATCTCACCGTTAATATAATGGGTACTATTTCCATTTTATGGGACATTTGATTAATACTTTATGTAATATATGTATTACATGTATCTAATGAAAGAAAGAATTGTTCTTTACTAAGGTAATGATAATGCAAGGAATCGTTCATAGCGTATCGTATAGTGTACGTATATGTATAGTACGTAAATAGTATATCATACGTGATAAGATCGTATATTGTGACAACAGATATGCTCACATATTTTGTATCGGACTTGACACGCCATCTTTCGGCAATAATTTGAGAGCGGAGGAAAATTCTTTCTCCGACTCTGCGCTATGTTTCCAGATCACAACTTTGTTTTAAAAGAGATCAACGCAGAAATGTAAACCGAAAGTAGAAGTTTATTTTAGAATGTTCAGCAATTTAGGAAAACCATTGAAAATCCTTATATCCTTTCGACTCATGTAGCGTAATAAAACGTATTGGTGATGTTGGCGTTCCATAACTTGGATCTATATGAAGCAAATTGTTTGAATAGTTAGGGTTATAATGACTCTATGCCAGTCTGTAAAGTGGGCCAGTATGATGGTCGTAGGTATATAAATGGGTATTTTGAAACAGCTGCCAAAATCGGCTCAGACACGGGTTTTTTCGGCCCAGAAATAACGCACGCTACCTCTGCTACCTCTACTCGTGTTATGCCTGTTATGGTGCACCATACATTTGCAGCATCAAACCAATCGCATTATTCATTAGATCTACTGGCAATAGACACGACGCGCAAAAACATGGCACTAAATTGTTTAAAAATGGGCCAAAAATTGGCTTCGGTTTTTTTTTCGCACAGTGAGCCATGACCTTTTGTGTGCTTCTATAAATATACGCGTACTGCCTATCCGGTTGTGCTTATCTGGCACCGAAACAATAACACAAGCAACGTTGTTTAAAGTTGTCACCCTCACGTACTGCCAGTTAACTGGCTTTAGTCTGACAGTACAATGAGAAAATACCATCTTCATTAATTCATTAGTAAGACATATTACCAAAAGCTATTCTACCGTAGACTGTCAGTTTACTCTAATTTAACCTTGTTTTCATTTCAGTATACTCTCAGTGCGCTGACATTTCACTCTCAGTTTATTCTCAGTGCCCTGTCATATTTTATATATGTATATTTACAAAACATTCTTATCATCTACGTCAGTTTTAATTTCGGTACTTGGATAATTCCTTAAATCATAATTTCTGTTACCATATACTAAAGTACAGTCGACACTCATTAGCTTGAACTCTTTGCGAACATCAATATAAGTTCGACTTTAACCCATTACGTCATAGGATATTTTTAGATATAACCTCTTTGAATAAATCTACCGAAAAGGAGCATTAACTAGAGAAAAGGAAAAGTTTAGAATTTTGTAGTTTGAAACCATTGTGATAAATAGAGCATTTGCTCCTATAGGAGCAAATGCTCTATTTATCACAATGGTTTCAAGAAATGACTTTTACAGAGTCGTCAAAAGCCGTCAATATGAGGGAAAGAGTTAAAGAGCTCTGAGATAAATGATCTTTCTACACACAATACACGGGTACAGCATTACTTTTTAAAATTTCTTTTTGGTCAAATACACATGCTTCATTTGCATTGTTGAAAATGAAAACAGAATCCCAATCAGTTTATATACAGACCAGACGCCGAGTCGCTCTGCATCTGGTCTGGATCATAATTGCTTGCAATTCAAATAACAGCTCAATTTGCAGTGACTTTCGTGGATTTCGGCATAAGCAGAAGTTCGACTTACCCAAGTTCGAGATAACGAGGGTCGACTCAGGGGACATTACTGTCATAAATATAATTCAGGGACAAAGTTACCCTATCCGATACTAATTCAATGTCCTGATGTCTGTTTAAGATCTCTCGTATCAACAATAGCTAAACCATCTATTGACATATCTGTGAAAAATGCGTTGGTATTAGTAGGTCTTCAGAAAAGAGGGTTAAAGTGGTCCCGAAATTTTCACAGCAGGGTTTTGTGAAAAATGGGGCCCCATTTTTCACATATGCGAAAAATGGGGCCGCAAATTTCACGCGTGCGAAAAATGCATCAACCCATTTTTCACACGTGTGAAAAATGGGTGGTGTGAAATTTGCGGTTCAACAGTCCCTAAATTAATTACCACCAGACTTTATGCACAACGTGTAATTTTATTGATTTTGTTTTTGCAATAATAAAGTACAAACGTTCCAATTCTGACGAGGCACTGTGTGAATTTGTATCATGAGTAAATGCGATTACATGTATGAATGCGATTATGAAGTTGTACAGAGCATGTCACATAATACAATCAAAGCTACAGATAACTGTGCGTACCCAAATACTTTAATTGTCATTGTCTTCACCAAACCCTATTATACTGGGACACAGAGCTGCAGATAACTGTGCACACCCAAATATAATAAAATCGGCATTGTCTCCACCAAACCCTATACTGTGACATAGAGCTGAGGCTACGTTGTGACCGAAATAATGATGTTCGAGCTCTACTGATTCTCTTATAAGAAACTGGCACACAGACAAAATGCTGTCGGCGCTCAGATTTCGGACAATCGGGAAAGTGACGTTTGACCGGATCAAAAAATATCAAATAATATTAATGTTGAATTGCTGCCGAACTATAATTCATCCACACGATACAATGCCTTTAGATGTTCAGTAACACTTTTAAGCTATGTTGTAGAGTTTATATTTGTGAACTGTGTTGTAAAATAGGTTGGTGTTTTAAAAGTTTAATAAGTATATGGCGGATTGACACAAACTTTATAATGTTCTTAACCCTTTACCTGTTGAATATTCATGTAAGAAATAATGATATCATGAATATTTATTAGCTGATTGCTTAAAATGGCATATGAGCACGGGATGTTTACCTAGTCAGAGACAGTAGAATCAGATCTATATTACGTCATCAGCACTCGGAATAGAACCTGATTAACCCTTTCCCTGTTCTGTTGTTACAAATTTCAATACCTACTGAATATTCATGGACACAACAGTTATAATGAAATATGGAAGGTGGAACATTGTTGCCGTTTTAGAAACTAAAGAAACAGATCTATCAAATTCTATTGGCAAACAGAGCAGACCCTGATTAGACGGCTCCTCTAGGAGCCGTCTGATCTGGGTCTTCTCTGTTTGCAAATGCATGAAAACACGTTTATATTAGGGAAAGGGTTAAACAGCTCTTAGACGATCAAAGGCGTAAAAAGGCATTTTTATGAAGGAATGTGTTAATATAATAACAGTTTGTTTCATTTTTGTTTTCACTGTACATGTATGTTGTAGTATGTCGTTAACAAGTGTCTACCCATTAGAATACGCTGTAAAACTCCATTAATATATTGTAATATAGAAGCAGGCATTCATTTTAACCATTTCGCTGTCGAGTATTAATGGAAGAAATAATGACGTCATGAATATATATTAGCTGAACCTTTAAAAAAATATGAAAATGGCAGATACTTGTACATCAGAGTGTGTTTATATTGGTAATAACTGTAGAATCACATCAATGCTCTATCATAAGCAAACAGAGCTCAAACGAGTCTAGCAGAAGCCGTCTGATCTGGGTCTACTCTGCAAAAGCGTAAATAAAATGAACAAGTTTTCAGATTATAAACATATCACTCTGCTCTTCATCTGTACTTTATCCCTTTCCCTCATACAAACGTGTTGTCACGCATTTGCAAACAGAATAGATCCAGATCAGACGGCTCTTGTAGGAACCGTCTGATCAGGGTCTGTTCTATTAGCCAATGGAATTTGATAGATCTGTTTCTTTACTTTCTAACATGGCTACAATGTTCCACCTTCTGTGGTTCTTTATAAAAAATGTGTCCATGCAATTTGTAATAAAAGGGTTAACCCTTTATTTCGATTTTTACGACCTCGCAAACTGAATATAGTACATGTATAGACCCAGATTAATAGAATCAAGCATGGGTTTTGTTAAAGACATTCCCTTGGCTGGCTTGGGTCTTTACAGCTAACCTGTGAAAAAGCATGCGGCACATGGTAAGAGCTATAGCAGTCTGCCTGTCAAGAACCACTGGAGCGTTCCATGTGAGGCCCGTCTCTTACATTTGATGATTTGGAAATGATTAGATTGTCGCTAATGCAGTATATGTTTTTATTTTTTATTATGCTCCCTGAAACTATAAGAAGGAGCATATAGGCCCCGATTTGTCCGTTCGGCCTGTGAATGTCTTCTAAAGTGCTCAACCTACATTCATGACACTCCACATACAAATATATCTCATTGAGATCAAGTGCAGGGTGCAGGGGTTAAATTATAACTTTCTGAGCAGTATTTACATATTCTGATAGACCTTGTTGGGAGAAAAGGCAGCTGTGTCCAAGGATAATAACTCTGTGGGACATCTCTTTTGGAAGTATTGCCCTATGTAATCTGTCTTTTTTTTTCACTGAAAGTACTTGACCCACACTAACGAAAAAATCATATTTCAGCAATTCTTTACCGAGAGATGCTGTGAGAACGGGTGATTACTCTATTTGCAGTGTTTCTTGTGTTTACTTCAATGCATTTGCGTATAGATACGTTTAAACGGGAAATGATAACGTTTTCTCCACTGTACAAACAAACATGGCATGTATATATGAACGCCAGCTCTACAAGACAAAATTGAATTCTCAGCTTTAATTAGGGCGCCTTTGAACATATTATAGCTCTCCTCCACTGCAGGTTAAATGGATTCTACTGCAGGCCAAATGTCCAGAGTTTTATCTCTGATATACATAAGCGCTCAGGTTTTTTAATGTATTTAATCCTTATAAAAATATTCATCTGCTAAATTGCTGGTCTGCTTCAAATGTGAAAGTGCTTCATAGTTTGTAAAGATTTGTGAAAATGTTGTCTGTCAAATAGCTTGGATCCAGATAAGATGCCGGGTTACTTGACGTCTCATCTGGATCCAACCTGTTTGCATATGGCCCTTTGTTTGTTAGTGGTAGGCTTCTTAAGGGTTGAACTTCTATTGGGTTCTGACCAACAATGGTCTTTTGAGTGTGTTCCCCTTGACTAATTGTATGTCAGGGCCTCTCTATACAGAATGAGACGGCTTGCCATATTTTGCACACCTGTATCATGCTTTTACTGTTACTTTCACGCCTATTGAGAACAATGGGGGGGGGGTCATTGAATGGACCTGGGTAATGTCTTTAAAGACGGGGGTTTCTATACCCGAGGTTGGTCTGTTCCAGTCGGAAACGAGCTTTAGCGAGTTTTTGATAGGAACAGACCAACCGAGGGTATAGAACCCCCGGCTTTAACAAATCCCATGCTTGATTATTTTTCTCGCTGAAATACGCCCTAAAACCAAGAAAATTAACGAATTTGTGAAGTACTACTTTACATTGCGTAATACGACTTCCATATCTAATAGCAACAGACCGCAGCATAACTTTAGGCGTGACACCAAATTATTGCATATAAAACGTGCTGTTGTAGTCCCGCTAGACCATGTATCAACAAGGCGATTCTCGTGCTCACGCGCTGTTGTTGCCCGGTTTTAATTATACCTATTACGGGCCTAAGGTAAACAATGGACGCGAATGCTACAGCGTTTTGACCTAAGCTAGGTAAACGCCGGGGTGTGAGTATTTCCAGGAGCACCGACAATGAACTGTTTTTAGTGATAGACATATTGAATGAAATTCCGTGTAAACGGTATTTGATACAGTCATGAATTGACGTCGAAAAGAAAACAGTGGCCCAGAAACAGCATAAATCGCCGAAGTGTCAAAGAAGTGTATAGTTTTGCTGCCGTTGTTTTGCCTGTATTTTGAAGAATTAAATTGATGCAGGAGAGCAGAAAATTGGTTTTATGCAAGAATAGCGTTAATACACGTTTGTTTTCGGGCAATAACATCTGCAGTGTCCCTCGGGAATGTTGTTGCCCTCGCCATTCGGGCTCGGGCCAACAACAGTCCATCGGGACACTGCAGATGTTATTGCCCAAAAAACGCGTATTAACCCTCTAATGACGTCATTTGTTATGACAACCACAAACGTTACGTTTTGGCGTAAATATAAATGACTGAGTGAGTACAAAACAACGTCTTCGGTTAATTAAATAGGCTTTTAAAGTGTTTATATGATAAATAGATTTTCATATTCGTGTTAATTACTTATATTAATTTCAATTCATAAGGTTGTTGCCTATATAAATGTTGGTATAATTCTGTAAGAAGTCCTTGTTGTATTGATTTTACCCAATCGCGCGTATGAATACACTAGTCACGGGGTGTTCCAGATAAGGATTTCTAGTACGGCTATTTTTAGTAACTCAGCTTATCTAGCACGACTGAGAAGCGAGAAAAAAAGATCCTGTATGAGCTGTCTGATTAGGATATATTCTGTGTACTGACATGTCACAGATCTGATTATCTACCATTTGCCATGCCAAATGTATGTTTTTGTTTGTTTATTTTAACGTTAAAGCAGAGCTACGGATAAAAGTGCGTACCAAAATACCGAAATCGTCATTTCTCCATCAAACTCTGTACTGTGATCACTCGTTAGTATCGTCTCTTCGAGACTATTCTGAAGAAAGGTCACAGTATAGGCTTCGGTGGAGCAATAAAGGAGCTATACTTGAAAATGTTTAATTTTGCGCACCTTACATTGGCCTCTGTAGTAGCCCTCTGGTCAGGGTCTGCACTGTTTGTCATTCAGGATCCTCTCACAAATTATTCATTTTTATTCTGAATGAAGTTTACCTTTAAACATTGATGGACTATTCCACTTTGAACATTCACCACTGATTAAAGTGGCACTTGCATAGCAAAACCACTGCTTATACTTGTGCGGGTATTAAAGTGGCACATGTATAGCAAAACCCCTGCTTATACTTGTGCGGGTATTAAAGCGACAGATGCATAACAAAAGCCCTGCTCATAATTGTGCGGGTATTAAAGTGGCATATGCGTAGCAAACCCCCTGCTCATACTTGTGCGGGTATTAAAGTGGCATATGCGTAGCAAACCCCCTGCTCATAATTGTGCGGGTATTAAAGTGGCATATGCGTAGCAAACCCCCTGCTCATAATTGTGCGGGTATTAAAGTGGCATATGCGTAGCAAACCCCCTGCTCATACTTTTGCGGGTATTAAAGTGACACATGCATACATGTAGCAAATCCCTGCTTATACTTGTGCGGGTATTAAAGTGGCTCATACATGTAGCAAAATCCCTGCTTATACTTGTGCAGGTATCTTATTTTGTGTGGGAGTGATGGGTTGGTGGGATGCTGTTTCGTTTTATATTATAACAATTTCAGTTGCTGTTGTATACATGTTTGAGTGTGGTTTCTTTTAAAAGTTTGTTTTATGTGTTCATATTTCTTATGTACAGCTATGTCTTTGTATATACGAAGTCTGTGGATACGAAATGCTTCGTTATCATAATAACATCTATCATTAAAAAGCTTTTGTGACTTCAAACTTTCAATTCAGACAATCACGCCAACTCACCAGTGCGTTTGTCCACCCGGGGATCTGGGATTTGTCTTTTTCCATGGTCACGTAGGTAGTGTAGGCAGCGTAGGGCAGCCAGCACAACATGAAGCACGCCAACACTATAAAGAGCGTCTTCGTCACCTGGATCTGCTGACCCAAGATCTGGTCCGTGTGCAGTGTCGTATTCTCACGGAGACGGATCGCGTGGTGCCGGAACTCACAATACATCCGAGCGTAAGCAAATGTGATAATTCCAAGTGGGAGAATGATACCAGTAATCTGAATAATCAGGTGGTGCAAGTACTCCAGATTGTTGCGCGGGTACTCAGGCCCGCACTGCATTGTCTTAGGCTTATGAACCACCTTGCTTAGTATAAAGCCAGTCAACACGGCGCAGATAATGGCCCACAACCAAGAGCAGGCAATTAAGAATAATATCTTCCAGTGATTTAAAATACGACTAAATGGTCTCGTGATGGAGACATATTTGTGTATACTAATATACATCAATGTATGTACTGATGTTATGAAACACACGGCATTCAAAAAGCCATTTATTTTGCACATGATCATGTCATCACCAAAAATCCACTTTCCTTGAATGAGTGTTGTTAACGCCACAGGTGCAAGTAGCAGACCAACAAGAAAGTCAGCCACGGCCAAATTCACCAGAAACATGTTGGTCCTTGTCTGCATGCCCTTGTGTCTGATGACCACAACAATGACCATCAAGTTTCCAAATATGGCACAAAGCATCGAGATGGTCAGCCACGTGCCAAATATCACTTTCTCTAGCATCGTCCATGGTGGTTCTTCGATTGTCCCGTTCTGTGGGCTAGATTGATTTAAACTCGTGACTAAATCACTGAGGTTGCCAATGGTTACGCTTGTGGACACCATTGTTACTAAGTTACTAGCCATCTAGTGTGATCTGAAATAGACATCAATTTCACAATTAACCCATGAAACTCCCATATTGCGCTTTACAGTATGGATGATCACGTAAGACATAACGTCATCTTGAACAATAATTAGATTTTTATCATAGATAAAAATTATACATCAGTACTCGAATTGCTCTTATCTAATATTTCGACCACTAAGGACCTTTTTCAAAGATTATCATGTAATCTTTGAAAAAGGCCCTTAGTGGTCGAAATATTAGATAAGAGCAATTCAAGTATTTATGTATTACATATATATTAATTCCCTATTTTGAAATATTTTCTTCAATATAAAATTATATACAAATAACCATGTTTTCAATATGTCGGCCGTAGCCCTTCATCAAGAAATGACACGTAATTCAAACTTCACTACATTTTTAGCATTGAAATATTGAAAACAGGGTTATTTGTATATATTTTTTATCTAATTAATATTCCCTTAAGAATAAGATAAACATATTTTTATAATAGCACATGGACACGGGACTATTTGGCTATGACAGAAGCTGAAGTGTTGTATTTATATCATATCGCACGCAAACAGATCAGGCTCTCATCAGACAGCTCCTACATCAACCGTCTGATGTGGGTCTTCTCTGTTTGCAAAACATAGAACTGCGTATTTATGGAGTAAATGGTTAATATAATACAACCCTTAAATAATAAACATCTAACCCTAGCTGGAAATTAGAACCCATTCATAGTTCATATGAGGGGCGCCAATAAAGGAAATAGTACGCTGGTGAAAACCTTTTAACATGGATTGATATATTTGGTCTGGATTGATTGCCTATGTCCAATGTATAGGGTCGTGACAATTTTAGGGTTAAAGTTCAAATTTTGAAACTGAAATAATACTTTTTATAACACTATTCTTATAAGAAAATAGTTCTAAACCGCACTCTAATTCCAATGCTTCGAATGCATGCCCGTTACCATGGAAATAATGTTCCTTAACGCTTTACACCACAAATGTGCCTTTCTACGCTTTTGCAAACAGAGAAGGTCAGTTTTGGGCATGCTCTGTTTGCTTGTGAAATAATATAAATACGATTCTACAGTTTCAATCAAGAATGTGACAAGTTAGGTTAATTTCCTATGATATAACTCAAAGTGCTAACATATGACGCTCGCATCTTGCATGTTATATACAGTTTAACTTCGATATCTCGAACTCGGGTTACCCGAACTTCGGGGGATAACTTGAACAAAACGTTAAGTCCTTCCAAAACTTACAATATCAAACTGCTCGAAATTGTATCGCTACAGCTATCTAAAACACATGTGACAGCTTAATACAGGTCTAACGTAATGCTGAAAGTTCCTACATGAGCTTTCAGCATTACTTTAGACCTGTATTAAGCTGTGGCCTTACGAAATTATTTAGATTATAAATCGGATGAGTCGAACTTCTGTTATCTCGAACTAATTTGTATGGTTCCTTTAAGTTCGAGTTATCGAAGTTCAACTGTATATTAAGTCATTAATTGTTTCATACTGTTATCTAAAACGAGTGAATGCATTGCTGCGACAAATTTTATAGCGCCAAATCGTTGATAATCTATTATTTAATGGCCGCGTTCAAGAGCAATACACTCATATTTCGTGTGGTATCATGCTGAACCCCGAGCAGATGGTTGCTCAAATGTTTAATGTGGTGCAATTTTGATTTCTTTCGAAACAATCAAGCTTTTGAGAAACTGTTGAATAAGTGTAAAACAGCTTGGATCCTGACGAGACGTGTCAACATGACCTAAGCTGTGTCCAATCGCCAGCTAGGTCAATGATAGCCGTATATATATTCAACAAAAATACTTAAGGGTCAGTGGTACTTTTCCCATAGGGTTTATGCAATAACCCTATAGCTTTGGCATCCTGTATTTTCCATATACATAAATGAATTTCGACAAAATTTACAGGCAGTATTGTCAAATTGTCAAACTACAGATTCCGGTGAGATTGAGTTATGCCAAGGCCATATAGGCATCCATGGAATAAAAAACGAAAATTGTGAATTTCTGAAATTCTCCCAAAACATCAATTTCGTTTTACTCTTACATGTATCTTGAATACCAATAAACATGTCTTTGGTATGTCAAACATTTGGTAAACCTTTCCATGTCCCATGATTTCCAATATTGGTATGATTTTCTATTTCCAAAACTCCAGTTGAAAATTATGCATTTTTTGGTGAAAAACATCGTTTTACATTTTTTTCTCCACGGAGGTGCATACATGCAAGACTCCCGCATGTATAATTTTCATCTGCACCCGTTAATTAAAACTCTGACAATAATTCCTGCAAATTCCGTTGGGATTAAGCGACATTGGTGAAAGATACGAAGTACCAAAGTTGTATAGTGAATGCATTGAGCCCTATGGGAAACTGACCAGTGACCCTTAAATTATTTTGCTGAGTATATATGGGATAATATAAGAAAACAACAATAATTACAACGGAAGTCGACCAAATGACAACCCAACGAAGACCGGCATCATCTTTCGGAAAAAATACTTGCACTGAAATCTCAGTACCAATTCAGACATATTGGATTGATTTGTTATTCCAAATGTTAGATGAACTTTTGTTTACTCTGCCCCGCAATCGGTATAACTAAATCAAGAACACGTGATTAAAAAATCACGTGGTAGATTTTGTGCACAGATGGTAGATTTTGTGCATAGATTGTAGATTTTCTGCACAGATGGTAGATTTGATGGTAGATTTTGTGCACAGATGGTAGATTTTGTGCACAGGTGGTAGATTTTGTGCATAGATTGTAGATTTTCTGCATAGATGGTAGATTTGATGGTAGATTTTGTGCACAGATGGTAGATTTTGTGCTGTGCACAGATGGTAGATTTTGCAGATGGTAGATTTTGTGCACAGATGTTAGATTTTGCAAATGGTAGATTTTGTGCACAGATGGTAGATTTGATGGTAGATTTTGTGCACAGATGTTAGATTTTGCAAATGGTAGATTTTGTGCACAGATGGTAGATTTTGTGCACAGATGGTAGATTTTGTGCACAGATGGTATATTGAAGAAGAGAACGAGATGAGTTCAAATGATGTTTTATATCCTAAGAAAATAAAACAGATAATGGTTACTTTCAACCATATTTACTAATGTCTTAGATATACTTTATCTACATTCTCCGAGATTGATTTACATTGTCATGTCGATAAAAGGCGGCCTGCCTTAACTCTAATCTACTGGGGGTAGTTCCTGGCTTCTGATTCATTAAAGCTTTAGAGAGGCTGTTAAACGGTTATCAAACAGCTTCTATTTCCGTGAGACGCCGAGTTACTCGGCATCGCATTCTGTACTTTTTTTGTAAATGCGAATTCCAAGCTGCTTAGATTTTTTGCTTTACTTTTTTCAGCCTGTTTCATTCCCATCAAGATCTGTATTTTCTAAGTATTTAGTTTCGTGGCATTTTCTGTTATGCTAAATAAACATGCTAAATTCACAACCATGTTGTCTATTATTGCACGTGCAGTCGAAGAACTAAAACATTTACTGGCTTCTCTCGTGGGATGATGAATGCTTGTTTTACAGTAAAACCTCTCTAGAACGACCACTCAAGGGAACCTTTAGCTTTGAAAGTAAGATGGGACATATGCAGCTAATTGCAGGACGAAAAGTAATGTAGAAATGATAATGGTGATAGTAATGATGATAATGACGATTAGAATAATTATTTTTTAGTTATTAAAATACTTCTTCTACTACTATACTAAACCTAAACAGAAACTTTACATACGTTATGACCTGTTTTAGAAGGTTAACGGTGACACTTTATGTGAACGTTAGCGATATTTACTTATTGGCCTGAGTACAGAGAGCACGCCAACACAAGATTTTGTGCAATTGTACCGTGCACGGGCTAGCACGCTTTTCACTCCCGGCCTTAGCCAGTTACCCCGTGGTGACCTATCCCGGGTTAATTTCGATTGACTTTTCTTACACAGTCACACATACTGACATGGAAAACGGGAATGCCACAGGTAGTTGAAAATCAGCGAAACCAGGCTGTCGGTATGCTTAGAGCCGGCACGTCTGTAAATGACATTGCTCTTCCTTTTGGGTTCTTCAGGCAAACCATTCACAACCTGACAACTCGATATGCAACTACTGGGTCAGTTACGGATAGACCGAGATCAGGTAGACCCCGAGCGACGTCACGTATAGACCACTTCATTACGTTAACGCATTTACGTAATCGCTTTAATAGCCACAGCAACGGTAACTGCACGGCGGTTCAGGGTCACGGCTAAGACGATACGTAATCGTCTTAGACAAGAAAGAGTACCAATTCGTGCGCGTCAACCTTATATAGGACAATTCTAACTGCGCGTCACAGAGTCGCCCGCTTAATATGGGCTCGACGTCACAGGCACTGGACCCGAGCCCAATGGCGAAACGTGATTTTCACCGACGAGTCACGTTTCACCCGACCAAAACCCCAAAGAACGCCTATGGGACGAGCTTGGGCGTCGGGTGCGCAATAACCATCAAATCAATAATGGCAATGACCTGAGACATGCCCTCCTTGTTGAATGGCAGAACACACCAAATGACGTCATTCGCCGTCTCACAAATTCCATGAGGAGGAGAATAGCAACCAGTATTAGGATCAACGGCTGTCACACACGTTATTAACACAACTTAATGCACATTGGCATTCAGACTGATACTCAAAAAGTCACTTAAACATTTTTTCACATTTTTGTGATTTTTAAAATCGACCACTATGTATTTTGACCTCAAATTCGACCTTCATTTTGAAGAAACCCGTTACCGATGCTGTTACAAACTCACATACATTGCTTCCAAGTTCCATACAACATTTACATACGTACATTATATAGTGTTCCAGAGTGACGTTATAACCATCAGTACCCAATGTAAAGTGTTTTTTTCGTTTGCACTTTGCATAGTATACTGTACTACTACTACTATACTACTACTACTACTACTTCTTCTACTACTACTACTATACTACTACTACAACTACTACTACTTCTACTACTAATACTACTATACTACTACTACAACTACTACTACTTCTACTACTAATACTACTATACTACTACTACTATTACTTCTACTACTACTACTAATGATAATAATGATAGTAAGACCGCTTAAGACAGCTCCTTCTGTACGATTATTATAATGCCGATGAAAATGATGATTAAAATGATGATGAAAATGATGATGACCATGAGGAGTATAATATAAAAATGTTTTTGCCTCATTGTAAGCATCACAACGTAGTATTCTCCTGTTGAAATTTAAGAGAATACGGCGAAAAAAAACGTTGTTGCTAATGCTATATTGATTTCCTGTACGTCTGATAAATGTAATCAAGGGTGATTGTTGTAAATGCAGTTAATACGTGTTATCTGATGGTTAGTACGTGTTATCTGATGGTAAAGACAATTATAAAAAGACATTTCCCCAGAAAGGAAAACACTTTCGACACAACGCTGATGTACAATGTACAGACAAATTATACGTACCGAGCAAATCTCGTATCCTAGATACATGTATCCTAGATGTTCGGCAATCAAACTGCAGGCATATAGTGCAGACTCAGTTCAAATTGCTTCTGTAGGAGTATCAGAATTTACGTTATTTCTGTAGGCGTATCAGATTTTGTACTATTTCTGTAGGGGTATCAGAATCTCCGCTATTTGCTTTTCCGTTCCTTTCATTTACAGTAATAATGCCGTAATAATGCCTTTCAATGCTGAATGTTCAAATGGACTATTCCACAATTCAAACAGATCAAGCTTAACGTACATATTCATGGATAACGTGAAATAACGTAATAAACAGTAAATACCCTGATGAGAGGGCTCCTTTAAGAACCCTCTTATCTGGGGTTACACTGTTTGCAAAGGACATTCGTGACTTGCTTGGGTTAATCCAACTTGTGTCAGGGAACCACACAGGTAAGCATGTACCGTGAAGTGAGTAACAACTAAAATTTGCCGCAAAAAAACGGATAAAATGTATTTTCCAGTAAACTCCTTGCACGCCAAGTCATGTTTCGTCAGTAACAATTGTCGTCTGCTACAATTCTAAACAAAAAATGTTTCAGTTTCTTTGTAAAAAATGTGAGTATCGAAATGTTGGGATTCTGATGAGATGCCGCATTATGCAGCGTGTGATCTGGATCCAAACTGTTTGCACAGATAACCACGGTCTTGCCGTTAACACCGAGAGAGTTTTAAGTGCAGTTGAACTTCGATAACTCGAACCCCAAGGAACCGTACACATTGTATCGAGATAACAGGAGTTCGGGTCATCCGATTTCTAATCTGAACGATTTCTCAAGGCCACAGCTTAATACAGGTCTAAAGTAATACTTTGGACTTGTATTAAGCTGTTACGTGCGTTTCTAGATATCTGCAGCGATACATTTTAGAGCAATTCTGTTATATAAGTTTTGAAATGATTGAACTTTTTGTTCGAGTTACTCCGAAGTTCGAGTTATCCGAGTTCGAGATACCGAAGTTCAACTGTATCTTCTTTAACCAATCGAAAACTAAATATGGAAAAAAACGACAGTCGAACAGGGAGAGCCACATACGAAAGGACAGCGCACTAAACACCACCAAACAAGAAACGACACAGTCACCCCAACAGGACACCGCACCAAACACCACCAAACAAGAAACGACACAGTCACAAGACAAACCCCAACAGGACGCATACCAAGACGTGAAACATTAGAAATAACATAAAAAGTTGACCATAGGGTGAAAGCAGGAGTACCGCCTTGGAACGGCCAGTGGCCAAAAATGTATCTTCTCTTAAACATTCGAACATTAAAATTCGTACAATTATTGATCTTTAAGTTAATGCAGAAAGCTCCAAGAGGAGCTTTCTGCATAACTTTCACTATGCATTAAGCAGCGACCTGTCTAAAGTGTATAAATTCGTCTATATTAATATTTCTAATAATCGAAGTATTACAGCAGTTTCTCACAAGCTTAAGTAAGTAAAAACTGTGACAGATCTGAAATGTAACAGACCACTTTTTACAGTTGGCTATAATTTAGGGTTAGGAACTCTACAGCCTCGTGATTTGAGGAAAGTGAACTGTTCCTCAGTTCTCGCGTTATGTATGATTTATTTCGTTCAAAACTAGTTAACTTGCAAGGCGTGTTAAACAGAGTTGATCCTTTATCTTCGACCTATCTGGATCCAAATCGGTTTGCAAAAACGTAATCACCCAGATGATTACAGTATAATTTTCAATTATAATCCTGGCAAAAACGTAGTTAACATGTTTAGTTTATTTATTCTGTTTTATCTTTAAGGTACAAAATGTAATAATCAAGCATCTGATGTATTAACCTTTGGCCCGCTGAGCAAGTTATTTTTACACACTTTATCACTCCCTACATTTTCAAAATTTAAGCCATACTCAGTTATATCTACCAACATGCAATCAGAATATCAAAGAGTCTGGATCCTGATGAGACGCCGAGTTACCCGGTGTCTCATCTGGGTCCAAACAGTCAGGAAAGGTAATCCTAGATCCGTAAGCAGCAGGCTAAAGGCTGACCAACCTCTTCATTTATAAATGTATCGTGTAGTATCGTATCGTTAGGTGCGTTATTATCATAAAACCGCTATTGAGCTCTGACATGAAACAGGAAAGTGATATTACTAGAATAAATAAGATCTTTGGAGATTAATACAGGTGTCGAGGAAGCGTTTCACCTGGTTATGGGTCTTATTAAGAGACTACTTTGATGTTATATTTACCGGCAAATAAATAATTGTATTACCTTGCTACCCAGTGGGTAGCAAATTCCTCTTACAAATAAGCCATCGCGTGGGAGACTATATATTTGTAACTTTTTATGTTCTGTTTCAGTTTCTTCTTTTCCCACGCCGCTTAGTAGGTCTCGCTGTCTCTACCTCTGTCTGTCTGTCTCTGTCTGTCTGTCTGTCTGTCTGTCTCTGTCTGTCTGTCTGTCTGTCTGTCTGTATCTCTCTCTCTGTGTCTCTCTGTCTGTCTGTCTGTCTCTGTCTGTCTGTCTGTCTCTCTCTCTCTCTGCCCCTCTCTCTCTCTCTCTCTCTCTCTCACACACACACACACACACACACACACAAACACACAAACACACACACTTAAGCACACACAAACCGATTGCATACTGAAGTTTAAATAGGCACATATCTGTAACACTGGTTTGAATAGGTACATGTGCATCAAAAAGTCTAATAATGGTTGTGTAAGGGATGCGCTAGCTTAATGCAGGTCAAAAGAAACCCTAACCCTTACTTTTGTCCTGCATTAAGTAACCACCAGCTGTTTAAGATCCCACGTTAAATACGAAATTGGCCGCTTAAGGCAGACTCTGCTGATTCTACAGTCATTGTTAAAGGTTCATTTTCATAGATATTCGTTGGTGAACTTCAACCGGAAGTTAAGCCTCAATTTTAAATCTGCAAATATATGATAGAGGACAAATTAAGCCTAATTGTCAACAAGGAACTGATAATTTCGGGTTATACAGTAAAGGTGTGTAACAAATGTAAGTTTGCTTTGTTGGTGTTCGAAGGTGTCGTTGCTGTGTGTAATTTTTGACGTCCATCACTGGACGGCCCAATGGTTCGAGATATTCGAATCTAGAATCACCTCTTTTGGTGTTCGGGTTCTTGAACCTGCCCAGTATCAATGTATTTAAAGCTAAAGAATTAACCCCATCCGCTCACATTATCATGACAACCGCATACGCTCAACGCTAAACGAGATAGTCACTAGATCCACTTTTAAAGTATTTGGTATGATTCGGATAGATATCGAACCGGCCACCTCCTGGTTGTATATATGTATAATGTACATGTATATATACATGCATAATAGATTACCATAACCCTACAGTAGAACCTATCCTAAGCAGTTATTTTCTTATTGAACATAGAAATCTTAAAAAGCAGGTGGCGGCTTAATACAGGACAAAGTTAATGCAGAAAGCTCAAATATGAGGTAGCTAAATGCAGAACAAAATTAATGCTATAGGAGCATAACTTCTGTCCTGCACAAAGCTACCACCTGCCTTACAGACCCATACTTCCTCTTTTGGGATGACAGATTTCTACTGTAGCTACCGCGACCCGGGTCTACAGACCACATATCACGGTGGGTATAATCCTTATAATGTTAATCGCGACCTATCATCTGAAAATAGCTTGGATCCTAATGAGACGCTCAGTATATCGGTCAGTAGTTTAGCCGCGTATATCGGCGTCTCACCAGGATCCAAGCTGTTGAACATTCGGTCAGTAGTTTTCCAAAAGCTCAAAACAAATCGGGAAAAAATAAATATTGCAATGGTTAAGTGTATACATTATTTTTTATCACCATGTAAAGGGTTAGAAAAATGCTCTGTATTAAACTACATGTATGTGGAAAACTATTGTTGACTGTGATATAAGAAGCCACGTATGGTGCCACGAAACAAGTTGGATTAACTATTTACTTCATAGATACACCTTTTTTACGCTTTTGCAAACAGAGTTGACCCAGATCAGACGGCTCCTATAGATCAGGGTCTGCTCAGTTTGCTTATGGTGTATTATAGATGTGAGACTACAATTTCTGCCATTGCAAACATTTGCTGTGTTTGTATGTCATTGTAAAGAATAATCATATTAACATTCATCATGTCATTTTTCTTACATAAATATTCAAGGAGTATACCGTTTAGTAAGTATTGCATTCATTGGATTTGTGCACTTAGTAAACGACGTTTAAAAGAGTTTAAACTTTGAGTATTCTTCAATTAATTCAAGTAGAAATAATAATTAGCATATTAGCAATGCCACTGTATGCTTGCTTGTTCTCTCTCTCTCTCTCTCTCTCTCTCTCTCTCTCTCTCTCTCTCTCTCTCTCTCTCTCTCTCTCTCTCTCTCTCTCTCTCTCTCTCTCTCTCTCTCTCTCTCTCTCTCTCTCTCTCTCTCTCTCTCTCTCTCTCTCTCTCTCTCTCTCTCTCTCTCTCTCTCACATCGATTGCATACTGAAGTTTAAATAGACACATACCTGTACATGTACATACCTGTAACACTGGTGAATCCTTATCCATATTTCTATACGAATGATAGCAAGTTTCGTTTCGTGTGACATAAATCTTCTTAAAACTTAATATCCCTCACTAACAACCAGACCTCTTTAAAATGAAATATCTACTTCCAATTTCAACATAGAGATATCTTCCACTTCTTTCTGTAGAGAAAATCAGAATGAAAGTTTAGATACTGACAAGAAGCCGGGTACCAGTTATTTTATCTTAGTCAAACTTATTTCAAAGACTGCACAAACTCGCGCATAGACGACTAAAGACCTTTGTTTGTAAACAGGCCATCTATAGCATACAGTGATACTCTATCTAAACCGGAAGTTCGATAAAGAAGAATTAAGGTCGTTTCAGGCAGATGACTGCTTAACCTATTCCCGCGTATTAACATATTTTGACGCCCCTGTAGAAGTAAATTTTTCAAACCATAGTGATGAGTACAGCATTTGCTCCATATGGCAATGCTCTATTTATAATGTATCACAATTGTTTAAAAACTACACAATTATTTTCTCTTTTTTTGTTCAAGAAAATTCTCCTTTTCAGTAGATTTATTCAAAGTTGTTGGGTCTAAAAATAGCCATGAGGGAATGTGTTAATGCAGCATGCTGCCTGATGCTCACCCTGTATTAAGCTCCCGCCTGATACAAGGATCGACATTGACACTACACTAGAGTATCGGTAAAATGACGACATAATTTATAAACATTGGAGTCTTGGATAGCAGGTGCTTGCGTAATGCAGGGCAAAAGTAATGCAGACAGATCCTATGAGCTTTACGTATCACCTTTGTCCTGCATTAAACTACCACCTGTTTTTAAACTCCAGAATTATAAATTGTGTTTAGCGGTCGTATTAGAGATCCTTTACTGTAACTTACACCCTATAGGAGCGTTCTGCATATTTTGTCCTGCATTAAGCTACCAGCAGTTTTAAAACTGCAGAACTATACTCCCTTTTAGTAGTAGTATTAGAGATACTATACTATAACTTACTGCAAACCTGCATACTTTCTGTTCTGCATTAAGCTACCACCTGTTTCAAAGCTCCAGAATGAGACTTTTAGTGGACGTATTAGAGACTTTACTGTAACATATTCCCTTGCGTTTTGTATTTTAACAAATGTTAACCATTTCAATGATGGAATTCTGTCAAATGGTAGACCAAGATCAAGTTGTTCATATAACAGCCCTCTTACCAGTAGCTGCACTGTTCTCTGGCAAATTCACCTTTTCATGCTGAATGGAAGCTACCGTTAAAACACATGGGCAAGTCAATTTCGAAAATTCAGCAATCCAAAGTTTAAAACTTTGAAAATCGGGTACATTTGGGAACCTGTAATAATGGGGTCAACACTACATGTTTCGTTACCCCATTAGGAACAAAAGAAGGCTTTGAATGGGCTTTGACAATCTAGTTTGTTGAAACTCCATACAAATGTGTTACTGTTGTATTGTTGTAAGGATAGGTGACCTGGAAGAAGATTTATCTGTATAAGCTCTCTAAACGTTAAGCAATTTTTCTCATCTGCAACAATTATCTTCTGCTCAAATTCTTCAGAATTTGTTTCTCATTTCTGTGCAAAACTATGATTAAAATATCAAACAGTTTGGATCCAAACTGTTTGCATAGATAATCCCGGCTTCACATATAGCGTGCAATGAGTTGAACGCTCGAATGGCTCCAGATCGAAATTTGAGCAGACGGTATTTTTCCACAGCGGGGTAAGGGCTAAATACTTATGGTCAGACTCAGCAGAATTGTTGTTATATTTAACCCATTTGCTCCCACGACCCCATATATGGGACTTAGGCAAACAGTGTAGACTCTGATCAGACGCCGCATAATGCGGCGTCTGATCAGAGTCTACACTGTTTGCTGATATAAAACAAAACGAAATTGAAATTTTAGACCAGGCACCCCTTAGATAAAACATGGACTAATCCAATATATAAGCATGGAAGAATCCACTGGGAGCAAATCAGAGCCGAGATACTCGCCATCTTATTAGGATCTTATCAGGATCAAAACTGTTTGTTTACCCTTTCCTTCATATAGACACTTTTTAAAGCATGTGCAAGCATAGTAGACCCAGATCAGAGGGTTCCTGTAGGTGTCGTCTGATCAGGGTCTACTCTGTTTATTTATGGAATTATACATGTATAGATCCGATTCTACACACTCTGTCGTAGTCAAAATATCATTTGTTACTAATGCTTGAAAATAGTTCGGCTCATTAATAATGACGATACCATTTCTTGCATGAATATTAAACAGGGAAAGGGTTAGTCACGAACAGATACGAATCATGAAGAGACAAAGCCTGCTGTTAGAAGAATGTCGTCTGTCGCTATTAGGTCTCATCATACTAAGCAAAATGATCTTTTACTTCATAGATAAATTGTTCATCCTTTCCCTAATATCTACGCCTTTTCATGTCTTTGCAAACAGAGCAGACCCAGACGGTTCCTTATTAATGACCCGAACTATTTTAAGGCATTATTAACACCTATTTTAAGGCATTAGAAATTCAGCTAATACATATTCATCATTTCTTACACGAATATTGAAGAGGGAAAGGATTAACCCGAAATACGTCTTTCTACACCTTTCCAAACAGAGTAGACCCAGATCAGACGGCTCATATAGGAGCAAGGGACAATCACCGTATACTGTCGAAAGGGACAAGCACCGTATACTGTGACATTACTGTCGAAAATGACAAGCACCGTATACTGTCGACTGCTCTTCTATGAATTCCCATGAGCCATTGAGGTTAAATGACAAGCACCGTATACTGTCGACTGCTCTTCTATGAATACTCATGAGCCATTGAGGTTAAATGACAAGCACCGTATACTGTCGACTGCTCTTCTATGAATACTCATGAGCCATTGAGGTTAAATGACAAGCACCGTATACTGTCGACTGCTCTTCTATGAATACCCATGAGCCATTGAGGTAAAAGGACAAACACCGAATACTGTCGACTGCTCTTCTATGAATTCCCATGAGCCATTGAGGTAAAAGGACAAGCACCGTATACTGTCGACTGCTCTTCTGAATACCCATGAGCCATTGAGGTAAAAGGACAAGCACCGTATACTGTCGACTGCTCTTCTATGAATACCAATGAGCCATTGAGGTAAAAGGACAAGCACCGTATACTGTCGACATCCTTACTACTTTTCTACATGTATTACTTAAAAGCATTGAACACATTTCAACATGTATCAAACAGCTCTCATCTGGCATTCATCTGACTCCTCTAGGAGCTTCTGCATGACATACATCCTGTATCAAGCTGCCATTTGCATTACTAAAATTTCTATATATCGGGTTTATACAGTCTGCTAGTAACGAATTGCATGATATAATAAACTAAGTAGAACTTAGATAAAACAGTCGATCAACCCATTCACTCAAATTGACGACTTTTAACGCCTCTGTAAAAATCACTTTTTGAAACCATTGTGATAAATAGAGGATTTGCCCTATAGGAACAAATGCTCTATTTATCACAATGGTTTCTGAACTACACAATTCTTAAAAAAAATACTCTTCTCTACTAACTGCTCCTTTTAGGTAGATTTATTCAAAGAGGTATGATCTAAAATAGCTTATAAGGTAATGGGTTAACCCATAAATATTCATGTAAGAGTTACATTATCAATATTAGTTAGCTTAATTTTGATAACTGTGTAGAGCCTGTCTGATCAGGATTTGCTCCATTTGCTTATTGGATAAAATAGATCTGATTTTATAGTTTCTGCCATGTTCAACATTTTCTTTGTTCACATTCCATTATAAAACAATCTGTAACATCAAATAAATATTCATGGAGTTTAGGCTTCTACAGGATAGTGACGTCTGACACTACATTTTAATGGTAAAACTAGCACATACTTTTAAAAAAAACGCCCGTCTTTATAGGGCGCTCGATTCTTTTGTAACCCTTTACTCTATGATTATTCATGTAGGAAATAAAGGATATACTGAATAAGAATTAAATTATTTTTTATAATGGTACATGATCACTTAATATTTTGGCTCAGACAGATACTTCAATATTAGATCTATAATACACCATGATCGAACACAGTCGACCTTGAACAGGCGGCTCATATACATGTAGGAACCGTCTGTTCAGGGTCCACTCAGCTCAAAACGGTGTAGACATGCGCATTTATGGAGTATATGTTTGAAAACAAATTGGGTATACACATTTCGTATATGCGGGGAGCTATGATTTTACCGTTTAAAGTAGGACTGGGTATTTATACAAGGTACGTGTAACTAATATGCTATTTTCAACTGTTAAAAACGTATAATTATAGATTTTGACCAGCCTAGTACACATAATTATTCAATTGTAAACAGTATGCGATATACGTCTACATGACCGAGCCTCCAAGGCTCTAAACTCGAAAACTCATAACAGTTAGGTTAAGTAAATCAAATTCATAAAAAAAACAGTAATTTCTTTTTAAGCATTAAACTAATGGACAAACATTAAAAAAAATCTTCAACTCATTCAATGGCATGTACTGTCGTCTGCAAAGTTTGTCACATTGAATATTGTTCCTTTTTATTTAAGAATCGCATACGTACAGTATCAAACAGATTGGATCCTGATGAGACGCCGAGTTACTCGGCGTCTCAGTCTCATCTGAATCTAAATTGTTTGCAAAAGATGACCACAGATTCGCCAAAGAAATAAATAGTTACTGTACTTACAAGCGTTACATGTATATACCGGTAATAATCTCCCACACTGAGGGCAGAACAAACACGAAGTACTAGGTCTATGTTTAATTTGTACTACAGGGGAGGGGGGTCTAAATATTTAGCCTGGTGTGATCGAATTTGGGAATCACATTTCATAAATGCAAACCGTGTGCGATCTTGATGAGACGCCACGTATTTCGGCGTCTTACAAGGATCTAACTCTGTTTGACAATCTTCTCGTGTTCTGAGGAGAAATTGGGGTTAGGGGACTGGGTTTGGGGTTGGGTTGGGGTTTAAATAATCCACGTAGATGATATTTTGTGTTTAACATTTTCAAGGATAATCATGCCTGCACTTTTGACGTACATGGACAGAAATAATGACATACCATGATCTGTATAGATACAGTAAAACCTCTCTATATCAATCACTATCTTGATCTGTATAGATATAGTAAAACCTCTCTATACCGACCACTACCATGATCTGTATAGACACAGTAAAACCTCTCTATATCAATCACTATCTTGATCTGTATAGATATAGTAAAACCTCTCTATACCGACCACTACCATGATCTGTATAGGCACAGTAAACCTCTCTATATCTACCACTATCATGATCTGTATAGATATAGTAAAACCTCTCTATACCGACCACTACCATGATCTGTATAGGCACAGTACACCTCTCTATATCTACCACTATCATGATCTGTATAGATATAGTAAAACCTCTCTATACCGACCACTACCATGATCTGTATAGGCACAGTAAACCCTCTCTATACCCACCAATATCTTGATATGTATAGACACAATAAAACCTCTCTATATCGACCACTACCATGATCTGTATAGGCACAGTAAACCTCTCTATATCTACCACTATCATGATCTGTATAGATACAGTAATACCTCTTTATGTCGACCACTACCATGATCTGTATAGGCACAGTAAACCTCTCTATATCTACCACTACCATGATCTGTATATATACAGTAAACCTCTTTATGTCGACCATTACCATGATCTGTATAGATACAGTAAAACCTCTTTATGTCGACCACTACCTTGAACTGTATGGATACAGTAAAACCTCTCTATGTCGACCACTTAAGCCTTTACCTCATGAATATATATGTAAGATATAATGACATCATGCATATTCATTAGCTGAATTATAATGGCATATTTACATACTTAGGTACTTTTTTACCATGGCGAAAACTGCAGGATTGCATACTTTCTAAAGGGTCCTATAAGGAAAAGAGCACACCCAGATTAGATAGCTCCTACATTATCTGTCTGGTCTAGGTCTATTCTGTTTGTTAAAACATCAAAATGCGTGACTATCAGGTAAAGGGTTGAAATAAATCAAAAGATGAGGATTTCACCCCTTTTGCTCATAAAAAAGCCTTTTCACGCATTAGCAAACAGAGTATACACAGATCAGACGGCTCTTTATCAGTGCCGTCTGACCAGGGTCTGCTCTGTTTGCTTATGGAATTATGATAGACCTGACATTAAAGCTACCACCAACACCAAAACTTCCCATGTACACAATTATGCCATTATAAAAATCCAGCATACGGTTTTCCCAGTTTGTTATTACTCGTGCACGTATGTCAGTATAATTTAAAGTATTCAAAATAGTGCCAAATTGACTTATTCAGCTTTACAAACCAACTAAACAGAGAGGGCAGATCGGGTGTCCCAACCCTTATTCCGCCACCTGACTTAAATTAGCAAACTGCTTGGATCCAGATGAGACGCCGAGTAACTCGGCGTCTCATCAGGATCCAAGCTGTTTGACAACCCACCAACAGTTTATCAAAAGCCTGAAAGAATCGGAGGTACAAATGTAGTCAGAATTGCTCCAGATCCTAATTTGGTCAGACATTAAAAATAACAACTGGATAAGGGCCTATATAGGGTAAATACGTGTAGGCTAGTGCCCGTACATGTAGGCTAGTGTCGCTACATGTAATACTAATATATGTAGGCTAGTGCCGGCACATGTAATACTAATACATGTATATGTAGGTTAGTGTCGGCACATGTAATACTAATATATGTAGGCTAGTGCCGATACATGTAATACTAATATATGTAGGCTAGTGCCGGTACATGTAGACTAGTGCCGGTAAATGTAGGCTAGTGCCGGTACATGTACATATAATACTAATTTCACATATAGTAACATCTCCATAATTCGTAATTTTATTATAGAATAACTTCGATCCTTTTAGGCAGGTGGCTGCTTAATGCAGGTTGAAAGTCATGCATAATGCATGACTTTCACCATGCATTAAACTGTCATCTGTCTTTAAAGATCGATTTTGAGTGTTCGAATAATCGAGGTTTTACTGTAAAATAAAAATGAACGGAGGCGCGAACAAGTGGTGCCAATGACATATGATGCTACCGACGTCACTGTCAAACGAGCAAGCGGGCTTGGAAACAGTGCAGACACAAGTCATACGATTTATCAAGCTCTGTACTGTTTGCAGAGGGTGTGGCGAAATGTAGATTGTGATTAGTTATTGTTTGCCAAGGCAGTTTCTTTATTTTATATACTTAATCCTTTCCCTCATGAATATTTTATTTAAGAAATATTGACTTCATGAATATCACATTAAATATTTTTTATAATGTTGAATAAATACAGTGTGCGAAAAGAGCAGACCCTGATCAGACGACTCCTACAGAAGCAGTCTGACCTGTGTCTACCCTGTTCGCAAATGTATGCAAATGCGTTTACATGAAGGAAAGTGTTAATATGAGAACTGAATTAATCAATGCACGAGAATGTTCATCAAGTAAAGAATTAACTTCAAGAAATCTGATAAAAAAAACGTTAAAAACATTTTCCTCCTTTAGTTAAATATCTGTGTTATTTCTAAAACAGCCAAGCGCCGTTAACAGGCTGATTCGCATCTCCCTTCGTTCATTTTTTCTACCCCCCTATGCTACTCTAATAATTATGTTGCACTGCATGGGTAGGTGCGGTGCATTAGATGCATGCATCACGGTATTTTTTTCTCTATTCACAAATTTATCTCTTCAGTGCCTGTCTCCTTTACCATTTACTCAACAGATACGCCATTTAATAGCTTTGCAAACACAGTAAACCCAGATCAGACGGTTCCTGTAGGAGCCGTCTGATCAGAGTCTACGTCTACTCTGAAATAATATAGATTGGATTCTACAGCTTCTGCTTAATAGTCCAATGTTTATATGTCATTATAAAAAATCTAATACTTTTCATAAAATCATTATGTCTAACATAGTAAAGAGTCTACAATACTTTGCAATATCAATATGTTCACATTTCAAACAAAACTATAGGTTCAAGGTTTCGTACCAAGAGAAAATTAATAATTATTTTCCAAATTCCAAAGTACAAATAGTGCATCTTCGATTTTTCAACACCCCTATTTATAAGTGCTTATCTGCATCTTAAATTTAACACCTGCTCTTTATAATTCGTTTCCAATTTGGCAACTATTTATAAACAATATAACAAGAGAGATGATACCTTAATGCCCGGCCAACGTTAGGCAAACAGTTAAAATACTGATTTATTAGCGCTCTGCATTAATCAGCCGCGTGCTTTAGAATCAGGGGTAAAGTTGAGACAATTGAGAAAGCTGGAAAACCTTTTAAAAAATGAGCTGTGACCATGGACCGCAAGGCCAAGGGAACTGCTCTCTAAAGCGACTGCTTAATGAATAAATAAGGATGTAGGAACTTTCTGCATAGCTTTCATCCTGCATTAAGCTACCACTTGCTATGCTGGCTTTTAAATATCTATATATGAGATGGGCTAAATATTAATATTACGGCTTTTAATTAACCATACCAAAACTCCTCTGTCAATTGTTGTTAATTTAGAATTTCAGTACTTCACATACTTTATTAACATAGTAGTCTTTAAAAGCCGGTGGTTGCTTTTCCTTCATATAAACGCCTTTTCACGCATTTGCAAGCAGAGAAGGAGCCGTCTGACCAGGGTCTGCTCTGTTGGCTAATGTAATCTGATAGATATGTTTCTATAATTTCTAAAATGACTACAATTTCCCACCTTCCATATTTCATTATAACTATTTTGTCCATGAATATTCAGTAGGTACTTTTTGTAACAAACATAAACAGGGAAATGGTTAATGCAGGGCAAAGTAATGCAGGAGCATTCTGCACAATGTTTGTCCTGCATTGAGCTACCATCTGCATGTCTTGCATTGAGCTACCATCTGCATGTCCTGCATTGAGCTACCATCTGCTTTAAACATCTGTAATTAGACTTCTTGTGTGTGATCGTTTCAACCGGACTCAACTGTACCATGTTTCTGATAGTGGAACATGTTTTGTCCAATGTTTCAATTAAATGGGTCATTAGCATTATACTTAAGCATTAACATGTGGTAGACGAGTCGCTAATTTCCTTTATAAACAGTGCAGACCAAGATGAGAGGGCTTCTAGAGGAGTCCTCTCATCAGGGTCTGGATTGCTTATCGTGTAACACTCTTTTCTTTTAAAAAACCCTAACTATTCACCGTAGCATAGCCTGTTTAAATTCTGGAATAGTCCATTCGACAATTCAGCATTGTAAGGGTCAATGTGCCTTAACTCCTTCATTGTTTCGTATTGTCGTCTGCAAAAAAAGGATCGTCGTCTGCTACCATTTCTGTTTTTCAATTTCTCTCTTTTTGATTCAGGAAACATAATCACAACTTAAACAGTTTGGATCCTGGTAAGACTGGGTTACTCGATGTCTCAGCTGAACCTATACTGGTTGCATAGGTAATTACAGATTTGCCAATTACAGATTTGCCAAAGGCATAGACAGCGCTAAATAATTAGGAAATGGGGTGCAACATTACTACTAAACAAAGGGAAGCATAAAAACTGCACTCTGAAACGAGGCTAACATCAATAAGCAGTGTTATAATCGGTAACATGAGATCCCCAATCGTTACTCATTAAAAATTACCCCAAATCATTAATATCAAGTTATGAGTTTATGAATTGAATGCTGGCCTACTTTGACCCTCTGTCTGATAGACACGCTCCTTGGCACTTTTGCAAACAGAGTGGACCCAGATCAGACGGCTCCTGCTGGAACCATCTGACCAGGGTCTGTTCTGTTTGCTTATGAAACAATATACATGTGACACTAGAGAGTTTGTTTTCTGTGCTTATACACTATTATTTAAATTCTGCTAATTAAATATTCATTATGTCATTCTGCTAATTAATATTCATTATTTCATTATTTTTTACTTACATGAATGGAAATCAGGTAATTGGTTAACATATGTTTCTAAGTGGAATAGACAAAATCCGTGTTTTTAACATATCTGACCTACCCTTTACCTGTCAGAGTCACCTTATGCAAACAGTGTAGGCCCAGATCAGACAGCTCGTCATCAGGGTCTGATCTGTTTGTTCATGGAATATATAAATCTGTGTCAACCATTTCTGTCATGGTCAAAAAATCTTAAGTACATAATGTCATAATAAAATTTCAGTAATTGATAGGTATACAATAAAACCCCTCTAATGCGACCACCTAAAATAGGTATACTTCTGGGTTGTAGAGGCGGGTGGTAGCTTAATGCAGGACAAAAATCAATGCAGAAAACTCCTAGAGGAACATTCTGCATTACTTTTGACCTGCATTAAGCAAGCACCCGCTTATAAAGATATGCATGTTTATTCATTAAGTGGTCGCATTAGAGGGGTTCTACTGTACTTCTAAAGACGGACCAGAACAGTTTGTTTCTAGATCGTTTTTCTAAGCAGCCACCTGCCCTAAATATCAACTAATGAACACAATTTAGTGGTCGTTATAGAGCGATTTTACTGTATATGTTTTTCTGCACGTTAATGATTAATTCTTTCCGTACACGTATGGCGTTATGTGTATGTGTCGGCTGATTTGTAATTTTGACTTTATCTGTGTGTAACCTTATTATGGGGGAAGACAGGTGACGTTTTCAAGCAGGTTAGATTTATTGTCTGTAATAAACGTTTCATCTGCTAATTTTGAGGAGATGAACTCTGTCCATCTATAACAACATACCTTTATCTTGCTGTGAAAGGCTCGTGTGAATATCTACAAACGGGTACCTAGATTTTTTTAGTATAGAACCTTTCTTAAGCGGCCATTAAAAGAAGTCCAAATCTACATTTCTAAAACGGATGGTAGCTTAATGCAGGTCAAAAGTGACACAGAAAGCTCCTCCGTAGGAGCTTTCTCTATCACTTTTACCCTGCATTAAGCGACCACCTGATTTTTAAGATTCATGTGTTCAATAAATAAACGAGTGACCGCTTAAGCAGGTTTAATTGTGCAGGATTTAAACTCCATTTCCGTACAACAACTAACCTACATCCTGCTGTGATGGACAGCGTGAGAACACATACAAACAGTTTGTATCCAGATAATTCGCCGAGTAACAAATTGCTTCATTAGCAGCCTGACTGTTGGACACTGTGATCAAGCTTTAACCATTGCCTCATTGGCTATTTTAGACCCAACCTACATGTAATGGAATAAATCTAATGAAAATGACAATTTTCCAGAAAAATGGAAATGTTTAGAATTTTGTAGTCTTAAAACCATTGTGATAAATAGAGCATTTCCTCATGTGGGGCAAACTCTATTTATCACAATGGTTTCAAAAAGTGACTTTAACAGGTGTCAAATGGCGTCAATATGAGTGAATGGGTTAATAGAGGTGTCAAAAGGCGTAAATATATGGGAATGGGTTAAAGATGTGCAAAAAGGCGTCAATATGAGGGAATTGGTTAAAAGAGGTGTCAAAAGGCGTCAATTTTAGGGAATGGGTTAGCAGAGGTGTCAAAAGGCGTCAATATGAGGGAATGGGTTAACTAGTCGGTTAACAGAGGTGTCAAAAGGCGTTAATGTGAGGGGAATGGGTTAACCCTTTACTTGGTGAATATTCGTTTAATAAGCGATGGTCTAATTAATGAATATTAACCCTTTATTCAATAAATACTTATGTAAGAAATATTGACAACATGGACATTGATAAGCTAAATTTTACAGTGGCAAATGAGCGCAGGATATTTATGGCCAAGGCAGAAATTGTAGAATCATAATTATGCATATAATACTAATGCATAAAGTAGACCGGGCAGAACATGGGCAGATGTGTGTCTAGTAGGTTTGCAAATGAGTTCAAACTTGTAATTATTGAGAAAACGATTAATTAGCTTAAACCTTTATTATTGCGCATGTACATTGTATGTGAACACAGGAACGTTCACCATTCAAAAACTACATTATTTACTAGAGAAAAGGATTCTTTTAGAATTATGTAGTTATGAAACCATTCTGGTAAATAGAGCATTTGCAAATGCTCTATTTATCAGAATGGTTTCCAGAAGTGACTTTTACAGAGGCATCAAAGGCGTCAATATATAGAAATGGGTTAAGGACGCAGTCTGTGTGGGGAATGTCAAAACAAAATTATCTAGGCTAAACAAGTATGACAAAAACATCAAATTAAGATGAGAAATGGACGGTATTCAGATGTTAGTTCTAAGCAATAATTTTGTAATATATTTGTTTAGTCTGCTTTAATCATACGTAGCACTAAAATCACAAATGATAGATCAGCCAAGCATGCAGTCAACCCATTAGATCACAGGCTATATTTAGACCCATAACCTCATAGGGCATTTTTAGATCTAACCTTTCAAAAATATACTGAAAAGAAAAATTTCTTAAAAAAGGAAAAAAATAGAATTTTGTAGTTCTGAAAACATTGTGATAAACAGAGCAGTTTCTTCAATGAAACGACTCAAAAGAGTGGTCCTAATAGAAGGATTGGTGGAGGTACCCGTACACGTGTTCTTGGCGAAAGCTATTCCATGTGTTCCATCTTTCTGGACTTCTTTGAGATGTTGGCTTTATTTCGCATGCTCATCTTGGAAAGACCAGATGGAAGGTAACGATTGAAAGTGGTCAAGTGTAAACATTGTTTCCTCTAATGCAGCATGCTGATGCTTCTCATCTTGTAACTGTTGAATGTTTATGTAAGAAATAATAATACAACGGCTATTAACCATTCACTCCATATATTCGCCTTTAAACCCATTTACAAACAGAGTAGACGCATATTTGAATACGCGCCGTTATATGTTGCTGTGACTATTATTATTCCCGAAAATCAGAACAAGATAAAATTATTTTAGACCAATCCGTCACGTGTCTAGCTTTTACATCAATGTTAATGTAAGAAATAATGACATCATGAATAATCATTAGATTATTTTTATAATGACATACAATGTATGGACACAGGAAATGTTTGCCATGGCAGAAACTGTAGAATATAAACAGTAAACTTCATTTAATGAATATTCATTATGTAAAGAGCAAACGCTTCTAACTCTTCGACCGCTACTGGCATATTCGTGAGTATCATTACAATCAGTTTGGATCCAGATCAGATGCAGAGTAACTCGATGTCTTACAAACAGTTTGGATCCAGATGAGATGCCCATTAACTCGGTGTCTTATCGTTACAAACAGTATGGCTCCAGATCAGATGCCCATTAACTCGGTGTCTTATCGTTACAAACAGTTTAGTTCCATACCAGATGCCGATTAACTCGGTGTCTTATCGTTACAAACAGTTTTGTTCCAGACCAGATGTCGATTAACTCGGTTTCTTATCGTTACAAACAGTTTGGTTCCAGACCAGATGCCGATTAACTCGATGTCTTATCAGGATCCAAAATTGTTTGACATTCTCATCATCAGGGTAAATCTGATTTTTGTAAAAAAAAAAAAAAAGATGATAGTTGAGCGTAAAACTATTACAATGAAAAAACGATAGTGAAAATCAATTTTCAAACTTCACAATTCTAAAATGTTCGTTTTCACTACTAACTGCTCCTTTTCAGTAGATTTATTCAAAGAGGTTTTGTCTAAAAATAGCCTGGGGGGAATGGTTTAAGCAACAGCTAAAAGCTAAAACCAGTCCCCTGAAGGACGCGATATTTACCCAACGACCTAATTCAATGCTCATATCATTTAATATGTTCATTTATTTGTTTGTAATGCTCTTTCATGAACCTAACAACATAAGTATTTCTCACTCAATCTCTATACACGTAATGTATCACCTGATTATTTAGATAGTTCAATACCAATTGGACGAAATCATGTTATCTCTTGCAATCAGTTTGGATCCAGGTAAGACGCCGAGAAATTCTCACCAGGATCTGAACTGGTTGATCCTATCAATACATTTTTGCAAATACACTCCAGATAATCACACTCTCAATCCTGAAGCAGACGATAAAGTTAGTAAATGAAATTTATTTGGCGGTTAAAAGATTTAATCTGTCTCTACCACTTAGGAGTCACTTTAACAAACAGTGTAGATCCGAGCAACATGACACCTCATCAGGATCCAAACTGGTTGATGCTGTGATTATATTACATTTACAGGTATTTGAAACAAAAATGAAGACAATTTAACAGTAAAAATTTAAGCAGACAACAAATTTCGCAGATGACAATTCTTGGAAGCGGAAGAGTTAAAGTGTTATCTTGATAATGATTTGATGGACTATGTATTAATATCTGTAAACAGATCAAGCGACCATTAAAAAGAAATTCTGGGTCTTTAATGCAATCGGTAGCTTAATACATGACACAAATCATTCAACAAGCTACTAAAGGAGTTTTCTGCATGAATTTGCCCTGCATTAAAACAACAACAACCTGCTTTTTAAGACTCCTATGCTTATATGCTTATTTAGACCATGGTCGCTTCTTAATCAATTTCCCTCATATTGATGCCTCTATAAAAGTCATTTTTAAGCCATTGTGATAAATGCTCTATGGAGCAAATGCTCTATTTATCACAATGGTTTAAAAACTACAAGATTAAAACAATCCTGTTCTCTAGTAAAGGCTCCTTTTCGGTAGATTTATTCAAAGAGATCGGGTCTAAAAATAGTCTAAGCGGCAATGGGTTAAGCCACATTTTAAATTTCTTTAAACCCTATACTCAGTTAATATGCATGGCAAACTCCACCAATTATGAACATTAGGCAACTAATTATTTACTGTTGATATAAAATGAGTGAACACATAGCTATGCCACATAGAATATAATCAGATCTAAGATATTATATAAGCAAACAGAGTAGACCCTGATCAGACGCCTACCATGGGTTGGATCTACTCTTTTTTTCAAAGCGTCAAAGGGTGTCTCAAGCATATCGAATTCTGATGAAACGACAGTTTAGTTTAAACTGATTAAACACGACTGCCGTAAAAACGACAAGGATTTCCGTGGTTCAATTCGCGCCAAGGGAAATGATTGCGATCCGTGAAATGCATTTTATATGCCTATCTCTAATTCATTATCTGTTGATTAATCATTGATAAAAGGGAATAAAACCTCTGCGTTGCGTCCATTAGGGAACGCGTCGGTGGCTTTCAAAGCCGGTAAAAAGTCAATAACCTCAATGCGGGATGTGTCCCCGTAGAATTCTTTTATTGACTGGTTCCTGGTTTTGACAGCCTTCGAATAATACTCATAATATATCACCGTACACGACTGAATATCGCTGCATTCACTTAAACCTTTACTCCATAAATACGCCTTTCTACGACGCCTTTCTAGTTTCTACGCCTTTATATGCATTTTCTACGCCTTTCTACGCCTTTATATGCATTTCTACGCCTTTCTACGACGCTTTTCTAAGCCTTTGTAAACAGATTAGACCCATATCACACGACTCCTTTAGGAGTCTGATCAGTATCTGCTCTGTCAGCTTATGACATAATGAAGATATGGTTCTACAGTTTCTGTCATGGCCAAAAACTCGTCTGTCCATGTGTTATAATGACAGTTAATCAAATTAATATTCATGGTGTCATTATTTCTTACGAATAGATTGAAAAGAAATGCGAGATAATTCAAATCTGAAAGCTGAAGTGAAACGACATATTCAGTCAACAAAAGAAAGTCTGAAGGTTAAAACGAATGATTCGTTATCTGGGGGAAAATGTCTCATTGCAGTGCAAACAGTGCTGGCTCAGATAAGTCACTTTGTCTTCGGCATGGCGTTAGGTCAGGGTCTCAATTATTTGCCACTTATACGAATGTACTGTATTTTTGTCTATTTTTCATACATTATAAATAATCTTGATGACCAGACATCACATAATAGACTCATACTGTGCGCGTGATCTAGGTGTACATTGTTTGTATGGCAATATGTCGCCCTTTTCTTAGAAATGTCACTGGTCATTTAACACTACTCCATGAATATTCATGTCAGATATACTGACTGTATGAATATTAATTAGCTAGATTTTTATAATGTTATCATAAATAAGGTAAATGTTTTACCATACCAGAAACTGTAAGAATAGATCTACATGAATATCGTTCTTACGGGAGCTATCTAATCTGGATCTGCTTTTGTGTCAAACTGCGTCTGTATCAGGCATGGCATGTTTCTGTATTCTTTACCTATCGAAAGCTCGTAACTCAAAACTTACAGAAACCTGTTTCAAAGAAATCTCGACGATATATCGGGAATGTGTTTCTTAGTAATCTGTCGTATCACATGAATTCCTTGCATTTTGTATTTTTCTTAAAAATAGAGAATTGGAAGAAACACTGACGATACCTGGTACAATCAATTAAATAAACATCATTTTCTGGAGTATTGTCATCAGTATTGTGCAATTTTTTAATGGAAACAACCCAAACCACCACCCTTCGCTCGCTACCATTTAATGAATATTAACCACTTCCCTCATATAAAAGTTTTTTCAGGGATTTACAAAATAGACCGAGATCAGACGGCTCCTCTAAGAGCCGTCTGATCAGGGTCTGCTCTGTTTGCTTGTAGACTTATGATAGATATGACAATACAGTTTTTACCAATACCAAATTGACATGTGTAAAAAATGAGCTAAAAATATTCATGACGTAATAATTTCTTACATGAATATTCAACAGGGAAATGGTTGTACAACAATACGTTTTATCAGTACTGTGTACTTGCCAAGAAACACATAAAACATAGTAGATGGCATGTGTTTGTGATCAAAAAGTTTTGATATTCTTACTTTTTCAACATATTTTGATGGTCTGTATGTACAGTGCTCCCTCTCTACAACGACACCCTTTGGGATACGAAGATTGTATGTGTTGTTCAGAGGGAGTTGTTATAGAGAGGGAAAATCAAACATAATTAGCTTGTTTGCAGATCCCCAGATAAGGTGTATTTCGAGAACTAAAACCGTTATCGCCTCTATCAAACCCTATGTTGTGACCACTCTTTAGAATCGTCACAAAGTGACGATTCTAAAGAGTGGTCACAACATAGGGTTTGATGGAGGCATAAAGAAAATACGATTGAAAAAGTTGTTTCTGGAGCCTTGTTGTTTGGGAAACAGTAACATGCGTTGTTGTAAGGAGGGAATCGTTATTGAGAGGGCCGTTGTAGGGAGGGAGCACTGTATACGAGTGTATTATGACGATGTACTATGTGCAAGTCTATAACCCTTTCCTTCATATAAACGCATTTTCACGCAGTTGCAAACAGAGTAGACCCAGATCAGACGGCTCCTTATAGGATCCGTCTGATCATGGTCTGCTCTGTTTGCAAGTGGAATTTGATAGATCTGTTTATTTAGTTTCTAAAATGGCTAAACTGTGTCAACTTGCATATTTCATTATAACTATTTTGTCTATGAATATTCAGTAGGTACTGGAATTTGGACTAAATGTAGAACGGGGAGAGGGATAATAGGTTATATGTTCTGTTCTGTTCTGTTCTACTTAACACGACCAGTCTGGCGTTTGCAACCGATAGGAATCAAGCGAGACATCGAAACACCGTCTGATCAGGGTCTACTTTGTGTGTTTATTAAATAATATACATATAGATCTCATTCTACAGTTTCTACATGAGCCAAAATGCCCGGATGTTCTTTTGTCATTATAAAAAATATGTAGTTAATGTTAATGATGTCATTATTTCTCACATGAATATTCAACAGGTACCGGTTTAACGCTTTACTCCACATGTACGCCCTTTATCGCCCTTGCAAACAGAGTAAACCAAAAGCAGATAGTTTTTATAAGAGGGTATGAATAGGGTCTGCTCAGTTTGCTGATAGAATACTATAGATATGAAGCTACATATTCTACCATGTTAACCCATTACCTCATAGGCTATTTTAGATACAACCTCTTTTTATAATATTACCGAAAAGGAGCATTAACAAGAGAAAAGGAAAAATTTAGAATTTTGTAGTTTGAAACCATTGTGATAAATAGAGCCTTTGCTCCTATAGGAGCAAATGCTCTATTTATCACAATTGTTTCACAAAGTGACTTTAACAGAGTCGTCAAAAGTCGTCGATATGAGGGAATGGGTTAAAATAATTCCTGTGTTCATTGGCCATTATAAAACTTTATCTAATCAATATTCATGATATAATTATTTTTAGGTAAATATTCGTGGTGTTAAACGTTTAACGTTGGCAAAGTTAATAGGGCAGCCAGCGAACAATGAGTGACGTCAAAAGTTCCCAAATGTGAGCAATGCAACGTGCAAAACAACGACTGTATGAAACGTCTCATCGAGGTCTGTTGTTTGCTTATGACATTATTCAGATCTGATTCTACAGTTTCTGCCTGACCAACATTTCCTGTGTTTCATGTTCCACAATAAAAATAATCTAATTATTATTCACAATGTCACTATTTTACATGCATATTCATGGAAGGTTAATAATGTACCCAAGCTCTTAGTCACATCAGTACTTTCAGCACTTTGATATCCCTCAATCTATCAACAATGCTCAAAACTGCATGGAATGCAATTGTGCAATCGGGAAATCATAACGCTGCCAGACAGGCATTTCTCGAATGTAAACGAAAACCTTGTTAACCACCTTTTCTGGATTATTTCTAGGTACAAAGCATGACATATCAAAAATAAACATGCAGTAATTGACTTGTGTGGTCTCTAATTCACCATCACATGTACTGTTTGCACGGCCGATCACTGTCGTGCTATTAGTGTTGATGTTTGATCAGTGGCAAGAACTGTATGGGTACTGGTCATTAACTATTTCACACTTCCGTTTACTTTCAGAGAACTCGTTTATGTTATGAGTAAAGCTACATCTTTGTTACTCCAAACAGTGTAGTACCAGACCAACAATCGCGTTATACAAATATCGTCATTTCTCCAACAAATTGTATGCTGTGACCACTCTTAAGAATTGACTCAAGGAGACCCTTCTAAAGAATGATCGCTTGGTGTATAAATGAAAGAACTTATATACGGTTCTGGTCGGGCCAGGGTCTACACTATTCAAGACATGTCAAAGTATAGATTAATACAGTGAGACTCCTTTAATGCGACCACTTAATGAATAAACATGGGTGTCCTTATAAACAAGTGGTTGCTTAATGCAGGACAAAGGTAATACAGAAAGCTCCTCTATGAGCTTTCTGCATTACTTTTGCCCTGTAGTAAGCTACCACCTGCATCTAGCATCCAGAATTACAACTCTTTTAGGTGGTCGCATTAGTGGGGTTTTACTGTACATGTACATATGTATATAATTTGGCAGAAATAGGAGAGTACATGCACTTCATTTCTATGATTTGAAAGAAGAAGAAGAAGGACAAAAAGAAGAAGAAGACGAAACAAACAACAGAGTAGATACCGGTTAAACATTTTTTTGCCAGAAGAATAAAAATATTTGTTTAACACTTTTTTCAATACAAGAATGAAATAGTTAAAATCCGCCATGCATGAATGCTCATCAGATAAAGCGTAAAACTATTTTTATCAGTTTCTAAAGTCCCCCTATTGCATATGCCCAGAAAACTTGGCAGAGAATGGATGCTGTTGATAAGTTTCTGGTATGTTTACAGTATACAGATATTCAACAAACAGCGGGGTTATATATTCTAACATTTTCCAGTAGTTTTTTTTAATATCTAAAACATGCACAACAGTTCAAAATATACACAGGCTTGATTTTTTTCAAAATCTTAACCCTTTACTTCACAAAAACGCCTTTCTACGCCTTTGCAAACAGAGTAGGTCCAGATTAGATGGTTGATGTAGGGTCTGCTCTGTTTGCTTATGGTTTAATATAGAAATTATTCTACAGTTTCTGCCCCGGCAAAAAATTCACCTGTCCGTGTGCTATTATAACATTTAATATCAATAAATATCCACGATGTCATTATTTCTTACATGAATATTCACGATGACATTATTTCTTACATGAATATTCATGGAGTAAATAGTTAATCACTAAACCCTTAACCCGCTATCCGCGACCTGACTCGCATTTCGAAACAAGTCGCAGATAAGACGCAACAAATTCGACCCAGATAAGACGCCGAGAAAGCCGTTCCACAGTACAGTAGAACCCCTCTAATGCGACCACTTAATGAATAATCATTGGTGTCCTTATAAGCAGATGGTTGCTTAATGCAGGACAAAGGTAATGCAAAAAGCTCCTCTAGGAGCTTTCTGCATTACTTTTGTCCTGCATTAAGCAACCACGGCATCTAGCTTACATAATTATATCTCTTTTAGGTGGTCGCATTAGCGGGGTTTTTACTGCAGTTCATAGTTTCTCAAACGATTGATAGAATCGGAAGTAGTCATAAGTGTACCTGATCCAAATGTTGAGCCGACATTATTTTTAGGCGGGATATAGATTAATATTATATTTCTGAAAACACTGCCAAGTTTTTATCAGATTTGTATGGTATATTTGATAAGAGAATCATTTACATTTCTTTCCAGCTGTTTTAACAAACATGGACTAATGTTCAGGAAATAGATAAGTTCAATACATTACATTCAGAGCATTTCTTCATAGTGTCTGTAATACAATAATACTTCGATAATTCGAACATTGAAATACAGTAAAACATCGATAATTCGAACATTAAAATACAGTAAAACCTCGATAATTCGAACATTCAAATAAGTAGAACCTCAATAATTCGAACATTGAAATACAACCTCGATAATTCGAACATTAAAATACAGTAAAACCTCGATAATTCGAACATTCAAATAAGTAGAACCTCGATAATTCGAACGTTGATTCCTGGTATGGTAACACCTCTTTTAACCCTTTCACCATCGCAGTCGCATAAATGCACCACGACAAATAGTGCAGTCAAGGCGGCGTCTGATCAGGGACTTCGCTATTTGTCTCAATCTCTATTTCCATATATGTGCTTTATTCCTTTGAAATTTGCATTTATTTATCTCATTGCCTTATTTTACTGAATGATTTAACAAACTTGGATTGCAGACGACAATTAGAAATTTGGCGCCGAAAAGGTTAAAGCGGCCAACAAAAGTATCATGAGTCTTAAATTCCAAGTGCTAGCTTAATGAAGGATGAAAGTTATGCAGAAAGCTCCCGTTATTTCACCGTGCATTAAGCTACCTCCTGCTTTTGATTTTTAAATTTATCAAATACCATGTATATAAGAATTATAGAATTATAATATATAAAGTGTATTTATTAAGAGGCTGTACTAGAGAGGATATACCGCATCTGTTTTAAATAAACGAAACTGAAACTGACAATTCCATCAAAACATTTTGTTACACATTTATTTCATGTTCACAGGCGTCATATCAAATTCTAATGATAAAATGGAGATATGGGGTGAATGTTTACAAAACAAATCCTGGTCACGTTCGTCCATGATAACCTTTGATGTTTCGCAATGATGAAATTACGCCCCAGCATACCATACAGCAGCTGCACTCTTCTTGCAATACATCGTTACATTGTACCATTCAGCCTGCTGCGTGTGGATGAATAATTAAATCACCAATGCGAACAGTTTGGATCCAGATGAGACGCCGAGTTACTCGGCGTCTCATCAGGCGCCAAACAGTTTCATACTCTGTCCGTGTCGTTAAAAAGAAATACAAGACTAGAGGTTTGTTTTTGTCACAAAAACAGATGTCTCCCCCTCCCATCCTCTTTCCATTACACAAGTGTAATGTCTGTAACTCCAAACTTATCAGGGTCTAATGTTTAAGTCATCAGGGGCAATAACTCCAACATTGTCAGGGGGAGACAATTCAAAAGCCTCAGGTACACAAAAACACATGCTAGTCAACATTCTTGTGAAGTTTGGTGACTCTAGTACTAGTGGTTTCAGAGATACATGTGACACAAAGTAAAGTTTCTCTTATTTAAGTCATAAGGGGCAGTAACTCCAAAGTTATCAGGGGGAGACAATTAAAATCCCCAGATGCACAACAACTCATGCTGGTGAACATTCCTGTGAAGTTTGGTGACTCTAGCCCTACTGGTTTCAGAGATATATGCAGCACAAAGTTTCTCTAATTTTAAGTTAACATATCAGGGGCAGTAACTCAAGAATTATCAGGGGGAGACAATTAAAAAACCCAGGTGCACAACAACTCATACTGGTGAACATTCCTGTGAAGTTTGGTGACTCTAACCCTAGTGGTTTTAAAGATATACATGACACAATGTTTCTCTAATTTTAAGTAATCATATCAGGGGCAATAACTCCAAAGTTATCAAGGGAAGACAATTCAAAAATCCCAGTTGTACAACAACTCATGCTGGTCGACATTCCTGTGAAGTTTGGTGACTCTAGCCCTAGTGGTTTCAGAGATATGCACGACACTAAGTAAAGTTTGTCTAATTTTAAGTCATCAGGGGCAGTAACTCCAAAGTTAACAGGGGGAGACAACTAAAAAAAAACCAAGAGCAAAACAACTCATGCTTGTGAACAATCCTGTGAAGTTTGGTGACTCTAGCCCTACTGGTTTCAGAGATACGTGCGACACAAAGTTTGTATAAATTTAAGTATTCATATCAGGGGCAATAACTCAAGAATTATCAGGGGGAGACAATTCAAAAACCATAGGTGCACAACAACTCATGCTGGTGAACATTCCTGTGAAGTTTGGTGACTCTAGTACCAGCAGTTTCAGAGATACGCGCGACACAAAGTTTTTCTAATTTTAAGTCATCAGGGGCAATAACTCCAAAATTATCAGGGGGAGACAATTCAAAAACCCCAGGTGCACAACAACTAATGCTGGTGAACATTCCTGTGAAGTTTGGTGACTCTAGCCCAACTGGTTTCAGAGATACGCGCGACACAAGTTTGTGACGGACAGACAGACAGACGGACAGACGGACGGACGGACGGACGGACGGACGGACGGACAGACAGACAACTCTGGCAAAAACAATATATCTCCCCATAAATGGGGGAGACATAATAAATCAACTGTTACAGGTGAAGTCGGTGACATTTTCTACCGTAAAAAGTTGGCTTAGCAGGCAAAAGTTTGAACAAATGAAGTATAATCTACCTTAACATTATCCCTCTGTAAATAGATAAGGTCTGCTCAAATTTTGTGCATCCTATAGGAGCCTTCTGATCTAGGTCTACTCTGTTTGCAAAGATATAATAAGGCGTATTTATGGAGTAAAGAGTTAAGTTGAATTTGCTAAATCTATTTCATTGTGGGTGTTGTCGGTTGCTCCAGCTCTCCTGACTCACACCTGCAAACAGCATGGAACCAGATGTGTAGCCTGGTGTCAAGCTATTTGACACTCGCCCAATAGTTCCGTAAAAACATGATATCGAATCGGAAATAGTCTACAGATCCAAACTTTAGCAGATTTTATTTTTAATAGCGGAGAAAGGGTTAATAAATATGTGAAACTGTGATAAGACAGAATACGTTTAGCAAACAGTATTCCATATCACGTGACAATGATGTTTGAACTGTTTTCAAACAACTTTATACTCTGCCTGCCTAGAGAACAAACCAATATCGGAAGGACAGGGTGCGTCAGATGCATTGTGGGATATACGATGTCCGGATCTGAACCATTTCCCAGGCGTCCGGCCACAAACAAGATGGGTCATATTCCAAAAACAACTCTAAAGAGCGGTTTGAATTACACTCGAATATCCTTTTGTATGCTGAGTAAATGAACTTCTACTTGTTCAATATCATAGACAATGTGTGCAAATTAGTCACGTTGTAACGAATAGCTCCCTTATTTCTCCATCAATGGTTATGCTCGAAGAGACGATTCCAAAGAGTAGTCCAAATATAGGCTTTGGTAGAGAAATATTGAACTTTGTGTTAACACGTATCTATAGATGGTTGATTATCTTTAGAAATACAGTAAAATCTCGATTATTCGAAATGTTTGTATAGAAAAATTTAGACCCTTTTAGGCAGGCAATTGCTTAATGCAAGGTGAAAGTCATGCAGAAAGCTCCAAGAGGAGCTTTCTGCATGACTTTCACCCTGCATTAAGCTGCCACCTGTCTTAAAGATCGATACTGATACGTATTTTAGTGTCCGAATAATCTGGATTTTACTATAAAAAATATATTTACAAAAATACAATTTCATTGTTAATTGGATCCTAAAAACAAACATAGACCCTGTGCGTCCTTTTTTATGATTTTATGATGAATTGGTCATTATTAAGGCCATTCCACTGCTAATGGCGAACTAGCTCATGTTAGAAAACAGCTCGGACCCGATGAGACAAACTCGGAGTCTTATCATGATCCGAGCTGTTTGGTAATTATTCATAGTTTCTCAAAAGCTTGAACGAATCACACGTAAGTGAAAATTGTTACGAATCTAAGTTTTAACAGATATCATGTTCATAGCAGATAAAGGGTTAATATTTCTACAAAACAAATGTAGGTTGTTTAGCGTCCTTGATATTCTAAGTTCATCATAATTTGTACCACTTGTTGTTTGCAATAAAACAAACTGTGCATGGATAATAAAGTCTAGTGAAACAGAATCTATTGAATGAATGAATGAATGAATGAATGAATGAATGAATGAATTAATTAATTAATTAATGAATGAAGGCTTTTAAACCACTTGTTAATGTTGAATAATTTTAATAATTTATTTGATATGTAGAATATGTAAATATTTTGCCATAACAAACTACAGAGAATATCTAACATATTAGCAAACAGAGTAGACCCAGATCCTATAGGAGCCGTCTGATCTGGGTCTTCTCTGTTTGCAAACGTATAAAATGGCACCTCTGTCAAGTATTTGATTGTAAGACTGTAATAACGGTGCGTTAAGTGCATGTATTTGGTATCAAGACTGTAATAACGGTGCGTTAAGTACATGTATTTGGTATCAAGACTGTAATAACGGTGCGTTAAGTACATGTATTTGATATCACTGGAATTTTTATTTTCGTCGAGATGATATAAACCAGAGAACATTAACCCTTTCCCTGTACAGCACTCATGGAAAGAATAATGACATCATGAATATTTATAAGCTGAATTCTTATAATGTTAACTTTTGAATGACATTTTTTGCTCTTGCAAAACCTGTACAATTAGATCTATATATTATCAAAAGCAACTGGCACTAGATTGAAACATACTATAGTTATCTTATACTGGTATAATACCTATTCATTTTAATACACCGGTATAGTGCTATATACTATGAGTTAAATTTAGAACTATAGTCTGTTTCGATCTAGCGCCAGTGTCAAAAGCAAACAGCAGACCCTGATTAGACGGCTCCCATAGGAGCCGTCTGATCTGGATCTACTCTGTTTGCAAATGCGTGAAAAGGCATTTATATGAGGGAAAGGGTTAAAGCTTCATAACGAATGATTGCATGTGGCTCTTCAATGAATATACATGAACGAAAATGATGACATCATGAATAGTAATTATATGAATGTTAATAATGAATACAGGAATTTAGCCATTGCTGAAACTATAGAATCAACTCTATATCCTGCAGGAATCATGTGGTCTGGATCTACTCTATATCCTACAGGAACCATGTGGTCTGGATCTACTCTATATCCTACAGGAATCATGTAATCTGGATCTACTCTATATCCTACGGGAACCATGTAATCTGGATCTACTCTTTATCCTACATGAACCATGTAATCTGGATCTACTCTATATCTTACAGGAACCATGTGGTCTGGATCTACTCTATATCCTACAGGAACCATGTGGTCTGGATCTACTCTATATCCTACAGGAACCATGTAATCTGGATCTACTCTATATCCGACATGAACCATGTAATCTGGATCTACTCTATATCCTACAGAAACCATGTAATCTGGATCTACTCTTATATCCTACATGAATCATGTAATCTGGATCTACTCTATATCCTACAGGAACCATGTATCTGGATCTAGTCTATATCCTACAGGAACCATGTAATCTGGATCTACTCTATATCCTACAGGAATCATGTAATCTGGATCTACTCTATATCCTACAGGAACAATGCAATCTGGATCTACTCTATATCCTACAGGAATCTTGTAATCTGGATCTACTCTATATCCTACATGAACCATGTTATCTGGATCTACTATACACCCTACAGGAACAATGTAATCTGGATCTACTATACATCTTGCAGGAACCATGCAATATGAATCTACTCTGTTTACAAAAGTGTTAACACACTTTTTTATGAGAAAATGGTGATCACTGTATGCTTTATATATACGCATTTTAACGACTTAGCAAACACATTAGGCCCAGATCAAACGGTTCTGGGTGCTAAGTGAATAATGCAGACCTGGTTCTATAGTTTCTGCCATGGCCAAAACGTCTTGTGTTCATTGCCATTATACAAATAAGTATTCATGATTATGTTAATTTTTCACGAATATCCATGAAGTAAAGGGTTAAATGTACGACTCAGCTGAGGATGGTTGAGCCATGAAGTAAAGGGTTAGATGTACGACTCAGCTTAGGATGGTTGAGCCATGAAGTAAAGGGTTAGAAGTACTACTCAGCTGGGGATGGCTGAGCCATGAAGTAATGGGTTAGATGTACGACTCAGCTGGGGATGGCTGAGCCATGAAGTAAAGTGTTAGATGTACTATTCAGCTGGGGATGGCTGAGCCATGAAGTAATGGGTTAGATGTACGACTCAGCTGGGGATGGCTGAGCCATGAAGTAAAGTGTTAGATGTACGACTCAGCTGGGGATGGCTGAGCCATGAAGTAAAGAGTTAGATGTACGACTCAGCTGAGGATGGTTGAGCCATGAAGTAAAGGGTTAGAAGTACTACTCAGCTGGGGGATGGTTGAGCCATGAAGTAAAGTGTTAGATGTACGACTCAGCTGGGGATGGCTGAGCCATGAAGTAAAGGGTTAGATGTACGACTCAGCTGAGGATGGTTGAGCCATGAAGTAAAGGGTTAGAAGTACTACTCAGCTGGGGATGGCCGAACTTGTGGATAGTATGGGCTTCTGTTTGATTTCAAACTATGTTCAAATGAGACCAAATGAAGATATAATGAGAAACATGTATAATCATAAGAATCGGGAAATATGACAATCTGTCTGTAAATGCGATTAAAAACAGATTAGACTTTCATGGCTGTTCGTTGTGGCCAATGCTAGTTATGATTTTGAACTGATAAGTTGTAACTCTTCATATCATATTCTGAGCGTGAGGATTAGAGACGAGAGATAGAATGCTTTCTGTGATAGTAGGTGATCCGATGAAGCCAGGGCAACGATAAACGCATTTCAGGATGATAATGGAACCATTTACAGGCCTTAATCAGGATGATAATGGAACCATTTACAGGCCTTAATCAGGGTGGTAATGGAACCACAGGCCTTAATCTTGAACATTTTTTTCTATTTTTCTATCTTTCTATCTCAGATGCCTAGGTAAAAAGCGTAAATCAGTAAATCATACATTTTTTTCCAGAATATTCAATTTGTTTCTCCACCAAATCCTAAGCTGTGGCCTACACTCTTTGGAAGACCCTCAAACCCTGTGTTGTGAACAGTCTTTAGAATAGTTTCCGAAGAGTGTAGGCCACAACATAGGCTTTGGTGGAGAAATAAATTGACAATTCTGGAAATAAATGTATGATTTACGCTTCTTATCTAGGCATCTGAGATAGAAAGATAGAAAATAGAAAAAAATGGATGAATTATTGTTTGTCGAGAAATGTCTTTTTTGGTATTTGAAATACACCCTTTAGCTGTGGAATTGTATATGTCTGTATTCATTTAATTCTTCTCTCTTTCTTTCTTTATTTTCGTTCTTTCTCCCTTTCGTAATTCATTCCATCCTTCCTTCCTTCTTTTCTTCATTACGTCCTTCATTCCGCACTCCCTTCCTTCCTTCCATCTTTCCTTCCTCCATTCCTTCCTATTTTCTCTCTTTTTCTTTCTTTCTTTCTTTCCTTTCTTTCTTTTCTTTCTTTCTTTTCTTTCTTTATTTCTTTTTTCATTTTCTTTCTTTCTTCTTTTTGTCAATTTAAAACCTACACATAGCAATGAAACTGACAAACACATAAACAAATTTACCAATATACAATAGTACTCCGCTATCGGACCTAATATACAGTTGTATCCCGCTATCAGACCAATATACAGTAGCTCCCCTCTATAGTGCCCAATATACAGTAGCACCCCTCTATCAGACCAATATAAAGTAGCATCCCTCTATAGTGCCCAATATACAGTAGAACTCCTCTATCAGACCAATATACAGTCGCACCCCTCTATAGTGTCCAATATACAGTAGAACCCCTCTATCAGACCAATATACAGTAGCACCCCTCTATAGTGCCCAATATACAGTAGAACCCCTCTATCAGACCAATATACAGTAGCACCCCTCTATAGTGTCCAATATACAGTAGAACCCCTCTATCAGACCAATATACAGTAGCACCCCTCTATAGTGCCCAATATACAGTAGAACCCCTCTATCAGACCAATATACAGTAGCACCCCTCTATAGTGTCCAATATACAGTAGAACCCCTCTATCAGACCAATATACAGTAGCACCACTCTATAGTGCCCAATATACAGTAGCACCCCTCTATCAGACCAATATACAGTAGTGTCCCTCTAGCAGACCAATATACAGTAGTACCCCTCTACCAGACCAAAATACAGAAGTACCCCTCTATTGGACCAATATACAGTAGTACCCCTCTATCAGACCAATATACCGCAGTACCCTTCTATCATACCAATATAGAGTAGTGTCCCTCTAGAAGACCAATATACAGTAGTATCCTCTATCAGACCAATATACAGTAGTATCCTCTATCAGACCAATATACAGTAGTGCCCCTCTATCAGACCAATATACAGTAGTGCCCCTCTATCAGACCAATATACAGTAGTGCCCCTCTATCAGACCAACATACAGTAGTGCCCCTCTATCATACCAATATACAGTAGTGCCCTCTATCAGACCAATATACAGTAGTGCCCTCTTTCATACCAATATACAGTAGTGCCCTCTATCAGACCAATATACAGTAGTGCCCCTCTATCATACCAATATACAGTAGTGCCCCTCTATCAGACCAATATACAGTAGTGCCCCTCTATCATACCAATATACAGTAGTGCCCTCTATCAGACCAATATACAGTAGTGCCCTCTATCATACCAATATACAGTAGTGCCCTCTATCAGACCAACATACAGTAGTGCCCCTCTATCAGACCAATATACAGTAGTGCCCTCTATCAGACCAATATACAGTAGTATCCTCTATCAGACCAGTATACAACAGTGCCCTCTATCAGACCAACATACAGTAGTACCCCTCTATCAGACCAATATACAGTAGTGACCAATATACAGTAGTGTTCCTCTATCAGACCAATCAATCAACACCGAGGGCGTTTACAAAAGCATGTGGTTACTTAATGAGAGACGAACGTAATGCAAAAAGCTTCTATTGGAGCATTTTGAATAACTCCCGTCATTCATTAAGCTACAACTTGCCCGTAAGACACATAATTAGATCTCGATTCGACGGTTGCTTAAGGGGAGTCAATTGTATTAATAGCATTTCTCGAGCGAAATGTGAATCAACAGGGTAGGCCTGGACGGATGCAACATATCAGGGTCTATACGTTTTGCTGTTCTACATTTTCAAAATAATTCCATGTATAAGCAGTGTAAAAATTACATGTTCAACAGTTTTCCAAATTGCATCCCAACATTCCAAATTGCATGCCAAAATAGTTACCACTAAAACAACTGTCGAGTTTCGGTAAAACAGCTTAGAAATACAACAACATGCATAAGTGTCTACATGAATTTATTGATCTTACTTTGCTGTAAAAAAATGAAGTCTGCTAAAAGTTAGATCTGGTGCAATGTTGACGATTTCTGATTCGACCAAGCTTTTGATAAACTATTGACAGAGTGGCATACAGCTTGGGTGTACTAGGCGTCTCATCTGGATCCAAACTGATTGCAAATACGGTACAGGTCCCGGATAGCGGGATGTTTTTCTGACATGAATATTTAACAGGGAATGGGTTTACGGTGAGGTTGCTGTTGGAATGTTTTCATATACACTTACTTACATTGATAGTAATCCTTTACCTCATTAATATTCATGTAGATGTGCATATTGTAAGGGATTTGTATACCCCCACCCCCCGCTACGATGTAGGGGAATACTGGTTTACCTTTGTCTGTCCGTCCGTTAGTTAGTTAATTCGTTCATTCGTGTTGGTCGGATTTCAATGACATCTTAACAGAAAGTAGGACACCATATGAAGATATGCATGAAGAAAATAATTTTGGTTCTACAAATTTCAGGGGAGCTAATCAGACTTTGGGATTTATTCCAGATAGTGTATGGTTGAACTCTTAAGCGCAGCTCCTCGTATATGTACGTGGGTAGTTGGATAACTCCTCGTATATGTACGTGGGTAGTTGGATAACTCCTCGTATATGTACGTGGGTAGTTGGATTTCAATGAATCTTGAACAGAAGGTAATACGTCATATGAAGATGTGCATGAAGGATGATCTTTACGATCCGCCATATTTGACTGATAATTTGACTTATTCCTGATATTTTGTATTTTTGAACTTGTAAGAGCAACTCCTATTTGGGTAGTAACACTTTGACAGTAATGTCCCTTATGTAATGGTTCGTGATGTTCTATAACAAAACATGGACTTTGCCATAATAGTACTCGTTTGGATACTCAATTCATGAGCACAACTCCTCCTAAATCCCTTAAACGAATTTCATGTATCTTTGAAAGAATGTTCCTCATATAATGCCGTTCTGAATCTTTTATTTCAAATTTTTATCAAACTATTGTGTGGTCTCCCAACGCAAGACATAGACTTAGCCAAGACTATACATGAGAAGCAGGGGTATCCGATTAAGAGGGACAGTCCCTACATTCGACGCGTTTCAAAAATACCTAAACTATACAAAACTCAATTGTTTATGTACTGAAAAGCTGTATATTGCAAGAAAACCTCTCAAATAAACGTTGAAAACATCCATGTGTTTGATATCGACGATCCCGATTGTGTTCCCGATGTTTCAATTTTATTCGGGTTGGGTTTTAGTTTCGTATCTGTTCGCGCTAGTCGCGTCTCTCCGACTATTTCAAAGAAAAGCTGGTACGTAAAAATGGAGGAATCGGGTGATCATCGACAAAATGCGGAAAATTTGAACGGAAAAGCCCGATAATACTTTGTTGTAGAACAAAAAATATACGTACTGATGGAATCAGTTTTGTTTGTATCACAGGGGCATTTTTCAAATTTCAAATTGATAATCTTCATAATAATGATTCAGAATAACAGATTCCCAGTTTTATGATACATGTATTATTGAAAATATGCGTTCAATGTAGGGACTTCCTCTTTAATAGTGAAGGAGAACCTATTTATAACGAGCGAAGTTTTAAATGAATAGTCATAATGTAAAGGTCCAAACGTGATAATTTTTTAAAATAAAAATGAAACGATCAAAAACAATGAAAAACAATTAAAAACAATCAAAAACAATCAAAAAAAACAATCAAAAACAATCAAAAACAATCAAAATAAAGAAAATATTCACGTAACAAATGAAAATCAGTTTTCTTAATGAAATAAAATTGAAGGAAATTAACAGAAATGTGTGTACATGATAATTGCATTGTAATTTTGAATTACATGTATTAAACCTTTGCACTGTTCTCTGTTTATTCCAAATTTCAATACCTACTGGGTATTCATGGACAAAATAGTTACAATGAAATATGGAAGCTGGAACATTGTGGCCATTTTAGAATGTAAAGAAACATCTATCAAATTTCCACAAACAGAGCAGACCCTGATCAGACGGCTCATATAGGAGCCGTCTGATCTGGGTCTACTCTGTTTATAAATGCGTGAAAACACGTTTATATGAAGGAAAGGGTTAAATAAGGAGTTGGCCAATCATCACTGAGAGTTCATAATTGCATCCTCAATATATGTACGCTTGACACTCAGCATATCGTTAAGAATGTTGAATTACTACCAGACTGTATATTCAAACTTTTACTTCACGAATATTTATGCTAGATTCCTCCAATTATAAATATTAATTAGTTTAATGATTGTATAAAAACATAAAACAAGACACTTTACTGTATCTGCATGCATAAAATAGCATCTATAACATATAAGCGAACGTAGCAGACCCTGGTTAGACAGCTGATATAGGGTCTGTCTAATCTGGATCTACCCTGTTTGCAAATGTTTCAAAATGAGGGTTTAAAACCTGATTCAAATTTACCACAAATACGTGTTTTGAAACAATCAAAACCGTTAACGCATTTAAGACTGTAAATATTGTATTCCTTTCATCTAACAAATATCAGACAAGCGTATCCAGAACAAACAATTAGCCATACCTTATAGTATACAGCTTAATCCAAACCAGTGTAACACAAAATACAGAAAGTTTCTCTCAACTCGTATTTTATCCCGTTTTACGTTTACCTGTTGATTTGCGTCCTGCTTGCAGAATAGGTAGCAATTGGTAGAGAGATACAATACTTCTCAAAAGTATTATCTAACCAGAAAACGTCACTGCTTCTCCAATAGCCCCAGAGCCAACAGCAATACACCACTGAGAAAGAATGATTCCACTACAACAGATATGCTTCTATCACAATCTTCTGTTACTCACGTTCTCTCAATAGTTCATAGGCTGGCGGAAAAAGTCAATTCAATCCCTTCTTTAATTCTTAAATAATTGTCGTCTTGCGAAAAAACATGCAATCTGCTGCAATTATTGAAGAAAAGTTTTCTTTCACTTTTCTTTAAAATTCTGTGACGAACAGTTTAAATCATGCCGAGAGGCCGAGTATGAATATTTAAGCAAAGTTCGTGTGGAATAGGGTTTCGACTGCTAGACGTGTACAATTCCAAGTGAGTTTTTTTTGTCTTTCCATATCCATGTTAAGAATTGATCATACTTCATCAATTCAAAGCAGGCGAATGCTTAACCCTTTCCTCCATAATAAGCCTTTCTACGCCTCTGTAATAACCACTTCTTGAAACCATTGTGTTAAATAGAGCATTTGCTCCTATATGAGCAAATGCTCTATTTATCACAATAGTTTCAAACTACAAAACTCTAAAATTTTACTTTTCTGTAGTAAATGCTCCTTTTAGATAGATTCATTCAAAGAGATCAGGTCTAAAATAGCCTATGGGGGAAAGGGTTAATGCTGTGCAAACGTGATGCAGAAAGCTCCTGCAGGAGCTTTCTGCATAACGTTCGTCCTATAAATGTACATAGCTACCATCTGTATAAAAAGACCAGCACTAGACATTTGTGTGTGATCGTATTTAAGAGACGTTACTTTATCTTGATCACATGTAGACACATCTACGAATACGTGAACGTCTAAATATGTCCATTTCTAAACAGATCACGTTATGTTCCATGTCGTCTGCACTTTCGTCTGCTTTAACTTCAGCTGATTTCTGCTACGCGGTTGTTATGTTAATCTCACAGTCTGTGGTAGTCAAATTGTATCCATATTAGTCACTGCTTGTAAAATCCACTTAAATAATAAATGTCATTTTATGTAAATAACACTAGTTAACCAGAAAATTATTAACATTTTCCTGGAATTTATGAAATCAACCCCCTATATACAATTATTATATTACATAGCTGAGACTAAGGGAATAGAATTTGCAGCATAGACACAAATCGGTACAATATACCCTTCTAAACCGGAAATTCAGTAAAGAAAATTTTAGACCTTTTTAGACGGGTGACTGCTTAAAGCATGGCAAGTGTCATGCGGAAAGCTCCCATGCATTAAGCTGCCATACATCCCACTATTGATACTATTTTGTATGTCCAGTTTAGAGGGATTTTACTGTATTGGTTTCTCGGAAATCTGAGGAGTATCCATACCGCGTGTCAATGGAAAACTGCAGAGACACGGTGTCTAAGGAGTATCCATACCGCGTGTCAACGGAACATTGCAGAGACACGGTGTCTGAGGATTATCCATACCGCGTGTCAATGGAACATTGAAGAGACACGTCTGAGGAGTATCCATACCTCGTGTCAATGGAACATTGCAGAGACACGATGTCTAAGGAGTATCCATACCGCGTGTCAACGGAACGTTGCAGAGACTGGGTGTCTGAGGAGTATCCATACCGTGTGTCAATGGAACATTGAAGAGACACGTCTGAGGAGTATCCATACCGCGTGTCAATGGAACATTGCAGATACACGGTGTCTAAGGAGTATCCATACCGCGTGTCAACGGAACATTGCAGAGACTGGGTGTCTGAGGAGTATCCATACCGCGTGTCAATGGAACATTGAAGAGACACGTCTGAGGAGTATCCATACCGCGTGTCAATGGAACATTGCAGAGACACGATGTCTAAGGAATATCCATACCGCGTGTCAATGGAACAAAATTTAACTCCACAGATCTATACGCATGTTACATTGTAACACCTTTGAAAACAGAGTAGACTCAGATCTCAGATAAGACCGACTCCCGAAGGAGCCGTCTGATCAGGGTCTACTCTGTTTGCTGAAGGACTAATATTCCTGTAGATCTGAGTCTAGTTTTCGTTCATATGTAACTATAATATATCAGTATAACACTAACAAGAATTCAAAAGGTCATTACGTCATTATGTCTTACAAGAATATTCATGAATCAAAGAGCAAAAAAAACACGGAATACTGGAACAGCTAACAATCATCCAGAATTAGAATGAAGAGCTAAAACAAGTGGTCTCATTTTCAACCTTCTGTTTGAGTGCATTATGAGAATATAAATTCTTGTCTGAACCTGAAGGCGTTATCCTGGTAACGGTGCAACTTAACAATCGCTTATATTCCAGAATGATTAACTCCTTACCATTAGATCTATGTTATGTTATACCATAAGCAAACAGAGCAGACCCAGATCAGACGGCTCCAGTAGGAGCCGTCTGCTCTGTGTCTACTCTGTTTGCAAATGCATAGAAAGCCATTTCTATGAGATAAAGGGTTTCGCCGCAAAATGTATTTCTTATACTGAACTGCTTCCAATTTCAATGAGGAGTTTGCAAAAAAAAATTACAAAAATAAAGGAAACGTTTTGGAAAGATTATCACTATCTGACAGTGAAAGAGTTAACTCATTAAATGAATTACACCTGGGTGCGTTATGAGCTACATGCAGGGGTAGTTGCTTAAGCTTTTGACCCATGAGTAATCTGGCAAGAAATATTAACATAATTGATAATTATTTTATGAGTTTTATAATGATACGTAAATACCGGACGTTTTGGCCATGGCAGAAACTGTAGAATTAGATCTGTAATATTCATAAGCAATATAGATCGAAACTCTGAACAGATGGCTCGTATAGGGACCGTCTGATCTGGGCCTACTCTGCTGACAATGGAGTGAAAATGCGTTTCTTTGAGGTCGAGGTCATAATAACGCCTTTTGACCAATTCTGTCACTCTGACGCCTTTTGACCCATTCCGTCATATTGATGCCTTTTTACGACTCATAGGCTATTTTAGATCCTTTATTTCATAGGCTATTTTTAGACCCAACCTATTGGAAGAAATCTGATGAAAATGACAATTTACCAGAAAAAAGGGATTTTTTATTAAAAGAGTCTGGGTCTAAAATTAGCCTATGAGGGAATGGGTCTTAAAATAGTCTATGAGGGAATGGGTTAAGTAACTTTGTCAGCGAAACAATGTTGTCGGCTATTGATTTTTAGCATCACGTTTCCTTACGAAAAATTGAAAGGTCGATTTTTGTCAAAAGATGAATTTGAAACACTAGCAAACAAATCGCGATGCTCAAAAATTTTCATTTCAAAGAAGTGCACGGGATTTACCAGGGGTATCACAAGATAGATAGCTTTTGGTAAAAATGTGTACGTAACATGGCAATGACAACAAGGAGAATCAAACAACTCGCCAGGAAATGTACACTAATACAAAGGATGACACGTAAAAGGGAAAAACAAACGTTTTCTTAACGTTCCTTAAAAGGCACTAGTTGACCAGATCGTCCACTAAATGCAAATGAGCTACCGTAACGTGACTGTCACGTGACGCCTGTCCTTTATAGAAAATAAACTGAAATGGCGACTAACGGCATTCGAAGCTAATATCAGAGAAGATTAGAAAATAACACAGTGGCACCGGTCGGTACCCTTCGTCCGCTTAAATCAAGAAACGTAAGGAATATGGAACCAGTTGCTTGCATTTTTCAGTTCTAGTTTCTCTTTAGTTGTTTAGTCGTACTTATCGATCGATTTAAATTTCTATATCAATAACACTCCACGGTCACGTGATTCACATAGATCACATACATGCTAAATTTAGATTTCTGCTTGTTCTGCGACATTGAATATATAATGGATAGAATGCCGGTTCGGGAAACCAAACCTGATGTACAATAACCCCCTCTAAACCTGACTTTTACTAAAGAAGAATTTAGACATTTCTATGCCGGTTGTGGTTTAATGCAAGGTGAAAGTCACACAGAAAGCTCCTGTTGGGAGCTTTTTGTGTGACTTTCACCTTGCATTAAACCGCCTTCTGGCTTAAAAATCAGACCGAGTACCAATTTGAGAATCATTTTTAGAGGGGAATTATTGAATCCTATACATTGGTAAGTTTCAGCGAAACGAAGTCGTTATAACTGCAATACGCGTACGTTTACCCTCACAAAAAAAACCCACAAATAATTCATGTGAATCTCACAGCAAGTACCTTGAAGATTGTATCAACCTACTGTAATAAAAATGCTTGATTACATTCTAAGCCATAAGAATTGTTGTTGTTATTGGTATTGTTCTTGAATTGTTATTGCCATGCTGAACATTTTCACATCTACATTTATCTCCTTGATGTATACCCGGGTCGCAAAACTAATTAAATACGCACGACGAAATATCCAAGTATATGTAATATATATTTTCAGAAACAAGTATAAAAATATTTATATATGTAGTTTAACATTTTCCTTCATATAAACTCTTTTTTCTTGACACAGATCAGACGGCTCCTGCAGGAGCTGTTTGACCAGGCTTTGTTTTGTTTGCTTATGATATAGATATAATTCTACAGTTTCTTCAATAGTAAAATATTCCTTCGTGCATAATGCCATCATTAAATACAGCTAATTATTAGTTGATATTCATATATTTATTATTTCATAATAAATATTCATGGGATAAAGGGTTAAAGGATTTTCTGTAATATTTACTTACTTCCGTTTCTTTCAAGCGTTTGAGAAACTGGTGTTTGATTGACCAACATAATAGTGGACTGCGCAGTCACACAGTGACAAACATATTGAATAATAGTGGAACGCACAGTCACACAGTGACAAACATATTGAATAATAGTGGAACGCACAGTCACACAGTGACAAACATATTGAATAATAGTGGAACGCACAGTCACACAGTGGTAAACACACTGAATAATAGTGGAACGCACAGTCACACAGTGACAAACATATTGAATAATAGTGGAACGCACAGTCAGACAGTGACAAACATATTGAATAATAGTGGAACGCACAGTCACACAGTGACAAACACATTGGATAATAGTGGAACGCACAGTCACACATACTGAATTATAGTGGAACGCACAGTCACACAGTGCCAAACATATTGAATAATAGTGGAACGCACAGTCACACATACTGAATTATAGTGGAACGCACAGTCACACAGTGACAAACACATTGGATAATAGTTGAACGCACAGTCACACATACTGAATTATAGTGGAACGCACAGTCACACAGTGACAAACACATTGGATAATAGTGGAACGCACAGTCACACAGTGCCAAACATATTGAATAATAGTGGAACGCACAGTCACACAGTGACAAACATATTGAATAATAGTGGAACGCACAGTCACACATACTGAATTATAGTGGAACGCACAGTCACACAGTGACAAACACATTGGATAATAGTGGAACGCACAGTCACACATACTGAATTATAGTGGAACGCACAGTCACGCAGTGACAAACATATTGAATAATAGTGGAACACACCGTCACACAGTGACAAACATATTTTGGATAATAGTGGAACGCACAGTCACACATATTGAATAATAGTGGAACGCACAGTCACACATGTTGGATAATAGTGGAACGCACAGTCATACATATTGAATAATAGTGGAACGCACAGTCACACATATTGGATAATAGTGGAACGCACAGTCACACATGCTGGATAATAGTGGAACGCACATTCACACATATTGGATAATAGTGAAACGCACAGTCACACAGTGACAAACATTGAATAATAGTGGAACGCACAGTCACATATATTGAATAATAGTGGAGCACACAGTCACAGATGTTGGATAATAGTGGAACGCACGGTCACACATGTTGGATAATGGTGGAACGCACAGTCACACATGTTAGATAATAGCGGAATGCACAGTCACACATATTTGATAATAGTGGAACGCACAGTCCCACATATTGAACTAGAGGTTTTTGTCAAAAAAAACGGATGTCTCCCCTCTAATATAAACAATATGTAAAGGGAAATCACTAAAAATGTTATGGTCTTGATGAATGATACTTCCCCTCATTATGCGTTTTCCACACTACATTTTTCAAGAAGAAAATGATAACAGCTAATAACTCCAAAAATACTGATACCAGATTTATGGCCCTTGTGCATGACACTTACTTTCATCATGCTCTTTCCAAAAATAAAATGTCATTCCAATAGCATCAGTCGAACAGGAGTTATTGATCGGCCAAAAAATGTAACAAAGGGCAATAACTCCAAAAGTATTGAAGCCAGAATTATGGCCCTTGTTCATGACACTTTCTCTCATCATGCTCTTTCCATGTATGAAGTTTCAATACGATGGCAAGAGCCATGTAGGAGTTATCGTCCGGACAAGAAAGAATTAAACAAATGTACAAGGGGCAATAACTCTAAATTTATTGAAGCTCGAGTTAAGGATCTTATGCATGACACTTTCTCTTATTATGATCGTTCCATGTATGAAGTTTCACTCCAATGGCATGTGTCACATAGGAGTAATCATCCGGACAAAAATTGTGAAAGAATTAAACAAATGTACAAGGGGCAATAACTCTAAATTTATTGAAGCTCGAGTTAAGGATCTTATGCATGACACTTTCTCTTATTATGATCGTTCCATGTATGAAGTTTCACTCCAATGGCATGTGTCACATAGGAGTAATCATCCGGACAAAAAATTGTGATTGTTTTTACAAAGGGCAATAACTCCAATATTAGTGAAGCCAGAGTTATGGACCTTGTGCATGACACCTCCTCTCGTTATGATCTTTCCATATATGAAGTTTCAATCCAATGGCATGAGCCATATAGAAGTTATCGTCCGGACAAAAAAGTGTGATTTTTTTTACAAAGGGCAATAACTCATATATTAGTGAAGCCAGAGTTATGTACCTTCTGCATGACACTTCCTCTCGTTATGGTCTTTCCATATATGAAGTTTCAATCCAATGGCATCAGGCATATTGAAGTTATTGTCCGGACAAAAAATTATGATATTTTTTACAAAGGGCAATAACTCCAATATTAGTGAAGCCAGAGTTATGGACCTTGTGCATGACACTTCCTCTCATTATGCTCTTTCCATATATGAAGTTTCAATCAACTGGCATCAGGCATATTGAAGTTATTGTCCGGACAAAAAATTATGATTTTTTTTTACAAAGGGCAATAACTCCAATATTAGTGAAGCCAGAGTTATGGACCTTGTGCATGACACTTCCTCTCGTCATGATCTTTCCATATATGAAGTTTCAATCCAATGGCATGAGCCATATAGGAGTTATCGTCCGGACAAAAAAGTGTGATTTTTTTCTACAAAGGGCAATAACTCCAATATTAGTGAAGCCAGAGTTATGGACCTTGTGCATGACACTTCCTCTCATTATGCTCTTTCCATATATGAAGTTTCAATCAACTGGCATCAGGCATATTGAAGTTATCGTCCGGACAAAAAGTGTGACAGACAGACGGACAGACGGACAGACAGACAGACGGACAGACGGACAGACAGACAACTCTCACGAAAACAATATGTCTCCCCCATATAAATATGGGGGGAGACATAATAATAGTGGAACGCACAGTCACACATGTTAGATAATAGTGGAACGCACAGTCACACATGTTGGATAATAGTGGAGCGCACAGTCACACATGTTGGATAATAGTTGAACGCACAGTCACACAGTGACACATATTGGATACTAGTGGAACGCACAGCCACACATATTGGATAATAGTGGAACGCACAGTCACACATATAGGATAATAGTGGAACGCACAGTCACACAGTGACAAACATATTGGATACTAGTGGAACGCACAGTCACACATATTGGATAATAGTGGAACGCACAGTCACACAGTGACAAACATATTGGATAATAGTGTCGCATATTGGGCCATGCTGTTTGTGAAAAAAAGAGTTTTTTTGTAATGTGCTTACATGATGTCATAAATGTTACCCCAGTGATGTACTTTTCCATGCTTTAACATTGTTATCCATTGCGTTTATGTAGGAAACTAATCACCTAGAAAAGACTGTTTGATTTTAAACTTGAACAATATATTTTAATTATCCGATTTAGTTCCTATTTGCTAAGTAGGATTTTATGCAAGAAGTCATGTTTTAATTTGCTTATACTTTACATGCACTTACATGTTCTATTTGTGTTTAATGTTTTTGTATTTATTTTGTGTATTTTTTCGATTCTTTATTAAGGATTTGTTCGTCAGTCGATATTACCCTTTACTTCATAAATACGCATTTCTACGCATTTGCAAACAGTAGAGACAGACCAGACGGCTCCTATAGGAATCATCTGATCAGGGTTTGCTCTTTTCCTTATGATATACGGTAATATAAATAGATTATCCAGTTTCTCCCACAGGAGCCGTCTGATCAGGGTCTGTCCTGTTTGTTTATGAAATACTATAGATCTGACTCTACATTCACTTTGTTATTGTTGTGCATTTAAAAAACAACAATCTAATCAATATTCATGATATCATCATTTCTAACGCGAATATTCATGGAGTAAAAGGTTAAAAGCTCTGCAGAACTTGTGTTATTACTGTTATAATTGTATACCCCGACCGTAAGTAAATATTACTTGACTTGACTTGACTTGACTGACTTGACTGGACTTTACAGTCACGCCGCGTTTAACGTCATAAAATTTAAGAGAGGAGTGTACTAGTCGCTTGTTAAATTACTTCAATAAAACTGAGTCTCCAATTTTCTCATTTTGTGTTGCAATTTTTGCTCTCGGGGGATCACCTCCCTTCATAATTTATATCGAAAATATTAAATAGAAAATACATTTTTATAAAAGTGTCGCCTTCAATACTTTGATATATAATAATATATCATAAAAATCTAACTGATTTTCGTGATGTCACAATTTGTAACAAACATATTCATGAAGTAAAGGTTTATACAAGTGTTTGCAGACTGGTACCAATGATGCACACTTCTAACCGTTGTTTATACAAGTGGAGGGAGACTGGTACAAGTGGTGCACACTTCTAATCGTTGTTTATACAAGTGGAGGGAGACTGGTACAAGTGGTGCACTCTCTTAACAATGGACCCACAGTAAAACCTCTCTATCACGGCCAATAAATTACATCAATTATTTTGTGTTAAAGGCAGGTGGCTGCTTAAAGCAATGTGAAAGTAAAACAGAACGCTCCAATAGGAGCGTTCTGTTTTACTTTCACCTTGCTTTAAGCAACCACCTGCCCTAAATACCAATTAAATTAACACAATTTAGTGGCCGTTATAGAGAGGTTTTACTGCATATGCAAACAATGGACAGACAGAGTGCAGTATTTTACAGACAATATTGAATGTAGCTGATTTATCACAATTGCTATGAGCGCTAGTAAAATCCTCATGCGATCAATTTCTCGCTATGAAACTAATTAATTTAGATTTATCGGTAAATTATAACTGCCAGAATCACTTCAGGCGGAGGGCTTTCCATGCAAACACATTCAGTTTGTTGTAAATTAAGCTCCATTGCAATAAAAATGTATCAATTTCCGGCACACATAGACATAAAGGGAATTAGAATATGTTTAAATTAAAACCAATAGGCCGTATAGCTCTATAAATGGAACACTCTATTGGAGTGTGTTCTTCTGGGAGATGCACCAATGTAGACCTAGACCCCCCCCCATAGAGTCAAGGACGCGGCGCGAAGTCTGAACATGTTCTTCTCTGCTTGGCACTAAAAAAACTTCTACATCATTTTCAATTCAATGACAAAGCATTTAAATTTCGGCGAAATACTTTTTGACGACATAAATAGCACCCAATGCATTGTTTTATATGAAAAGCTACTTGCATATACGATACAGTCTCTCAAATTAAGTCTGGATTTTTAAAACATGTGGTAGATTAATGCAGAACAAAGTGGCACGGAAAGCTCATACAGGTATTTCTGCATCACTTTTGTTATGTATTAAACAACCAACTGATGTGATACTCTTCTGTTTATTTTAATAGGAGTTTCTGGAAGCAGGTGTGTGGTAAAAGTAGGGTAAAGTGAAGGTAAAAAGTTCGTACAGGAGCTTTCTTCACAACGATTGTCCTGCAACAAGCTGCGAACTGTTTTAATCCTTTCCTCCATACATAAGCCTTTCTACGCCCCAGTAATGGTCACTTCTTGAAACCATCGTGATAAATAGAGCATTTGCTCCATAGGAGCAAATGCTCTTTTTATCACAATGGTTTCAATACTACAATTTCCTTTTCTCTAGTAAATGCTCCTTTTCGGTAGATTAATTCAAAGAGATTGGGTCTAAAAATAGCCTACGGAGGAAAGGGTTTAAACTTCACAGTTAGACTTCTTTTGAGTGGTCGTAATAGAAAGTTTATTGTACTAAAATGACCTAGTCGTCGGATGAGACTTTAAAACACACACGTCAGATGTACCAGTGCTTTATAAATACTGTCGATCTTAAAGAACCAGAGAAACTCTGTCGAGTAAGGCTCGGGTTTCTCTGTGTCCGCTCCCCTCTCCCTGGGGCGTCAAATTAGCCATAGTTTGCAGAAACAGACGTTAATCAACACAAACAAACAAACTAAAAACGAATGTTTTCACTTTCATGAGACATTAATTGGGAATATTGCTCTTAAAATTGGGGAATAGAGGTGTTTGTTTTGATTCAAAACCTAACCCAGAGACAGACACATTATAAATGGATTCTACTGGATTATGTTCTTTCTTCCGGGAGTTGGAATATTGTAGACCAAGACCACTAATAAAGCAGAGTGGTGGTGCGGTGTCTGATCAGGGTCTGCTTTGTTTACTAACAGAGCCACAATGGCAATGCGGTGTCTGAGCAGGGTTTTTCATGTTTGCTCATGAAATAGAGAAACCCTTTCTCTGTTCAATATTCATGAATATTTATTAGCTGAATTTTAATAATGTAAATTTTTCAAGGGAACGTTTTGCTTTGACCAAACTGTAGAATCAAATCTATAGCATGTCAAAGTCAAAAAGCAAATAGAGCAGACCCTGATCAGACGACTCCAATATGAGCCATCTGATCTGGGTTTACTCTGTATGCAAAGGCATGAAACTGCGTTTATATGAAGGAAGGCATTTAATAATACAGAGCTGATGTCATGTGCTCATAGAAAAGATGACAATATAACATTAATCAAATTCGTATTCATAATGCCATTTTTCTTACATGAATATGCATGAAGTAAAGGAATAATAAAACTAGAGACTTCAACTTCGTTTTTCACATTCCCCTATTATTTAAATATTCCATTTGGCTACGCAAAGTCATTGGCCACATGCAGCCTTTTGTAAAAGCCTCATGGGTACGCATGAACGTCAGACGATGCAAGAATATTTAATTTGATCACATAACATGACAGATTTTATCAAGAAATTCTGCAAGGTTCACTGGAATGCAAAACATCGTATGGTTGACAAATTCATTATTATTTTTTGTTTGAATCATAGTTCTCTAACATATGATTGGTCAAAATTTGAGTTAAGCTCAAGATCTGACCTAAAAAACTCAGACTCACATTCAGACGTTAATAGCAAGGGACTGATCCGACATTTTGAATACGTGAACTGCAAATGGACAATGTCTACGTAAACTGCAAATGGACAATGAGTTACGTGAACCGCAAATTGACAATGAACACGTGACCTGCAAATGGACAATGAGAATGACAGATCGGCCCAGACAGGCTACAGAAGAAACTAACTAGAGGAGTCGCTGTAGTCAAATACCTGTAGAACTCCAGATAAGATGCGTAACTTTACACATTTTCAAGCACAGCTCCTTTATTTCTCCACAAAACCCTGCACTGTGAACCTGCACTGTGAACACTCTTTAGAATCTTCTATTCGAGACGATTCTAAAGAGTTGTCACTATATAGGGTTTGGTGAAGAAATGACGATTTTAGTATTTGGGTACGCACCTTTATCTGTAGCTCTGACTAACCACTTGAACTCCCTTATAAACTGACTTTTCATATATAGTAAACCTCTCTAAACCGGACGATAAATTTAGAATAAATATCAGTCTTTGAGACAGGTGACAGCTTAATGCAAGGTGAAAGTCATGCAGAAAGCTCCTCTAGGAGCTTTTTGCGCGACTTTCATGCTGTTAAGCAGTCACCTGCCAAAATGTATTTAAATTCTTCTCTTCTATAATTGCGGTTTAGAGGGAGTTTACTGTAGACTGATAATTGATATGAAGAAATTCCAGCAGAATAAATTCGATTTGTGAATATGCTATACAGTAAAGTCTGTCTTCAGCGGTCATTCATTTATTGAACATATAGGAGTCTTAAAAAGCAGGTGGTTGCTTAAATCAGGACAGAGGATCATTAAGCGTTACCTCTGTCCTTTATTAAGCTACCACATGTCCATAAAAAACCTCTAAAGCTTTTGATGGCCGCTTAAGACGGGTTCTACTGTATTATAAATTAGAAAATGATTATAAGTAAAATATGTATAACAGAAAGTGAAACAGTCTTATTGCCAGTCTTTAAGAATGAGTGTAGCTTAATGCATGAGGAAATGTTTGGGGGCTCGTGATGCTTCAGCTTTTTATCTCATAGTGAAGCCTTTTTTTCACGCCTATGCAGAGTTAGCCCCAGATCAAAGGTCCCTGTAGGAGTCTGCTGTGTGTCTATGGAACTAAGTAAATCTGATTCTATATGTTCTGATCAGGGTCTGCTTTGTTTTCTGATTATATAATATAGATATTCTACAGAATCTGCCATGTCCAAAACTTTCTATGTCCATGTGATATTGTAACTAATTAATCTAATGAATATTCATGACGTCATTATTGCTGACATACATATTCATGAAGGAATGCATACATGTTTTGGGGTTTATGTATTTGATATGTTCGTGCTACACTAAGCTCCTACGTGCTCAAATTTAATTCTTTTAATGATTTATTTATCCTTTCAGTGCCATATGCCAGTTCGTGATAACATTTTCAAACGGTATTTATCTTGTTTGACCTTCCGAGTATGTTATTTTGCAAATAAGTTGAAGAAACCCATTCTAAACAGACGATAGTTTTAGCAGAAGAAACGTTGCGGCTTAACGGTTAAATAACTCTACATCACATAGAAACGCATCTTCACGGCTTCGCAAACAGAAAAGATTCAGATCAGATGATTCCTGTTGTGATCAGGGTCTGATCTGCTTGCTGATACCAAACTTATATCTGATTCTACAGTTTCTGCCAGGACCATACATTCCTGTGTTCATATGCCATCATAAAAATCTAATTAATATGCATGATGCCATTATTTCTTTCATAAATATACATGAAAGGTTTAGCAAATGGTTACAAAAGGGTTAAGGAAGTGAAGGGTTAAGCAACCACACTGCTTTAACACACCTACCTTCCGTTCATTTAACCATCCTGCTTTAACACACCTATCTTCCGTTCATTTAACCGCCCTGCTTTAACACACCTATCTTCCGTTCATTTAACCGCCCTGTTTTAACACACCTATCTTCCGTTCATTTAACCGCCTTGTGTTAACACACCTATCTTCCGTTCATTCAACCGCCCTGCTTTAACACACCTATCTTCCGTTCATTTAACCGCCCTGTTTTAACACACCTACCTTCCGTTCATTTAACCGCCCTGCTTTAACACACCTATCTTCCGTTCATTTAACCGCCCTGCTTTAACACACCTATCTTCCGTTCATTTAACTGCCCTGCTTTAACACACCTATCTTCCGTTCATTTAACCGCCCTGCTTTAACACACCTATCTTCCGTTCATTTAACCGCCCTGCTTTAACACACATATCTTCCGTTCATTTAACCGCCCTGTTTTAACACACCTATCTTCCGTTCATTTAACCGCCCTGTTTTAACACACCTATCTTCCGTTCATTCAACCGCCCTGCTTTAACACACCTACCTTCCGTTCATTTAACCGCCCTGTTTTAACACACCTACCTTCCGTTCATTTAACCGCCCTGCTTTAACACACCTATCTTCCGTTCATTTAACCGCCCTGCTTTAACACACCTATCTTCCGTTCATTTAACCGCCCTGCTTTAACACACCTATCTTCCGTTCATTTAACCGCCCTGCTTTAACACACCTATCTTCCGTTCATTTAACCGCCCTGTTTTAACACACCTATCTTCCGTTCATTTAACCGCCCTGTTTTAACACACCTATCTTCCGTTCATTCAACCGCCCTGCTTTAACACACCTATCTTCCGTTCATTTAACCGCCCTGTTTTAACACACCTATCTTCCGTTCAGTCAACCGACCTGCTTTAACACATCTATCTTCCGTTCATTCAACCGACCTGCTTTAACACATCTATCTTCCGTTCATTCAACCGCCCTGCTTTAACACACATACCTTCCGTTCATTTAACCGCCCTGTTTTAACACATCTATCTTCCGTTCATTCAACCGACCTGCTTTAACACACCTATCTTCCGTTCATTCAACCGCCCTTCTTTAACACACCTATCTTCCGTTCATTCAACCGATCTGCTTTAACACACCTATCTTCCGTTCATTCAACCACCCTGCTTTAACACACATACCTTCCGTTCATTTAACCGCCCTGTTTTAACACATCTATCTTCCGTTCATTCAACCGACCTGCTTTAACACACCTATCTTCCGTTCATTCAACCGCCCTGCTTTAACACATCTATCTTCCGTTCATTTAACCACCCTGCTTTAACACACCTATCTTCCGTTCATTTAACCACCCTGCTTTAACACATCTATCTTCCGTTCATTTAACCACCCTGCTTTAACACATCTATATTCCGTTCATTTAACCACCCTGCTTTAACACACCTATCTTCCGTTCATTTAACCACCCTGCTTTAACACATCTATCTTCCGTTCATTTAACCACCCTGCTTTAACACATCTATCTTCCGTTCATTTAACCACCCTGCTTTAACACATTTATCTTCCGTTCATTTAACCACCCTGCTTTAACACATCTATCTTCCGTTCATTTAACCACCCTGCTTTAACACATCTATCTTCCGTTCATTTAACCACCCTGCTTTAACACATCTATCTTCCGTTCATTTAACCACCCTGCTTTAACACACCTATCTTCCGTTCATTTAACCACCCTGCTTTAACACACCTATCTTCCGTTCATTCAACCGACCTGCTTTAACACATCTATCTTCCGTTCATTTAACCACCCTGCTTTAACACATCTATCTTCCGTTCATTTAACCACCCTGCTTTAACACACCTATCTTCCGTTCATTCAACCGACCTGCTTTAACACACCTATATTCCGTTCATTCAACCGCCCTGCTTTAACACAGCTATCTTCCGTTCATTCAACCGCCCTGCTTTAACACACCTATCTTCCATTCATTTAAACGCCCTGCTTTAACACATCTATCTTCCGTTCATTCAACCACACTGCTTTAACACACCTATCTTCCGTTCATTCAACCACACTGCTTTAACACACCTATCTTCCGTTCATTCAACTGCCCTGCTTTAACACATCTATCTTCCGTTCATTCAACCGCCCTTCTTTAACACAATTATCTTCCGTTCATTCAACCGCTCTGCTTTAACACACCTATCTTCCGTTCATTCAACCGCCCTGTTTAACACACCTATCTTCCATTCATTCATTATATGATTGTTTCAACTATTTCGCCGACATATGCGAGTTCCCAATTAACTTTTCGAACAGTTAAGCAATCTGATTATGTTTTTTGCCGACCATACATAAACTTAAAAAACTTCACTTCCAACCCTGAGGCAGTCAACAATCCTAGCAGACGAAAGTTAGTTGGCGGCAAAAGAGTTTGATAACCCTTTACTCCATAAACACGCCCTTCTATGCCTAGGAAGGCAGAGTAGACCCAGATCAGACGGCTTTCCTAAAGGAGCCATTTAATCAGAGTCTGCTCTGCTTTTGAAATAATAGATATCAGTTCTACTTTCCTGCCTTGGTTAAACATTCTATTTGATAATGACTTTATAATAACCCAGCTAATAAATAGTCTTAAGACATTATGTCTTACTTGACATTCATGAGGTCAAAGATTAAAAGGTGTATTTGGCAGATACACTGTACTTTACCTTTGCAAACACAGATACTCACACGAGACAGATGATGATCAGAGTCTCTTCCCATGGTTCCTTATACAAATTCTACAGATCTGATTGCAGGGTGTCTGCCACGGTCAATATTTCCTGTGTTCATAATTCATTGTACAAAATAATCTAATTAATATTTTCATGTTGTCATTATGTCTTACTAGATATTCACCCTTTCAACCCAAGACCCACATGTACTGTCATTTACAAACAACACAAGACCGACATGGACTGCAATTTACAAACATCCCAAGACCCACATGCACTGCCATTTAGAAACAACCCAAGACCCACGTGCACTGCCATTTATAAACAACCCAAGACCAACATGCTCTGTCATTTACAAAAAACCAAAGTCCCACATGCGCTGCCATTTACAAACAACCCAAGACCCACTTGTACTGCCATTTATAAACAACCCAAGACCCACATGCACTTCCATTTAAAAACAACCCAAGTCCCACATGCTCCGCCATTTATAAACAACCAAATACCCACATGCTCTGTCATTTACAAACAACCCAAGACCCACATGCACCGCCATTTACAAACAACCCAAGACCAACATGCACTGCCATTTACAAAAAAAACCAAGACCAACATACACTGCCATTTACAAACAACCCAAGACCCACGTGCACTGCCATTTATAAATAACCCAAGACCAACATACACTGCCATTTACAAACAACCCAAGACCCACGTGCACTGCCATTTATAAATAACCCAAGACCAACATGCACTGCCATTTACAAACAACCCAATACCAACATACACTGCCATTTACAAACAACCAAAGACCCACATACACTGCCATTTACAAACAACCAAAGACCCACGTGCACTGCCATTTACAAACAACCAAAGACTCCCTGCACTGCCATTTACAAATAACCAAAGACCTAATGTACTGCCATTTACAAACAACCAAAAGATCCACATGCACTGCCATTTACAAACAACCAAAGACCCACATGCTCTGCCATTTACAAACAACCCAAGACCAATATGCACTGCAATTTACAAACAACCCAAAACCAACATACACTGCCATTTACAAACAACCCAAGAACAACATACACTGCCATTTACAAACATCCCAAGACCCACGTGCACTGCCATTTATAAATAACCCAAGACCAACATGCACTGCCATTTACAAACAACCCAAGACCAACATACACTGCCATTTACAAACAACCAAAGACCCACATACACTGCCATTTACAAACAACCCAAGACCCACGTGCACTGCCATTTACAAACAACCAAAGACTCACCTGTACTGCCATTTACAAATAACCAAAGACCTCATGCACTGCCATTTACAAACAACCAAAAGATCCACATGCACTGCCATTTACAAACAACCAAAGACCCACATGCTCTGCCATTTACAAACAACCCAAGACACACATGCTCTGCCATTTACAAACAACCCAAGACACACATGCTCTGCCATTTACAAACAACCCAAGACCAACATGCACTGCCATTTACATACAACCCAAGACCAACATTCACTGCAATTTACAAACAACCCAAGACCAACATACACTGCCATTTACAAACAACCCAAGACCAACGTGCACTGCCATTTACAAACAACCCAAGACAGACATGCACTGCCATTTACAAACAACCCAATACCAACATACACTGCCATTTACAAACAACCAAAGGCCCACATACATTGCCATTTACAAATATCCCAAGACCAACATACACTGCCATTTACAAACAACCCAAGACCAACATACACTGCCATATACAAACAACCAAAGACCACGTGCACTGCCATTTACAAACAACCAAAAGATCCACACGCACTGCCATTTACAAACAACGCAAGACCCACATGCACTGCCATTTATAAACAACAAAATACCCACATGTACTGCCATTTACAAAACAACCCAAGACCTACATGCACTGCCATTTACAACAGTGTAGACCGAGAGGGCTGCTATAGGACTGTTTGTTATTCACAATCCTCTAGAATGTTTACGCCGTTCATACTGGATCGAATCTGTAGTTAACCCATTCCCTCATATTGACGACCTTTGACGACTCTGTAAAAGTCATTTTGTGAAACCATTGTGATAAATAGCGCATAAATGCTCTATTTATCACAATGGTTTCAAACTACAAACATCTAAAAGTTTCATTTTCTCTAATTAATGCTCCTTTTCGGCAGATTAATTCAAAGAGGTTGTATCTAAAAATAGCCTATGAGGTAATGTGTTAAACACGGATGTGTTATCTCATTCTGATAATTCATGTTAAAACAGTATATGAGTCAAGGGGTTAGAGGTATATTGTATATGTGTTGAATTTATAGACAGATTCCATGAGACTGACACTCCAGGAATTACGAAATCAAGGAAAGTGATACCTTATTACATGACTAGCAAATTACAAAAGGCTTGCACCCGATAAGCCTTTCACCGTTGATTGCCGGCTACATGGAAATCGTTTTAACCCTTCTCCTGCTGAAAAATAATGTCTGTTCAATTTTGATTTGCTCAATTTTCCGATTCGTTCAATCCTTTCAGAAACTATTATCCGACTACGAAACAGACTGGCTCCTGATGAGACGTCGAGTGACGTGACGTCTCATCTGGATATAAAATGTTTGTTACTACCAGCCAAGACGCGCTCAGCATGACATGAGTTCAGTTCAGCTTGCGTTGTACATGTAGCCTACACCATCAAGATGAAAACTACATTTACAGTTAGTTATATAATGGACTTGCAGGAATTTGTCTGTACTTTGTGGAACCTACTAACGATGAAACGGTATAAGAGACACCTACCGTCAGAAGTATGTAGCAAGTATGTTGTTACAGTATAACTTCACTACAGGGTCCACATAATTGGTCGTTATATGAGTTTCACAAGTCAGGTGATAGCTTAATGCTGGACAAAAGTAATGCAGAAAGCTCCTATAGGAGCTTTCTGCATTACTTTTGTCCTGCATTAAGCTACCGCATTCACTACAATTCCAGAATTAGACTTCTTTTTATTGATCGTGTTAGAGAGATGTTACTGTGCTACTTATGTCGAAAGAATCTATTTGAAGAAGTACTATTTATATATACCTCCCTGAAGGGAACTGCAAAAAACTTTATCCAAAACAGAAAATTACTAGGTTAGGTACGTATGCTGCAGAAATCTATCAGTAGATTTGAACAAACAATTTCGTATAGCTTTATTCCATATGTCATTCCTTAACGTGTTGATCACGATCTGACAGACATTTGCACAAAGTTTTCACCCAGATGAGGCAACTAATAACTCGGTGTCTCATTAGGACCCAATCTGTTTGACACTCAGTCAGTATAGTTTCTTTAACCCTTTACGTTATAAATACGTCTTTCTTCGCATTTGCCTACCAAACAGAGTAGACCCAGCTCAGAGCCGTCTCACCAGGTGTTGCCCTGTTTGCTCATTATATAATACTGATACCACTTTCTGTCATGGTCAAACATTCTTCTGTCCATATTGCCATTATAAACATACAGTTAATAGATATGATTATACTCATGTTTCTGCAATGCTTTCTTAATTTTATTATATAAATATTCATGTTTCTGCCATGCTGTTTTTGTTTATTATATAAATATTCATGGCGTAAACGGTTAAAGCTGATAAGGGATCGGAAGTCAGTAAATTACAACAGACCAGAAATTTACAACAGACCAGAAATTTATAGCAAACCATAATTTACACAACAGCGCGCATTTTCGACGCAACAACAGCAAATAAATTCAGCTAATGGTATCGGACATCATTTATAAGTCTGTGTGCCTACTCGCAATGTATGGTAATTATAAAACCACCGTACAATAATCGATCATAACAGACTATTGTTGTCCTTGTACGCCCATACGTTGACGACTCTGACAGGTCTGAGATCACAGAGTGGCGCAAAACAATCGAAAATTCAGAAGAGGTCAAAGGTTATAGACAGATAGCTGTTTCTAACAGTCAGCGAATTATCCCAATCCGTCATGTCATGTAGAAAACAAAAGCTAATGTTTGATAGCATAGGGAAATTATAGATATCATAGAAAAATGGTACATATAATTGGAAAATGGTATAGATATCACATTAAAATGTTAAATATCACAGTGAAATGGCAGATATCACATTGAAATGGTAAATAACATGGGGAAATGATAGATATCGTGTCACAGTGAAAAAAGAGATATCACAGGTAATGTTAGATATCACAGCGAAATTGTATATACCATAGGGGAAACATTGGTAGATATCAAAGGAAAAGGGTATTACAGGGAACTTGTTGATTACATAGGGATATGGTGGATACATGTACCACAGGGACATGGTAAACATCATGGGGAAATGGTAGATATCATGGGGGAATAGTAAATATCATAGGGAAATAGTATATATCATGGGTTAATGGTAGATATCACAGGGAAATGGTAGATACATGTATCAACATGGAAATGGCGAGTATCATGAGAAAACGGTAGATATACATGTATCACAGTGAAATGGTGCATATCACATGGATGTGGTAGATATCATGGAGAAGTGGCAGGTATCTTAGGGAAATGGTAGATATAACAATGAAATGACGGATGCCGCGGGGAAACGGAAGATATCACAGAGAACTAATAGATAACGCAGGTAAATGGCAGATATCACAGGAAAATGACAAATATCACAGGGAAATGGTAGGTAAACACTCGGGGAAAGTCTAGATATCACAGGGAAATGGTACAGTTCACTGGGAAATAGGCAATATTTCATAATATGTAAACATAATTATACATTTTATGAGACAATTCACCTGACGTATAATTTGCTCCACCATGTACAATGATAAATATGATTTCATCATTTTCCCCTCGTAAAGATGGGTACCTATTATTAAGATAATCAATGCTGATGTCACGAATAATTTCTAGTACTTAGCATAATATACTGCATGCCGTTGGCCACATGTAGTATACAAACTGGCAGATATGGTGGTGATAGAAAAGAAATAAATGAAAGACTGTGTAATGTTTGCGGAAATGGAGACATTGAGGACGAATTCCATTTTATCCTTAAGTGTGGACAATATAGAACTATACGAAAATGGTATATAAGTGAATATTTTATAAAACGACCAAGCATGTACAAGCTATGTCAACTGATTAAATCTAGAGACTCTGATACGATAAACAAACTTGCCTGCTACATTAATTGTGCTATGAAGATAAGAACGAATACTCTAAATTAATTTAATGTTTAATCGCTTCTCTCATCTATATATACGTTTATATGTGTTTAGTATAGAGATATTGACTTTGACTATATATGTTATTCATATGTGTTATTTATATATATGTTTGTATGGACGATAAACATCTTGTTTAAGTCCTAAAGAAATAAACTATTGTTCTGTTCTGTTCATGTATTGTACATTTGTATGCTTGTGTACTTTTGGGCCTATGACCTTACGTATGAATAAACTATCTATCTATAATTATAGGATTTTGAAATCAGCACGATACCGGGAAAATCATGATTACCTTTCCAAACAGTTGTGATTCAAGTGAGATGCTGAGTAATATGGTGTCTCATAAGCAGAGATGCGTAAATTAAACATTTTCAAGTATGAATTCTTTATTTCTCTACCAAACCCTATGGTGTGACAACTCTTTAGAGCCTTCTCTTAGAGACGACTCTAAAGAGTGGTCACAGTACAGAGTTTGGTGGAGAAATGACGCTTTTGGTATTTGGTACGCACCGTTATATGTAGCTCTGCTCTTAACTCTTTTGGCGCCAAATTTAAAAGTGTCTTCTGCAATAATAATTTCATATTAAATATAATTCTGAACTAAATAATAAAGGCATATTAGTAAAACATTTGTTTTTAAAAACCTGTATGCTTGGGCAAAAATAATACAGAAAACAATGCAGTCCCAGGTCAGATGCCGCCTTGAAAAGGCGGCATCTGACCTGGGACTGCACTGTTTTCAATGGTGCCAAACAGGCGACATTGGCGTCGAAAGAGTTAAGGATTGAAACTGTTTGACAGCCTGATTATGGTTTTGTTTCGGAAGTAATTAATTACTCCTCTATGAAACTCGAAACAGACAATAATCTCGGCAGATGAAATTTAGTTAGCGGCGAAAGGGTAGATAGTAAATTGATTTAATTGAGAGTTTCTTTGCAATTTGTTCAGCCTTATAAACGTCAGACATGATATAATAAAACTCAGACAGAATCATAAACGCCAGACAGAGTAATCAAATACTAATAAGTAACAATACAGGTTGGTCCTTACTTCTAGTGCTATGTCGACTCAATTTCGAAATCAGTTAATAGTTGGGCATCCAACTGAGGAAAATGTGTCGAGCCATGGCATGAAAGAGTAGAATTTGGCATGCACTGGATATGTAATATTTGATGTATAAGTATTCAGAAACTGCCCCATGCCACCTGAAATTTTGCCCTTGTTTCTCTAAATTAGGTCAAAGGTCAACTAAGTGCATATTTTATATACGTTATTTGAGAAATCCTTATATCTTTATCAATTTTAGGTGTAAAATAATAAAAATGGTACCAAAATGAAGCTTAAACATTGGCCTTTAATGTGAACGTACTTCGTGTAAAATATATTATTTGAATATTCATAAATATTAATGAGAACATCCAAAAACAGTAAAAATCGTTAAAATCAACATATAACGACGATACATGTTGTCATGTCTTCGCCATTGTTGCTATTTAACACGCATAAACGACATCAAAATAAAGGTTAGATAGAATGCTACTGAAGCAAATAACTGCATGTAGTCATATCAGCTATACATTATGTACAATTACCTCTTAAAGTAAAGTGGGTGGGGTAAATGAACACCTAAACAAAACTTTCAGTTCTGTTTAAAGTCACTAATTAGTTTACTATATCTGTATGGATATTTGTTGGATTGGTACATTAACACCATCGCAAACACATGTTAGTGTGCTTTTTACAGCTGCTTTGAAGCATTTACAGCGACTAGATTTGCACTTGGTTTTGCACCCGTAACTTGTTTAATGCATGCATCAGGTGCAGTTCGTACATTTCCAAACCACTTATAAGGGTTCGGAACCATCTTGTTATGCGTTAGTATCAATAACATTAATTTCTGTATCTATCAGCTCAGATCCATATACCAGCTTGATAGTTTGCTCTAGCAATTTTCCGTTCTGGTGCATTAGTTCAAGTGTTTGTTTTAACCTTAACCATATTGTGAAATTCTTGCATCATCAATGGATTCTCCATTGGCATCAAACATCAAACGTCTGTGTCTTGTATGACCGTATAGCTCTTCAAATATCTGAAAGCAGATCGGGCATGTAAAGTATTTCTTCGAACAGGTCTTTTTCCGATTCCAGTGAAAGCAAGGGTTGTCTCACATCCAGTTATTGCATGAAACCCCAAATGTTCCAGCAGACATATTGAGATAACTTGCGGAAAATACCATTTTGTTTTCTTGGAAGTCCCAGCCCTCATCCAGACTTCAATGCCTTATAAAGGTCCAAGACGGTATATGAGTACAAACAGTATATCAAAATCTTGGCATTTGACAACTATCCAGCCTTAACCCTTTCTAGCAGCATCAAAACCTTGAAGGCATGCAAGACAATCCATGTATCCATCTCATCATGTTTTGATGGCAGATGGGACACTTCATGTCTACACTTGCCTTCCAATGCATCTGTTGAATACTGAAGTACTAGTATACTACATCAACTCTGTGTTTGTGGCTTCTTCTTCTGCTTCTTATTTTGTTGAGCTTGGCCGCTTTAAAGCAGGCTACTCACACTATTGTGATATGCACATAGGTGAGGGAGGGTCCAACGTTCAAATTAAAAAAAAAGGTTAAAACATTGCAAACAGAAGAATATTACACGATAGCTCAGATCCGAGCCTGGAAAGTTGGGAGCTATCACCTGATGTTATGGTAGCTTGTTCCAGATGATATTGACAGCAGAGTGAAAGCAATATTCCCTCAGGAACTTGGACCTGCAAAACCATGGAACGAATCTTAAGGAGTGTCCTCTTGTAGGTGCACCAAGAGGGCGTCAGAAGGTGAGGTGTCAGCTGCAACAAAATCATTCATGGACCTATAGCACATCGAGGCCTTTACTTTTTCCTGCCTCTGTCTGAGCAAATCATGTTGAGCATGGCACAAACACTGTGTCTTCTGCAATAATTCAAATAACAAATCTGGTAGCTCTATGTTGGACCATCGCCTCACGATTTGTCATAGCCTTGGTATGTGGGTCCAAAACACAGGATGTGTACTCAATCTGCAGACTGATCCTTGGGTTTGTAACATTCCTCCTTGGTTGACTTTTGGCAGCATCCAAGGTTCCTAGTTAGAAAGGCTGTGGATCAGTTTTCCTTCTTTATGACCATATCGACATGGGCTTTCCAAGACAATTTAGAAGACAGTAGCATCCCAAGGTGTTTTGCCTTCTTTGTTGTCTTCCATCTCTTGCTATGAACAGTATGATATGTCTCTATGTGTGTCCGCTTGTTGATGATAAGCAGGACCTCACACTTCTCTGCATTGAACTCTGTCTCTTCCCTTTCCTACAGACTGTCGATGTCATTCTGGAAGACGTCTGCAACTGCTATTTACTCGGCGCAAAAGTGATGCGTCAGCAAAGAGTCGAGAGAGAGAGCATAGGAATTCCGTGTGGTCATCATTGCCTATGAGGGAAAGGAAGGGACTGAGAACGGCACATTGATGAACATTGGATATTTTCGGTACTGACGCGGATGAAACACCTTCCAGCGTGATTAGTTGAATATAATCAAGCATTTTGCAATACACATCATAGTGTTGGAGCTTAAGCAGCAGGTGTCTAAGACACTTTGTCAAATGTTTTGGAAAAGTCTAGCAAGATTGCGTCAATCTGTCTCACAGAAGCGCTGCTTCCTGAGGTCATGCTGGCATTGGCTGATGATGTCATAGTACTAAGAAAACCCTGGTTACTGTGTATGATGCATTCCATGATCTTACATGTAATAGAGGTCAGAGATACAGGCCAGTAAAGGGGTTTCTCTGGACCATTTGATTTGTAAATAGGATTAACGTGACAATCTTCCAATCACTGGAGACTTTATCCTGGTTGAGAAGCCTGGAAGATCACAACAAGAGCAGGAGCCGGGGAATGTGCCACTCTTTCAAGAACCTTGATAAGAGGGTACCTTTGTTGAGATTAAGGCCCTTAAGAACCTTGCGGACACTATTTATCGTGACATGAATAGGAAGGGCATCCGAATAAGGCACAATGGAGAGATAGGTCCTCATGTGAGAACTAGTGGTTCAGTATTTTAACATTGATTTGTGTATCAACATTGTTAATGCCATCATTCTTCATTGGGGTTACTCCCGAGCTGTCACATTTCTTGCTCATAAAAAGTGTAGAGCTTCTTACAGCTGGTGTCTGTCACTAGGTCAATCACATATCCATCATGAGCTTCCTTGCACTTCTTCTTTGCAAGTTGTCTGTAGCTCCTGGTATGTGCCCAGTTCTTCTGTACCTCGGTCCTCAGCACTTTTTTGTATGCACATTTCTTCTTTCATGAGAAATGGCGGGTGGTGGAGTTGCACTATGGCTGGCTGAACCTGGTGGATGTTAACTTAGAAGGGACCACTAACTTGAGGGCGACTGTGCACATTTTTCTGAATATATCCAATAGAGTGCAGATTGGTAAAGGGGCTGATTTGCCAAGTGTGCTGCAAATTCAATCATTTTGATGGGTCATAGAGCGTACAATAGCTTCCTTCCACAGGTGGACAAGATGTAGGTTAGATTTCCTTCGTGAAGGAAAGCTATTTTAGTTAGTACTATGACATGCTCACTTATTCCGGGTATTGATGTTTATCTGTTTAACTAGTGATCGTTTGCGGCAATTACATATAGAGTGTTGTCATCACGGATAGGGAAGGTTACTCATATCCAGTGACACTGAATATGTCTATGAATTCATTGTTGAGTGAGAGTGGGTACCTATGGCCAGTATCTGTTAAAATGGCAAATCAATTTCCTGCAAATGTCGAAAGGGTTTTATCATAAGTACTGCTGGTATAAGTAACATATATCAATTCATTATGTAAAAACATCGCCATACTCACCAGGAGCTATGGCGTTTCAATCACTAGTGATACAGACAGCTAATATAAGCTGTGTACAATCAAACAGACCAATATTACACTGAGACTATGACAATAAGAGACTAATCTTCTGGCATTTCTATTATCATCTCTAAATCATACACCTGCGTGCAAGAGGTACATCTGCGTGAAGAGGTACTATAACTTGCACAGATTTGCATCAAAGTTATAATTATACTGTATGATAAACATTGATAATGTACTGTAAACGTATTTAAAATGATATTTTCCCGAACTTGTGATCATCACAGGTCACTCAATTCTTTCTTAAATGTGCCATAAATAGTTCTATACTTACTGTGGAGACATTGTTAAGAAATTAAATGCAAAACAAAGTGTCGAAATTGTCAAAATTGCAGTTATTTTATACTATATAGAGATTTTATTACATTTTTGCACTCATTTGACCTTTGACCTAGTTTCTGACCTTCAAAGCGTGTTTTGGCAGTGGCATGGACCAGAACCTCATATGATTAGTATCTGGCAACACAATTATGGTATTCAAACATTTCTACTAAAAAATGCCATGGACCTCGAAAAATAAGGGACTTTTTACACCTCGGATTGCCAACTATAACCTTTTTGTACTTAAGTCGACCTGATTTGCATTTGCAAATAGACTGGATCCAGATGGGTTGCCGAGTAACTCGGCGTCTCATTAGGATCCAAGCTGTTTGACACTCGGTCTGACAGTAGTTTTTAAAAGTTTAAACAGATCAGTAAATATATAAGCAGATCAGAGTTTTAGCAACCAGGGTTCTTAGCATGAGGTTTAATACTTAATCTGTTGTAAAATTACAACTAACTTCTTCCTTTCTAGATATTAATTCAACAAAAGATTTATCAAATTTAATCACTGAAGAATTTTTTTTATGACAAACAGTGCAGAGCCTGATCAAAGAACTTCATCGGGAGTCCCTTAATCTTGGTCTAGAATGTTCGCAAGGGTCGTACATAATGGGTTACCGTACATTAAGTATTGAGAACCTAACATCACCAAGTGCTACTTCCTTTATGCGGTTAGACTGATGCATGTCATAATGACTAGATGTATGAGCTGTGAGATAGGAAAGCACTGGAGATTTAGAAACAGTATAGACTCATTTAACTGGTTGCATTGAAGTTTTTACTTGTTATGTAAATAACACTTTCTGGCATGGCTATGTGTTTAAACATAATACTGTTCTGTCAGCGTCTATCAAACTCATTTCAATCATAAGCATACCCCAAGAGCACATAATGAGCCATCATACAACAGTAGATCCAATACAATTATACGCGAAGGTTTAGTGTTATGCGTGACACAAAAAAGTGTTACGTCATGTACGTCTTTCTGTACCTATTTGTATAAGAACATTTCTGTATTAATTACGTTCTAATAAGTTCAGGGTTTTATGTTAACACATTCCCGTTCTGCTGACGCCTTTTGACCACTCTGTCAAGTTCATTTTTAAACCTTTATCAAATTGGTTTAAAACTATACAATTCTAAAACTTTTTTTCTAGAAATGAACATTCTTTGCAGATTTATTGAATAGTCTGTGTCTAAAAGTAATCTAAAAGGGGATGATATAAAATGATTAAATGCGTCATTACTTAGAAACAAGAGATGTTTGTAAAACATGTATACCCCCCAGACCTCCTGACCTTTGATCTAAAGACCTCAACTATAGAGGTCATCTAGCGGTCATGACTAATCACCACAGCAACTTAGAAGATCCTAAGCCAAACCACTGATCATTTATTGATCTGAAAACATTTCACATATTAAGGTCATGGTGACCTTGACCTTTGACCTAGTGACCTCAACAACTATAGGGGTCATCTAGTGGTCACGACCAACTACCACAGCAAGTTTGAAGATCCCGACCCAAACCACTGAGCAGTTATTAATTGGAAACCATTTCATCAGTTAAGGTCATGATGACCTTGACCTTTGATCTAGTGACCTCAAAATCAATAAGGGTCATCTAGTTGTCATGACCAACCACCACAGCAAGTTTGAAGATTCTAAGCCAAACCCTTGAGCAGTTATTGATCGCAAAACATTTCACCAGTTAAGGTCATGGTGACCTTGACCTTTGACCTAGTGACCTAAAAATGATAGGGGTTATCTATTGGTCATGACCAACCACCACAGCAAGTTTTAAGATCCTAAGCCAAACCCTTGAGCAGTTATTGATCGCAAACCAATTCACCAGTTAAGGTCATGGTGACATTGACCTTTGACCTAGTGACCTAAAAAAACAATAGGGGTCATCCAGTTGTCATGACCAACCACCTAAGCAAATTTGAAGGTCCTAAGTCAAACCCTTGAGCAGTTATTGATCAGAAACCATTTTACCAGTTAAGGTCATGGTGACCTTGACCTTTGACCTAGTGACCTCAAAATCAATAGGGGTCATCCAGTGGTCATGACCAACTACCACAGCAAATTTGAGGATCCTAAGCCAAACCCTTGAGCAGTTATTGATCAGAAACCGTTTTACAAGTTAAGGTCATGGTGACCTTGACCTTTGACCTAGTGACCTCAAATACAATAGGGGTCATCCAGTTGTCATGACCAACTACCGCAGCAATATTGAAGATTCTAAGCCAAACCCTTGAGCAGTTATTGATCGCAAACCATTTCACCCTTTTAGGTCACGGTGACCTTGACCTTTGACCTAGTGACCTAAAAAACACTAGGACTCATCTAGTTGTCATGACCAACCACCTAAGCAAATTTGAAGGTCCTAAGCCAAACCCTTGAGCAGTTATTGATCAGAAACCATTTTACCAGTTAAGGTCATGGTGACCTTGACCTTTGACCTAGTGACCTCAAAATCAATAGGGGTCATTCAGTGGTCATGACCAACTACCACAGCAAGTTTGAAGATTCTAAGCTAAATCCTTGAGCAGTTATTGATCGGAAACCATTTAACCATTTAAGGTCATGGTGACCTTGACCTTTGACCTAGTGACCTCAAAATCAATAGGGGTCATCTAGTGGTCATGACCAACCACCACAGCAAGATTGAAGATCCCAAGCCAAACCCTTGAGCAGTTATTGATCGGAAACTATTTCACAATTTAAGGTCATGGTGACCTTGACCTTTGACCTAGTGACCTCAAAAACAATAGGGGTCATCTACTTGTCATGACCAACCACCACAGCAAGTTTGAAGATTCTAGGCCAAGTCGTTTATTAGTTATCATTCGGAAACCATCGATCTACCGACCGACCGACCGACCGACCGACCGACCGACCGACCGACAGACCGACCGACCGACATGTGCAAAGCAATATACCCCCATTTTTTCAAAAGGGGGGTATAATAAGTATAGGCATAAATGAACTGGTATCACAACAAAAGAAAGTGCGAATTCAAACACTAAAATGTCACTTTTTCACCGAACCCTATGTTGGGAATACCCTTTTGAATCGTCTCTTGTATAGGTTTTGTTAAAAAAAAAATAAAGGACATATTCCTGGAAATATTTTAATTTACGCATCTTATCTAGAATTGCAACCAATCAAAGTTCATCAAATTGCATGTGAAATATGATGATAAACATTTCATGTTTTGGGCGAAAGCGACCAGCACTTGATCCATTCTTATCATGTACGTGATATTTATTGCATGGATGGGTTTGATAAAATACTTATACATATATTCTGCGCGGCAAAGATAAAATATCAACACCAATCAGCGGACTAACTGAAGCATGTGGTGTAAACATACTTTTGGACTGCAAATGTCATCACATTAGAAACTGAAGAGATAATACGTTAGGACCTTCTAGAGCGAACACAGTAGTGAAAACAAAACATTGGCGCCTTTAAAAGCAGGTGGTAGCTTATGCAGGACGAAAGTAATGCAGAAAGTTCCTCTGGGAGCTCCTGTGGGAGCTTTCTGCATAACTTTCGTTATGCATTAAACTACCATATGACCTTTAGACCTAGATTTATATTTCATCTAGAAGGTTGCATTAAAGAAGTTTTACAGTAGAATAGTTTACAAGAAAATTCCTGCAGTGAAATTGTGATTACATGCATCTACAGTAAGCCCCCGATAGTTCGAACACTGAAACAAGTATAATTATCGGTCTGTAACCCTTTCCCTCATATAAACGTGTTTTCACGCATTTGCAAGCAGAGTAGACCCAGATCAGACGGCTCCTATAGGAGCCGTCTGATCTGGGTCTGCTCTGTACATTCTTATCATTTTAGAGGAGATGTCGTTTGAAGTAAAATGTTGACGCCGGACGACGTACGACGCACGACATACGATGGTTGACGCCGGGAGACGGACACAAGGTGATCACAATTATAGCTCACCTTACCACTTTGTGCCAGGTGAGCTAAAATGCTAATAAATATTCATGATGCAATTACATGAATATTGAACAGGTTGAACAGTCGATTTTAAGGAGTGGTCACAGAAAATGTTTTGGTGAAGAAATGGATATTTTGGTACTTGGAATACGCTCTGTGCGTAAGAAAGTTTAACTCATTAGGGTCCAGTGTCCCTTAAAAAGGACGTAGGGAAACATTGCAGACCCAGATCAGAGAGTTCCTGAATGAGCCCTCTGATCAGGATCTGCACGGTTTGCTGAAGCAAGCAATGCCAATTGTTTATCCGAGCAAATATGTCATATGACATGCTCCCTCAAAATGGAAAATGGATGTTTGCGTGTTAATGCAAAACTATTTATTCTATAAACATACTATATACAACTATTGTATGTCGAAACGAAAACCAATTTGACAGTTTCCAGTACTGTGACAAGATGTGCGTGTATGAGGGAAATGAATCTAGGAAATCAATCCCAAGCAGCTGTAAAATGTAGAAAAGTGCAATTCAATCACACTGCAATATATATTAGTGACTAGTAATCAATATCGAAATTCGTATATGTACGAGTTTATCCCTCATCCTGACAAGCGGGATCTGATTTGCATAAACAAACAGCTCATATAAATACTCAGATGAGACGCGTCTGATCAGTATCCAAGCTTTTTGACTTTCGGTCAATAGTTTCTGTATCCGATCTTGGTCTACTCTGTTTGTAAGTGAATAGAAAGGCGTATTTATGGAATATAGAGTTAAATACATTAGGCAAACAATGATAGAATTAGAACGATTATTCATGTTGGCTTCAGGCACACATTGGTATTTATAATACATAAATGTGCCTCTCATCTCTCATACAGACGCATTCTTTGCCCATTTGCGTATGGAGTAGACCCAGATAAGAGAACTCCTGTATGCCTTCTGATCAGGGGCTGCTCTGTTTGCTTTAACCCTTTCACCGCCGATGTCGCATAAATACACCACGACAAATAGTGCAGTCCCAGATCAGACGCCGCCTTTTCAAGGCGGCATCTGATCAGGGACTTCACTTTTTGTCTCAAAATCTATTTCTTTATCTGTTCTTTATTCCTTTGAAATTTGCATTTATTTATCTCATTTCCTTATTGTATCGAATGATTTAACAAAAATTGGATTGCAGACGACAATTAGAAATTTGGCGCCGAAAGGGTTAATATGGCTACTGTAGGAGCCAGCTGATCAGGGTCTGTTCTGTCGGCTTTTGAAATTATACTACATGTAGATCCGAGTCTACAGTTCCTGCAATGGAACTACATTCCGGCGTTCATAAAAAATAACTCCTCTAATGAAAATGCATCAAATCTGAAGTGATTATATTAATCAAGTAAAACCTCTTTAAACCGCAGTTCCAGTAAATTAGAATTTAGATACTTTTAGGCAGGTGACTGCTTAATACAGGGTGAAAGTCACGCTTAAGCTCCTCTAGGACTTTAAACCTGCATTAAGCTGCCACCTGTCTCCAAGATCGATATTTGTACTTAATTAAACGTCCGGTTTAGAGGGGTTTACTACACTTATTAGGAACAGGGTTAAAGAACTAGTATGAATAACATTTACAGTCCATACAATGTGCGATTGTGCATCAAATATGTTTTCTCCATAACATTACATTACTATCACATATTTCAACTGCAATTATCAACAGCCATGACATCTAGTGGCCACTTATTTCAAGAAAAAAACGTAAGGCTTCATTCGTCTTTCATGCATAAACCCTAATCCTACTAACCACGACCTGACAGTAATTTGCAGACAGCTTCCATCCAGTTGAGAGGCCGAGTAACTCGGCGACTAATCAGGATCCAATGTGTTCGATACCCGGTCAACAGTTCCCAAAAAGCTCGATCAAAACCGAAAGCGGTAAAAAATGCACCATATCAAAACTGGAACAGACATGATTATTTTACAGCTGGGTATTGGGTTATATTTTGCTGAAAGCAATTTCCTCGAGTACTCTCTTATATACCACTCTTATATACCCCTGATACTTCGAACACTAAAATAAGTATCATTATCGCTGTTTAAGACAGGTGGCAACTTAATGCAGAGTGACTTCCACCCTGCATAAAGCAGCCACATACCTAAAAAGTTTTCAATTCTTCATTACTAAAATGTCGAACAATCGCGTTTTTACTGTATGTACGTAACCGCGTTTTTACTGTATGTCGCATTTTCATTGTATGTAACCGCGTTTTTACTGTATGCATTCGCGTTTTTACATTATGTATTCTCTACAATACGGACCGTAAATTACCTGACAATAGACACAGTATATCATGTAGAGAACATATATATGGCGAGCGCATTATAGAGTATGACTTAAGACGGTTTTTGTGTGCCAAGTCTGTAGATACTTAGCCCCATCACTACTGCATATTCATGTAAGACAAAATGAAAGAGATCCAGATCAAATGCGTACATTAAAATATTTGCAAGAATATCTCATCTAGTTCCCTACGAAACCCTATGTTGTAACCACTCTTTAGAATCTTCTCTTGAAAAGTCACCCCTAAAATGTTCGCCTCCATAAGTTGTATGCCAAGTTAAAGAATGTATATTGAATGGCGACAAAAGTATCACCAATCAAAATTTGACCCGTAATTTGACCTTTGACATTGATGTATGGCACTGGCCTTAATAAGTCACCCCTAAAAATGATCGCCCCCATAATTTGCATATGAATACCAAGTTTAAAGTATGTACATGTATGTTGAATGGCGACAAAATTATAGCCATCGTTAAAGTTGGGGACAAACCAACAAACAAACCAACCTACAGACAGACAGCGCAAAAACAATATGCCCCACCCTGTGATCGGGGTGGGGGCGTAAAAAGACTATAGTTATATACAACACACCTACTATACCAATACACTATACATGTATATGATATGAGCTATATCTATAACTATAGTCGTTATCGATCTAGTACCAGTGCTCTGATTCTACAGTTTTTGAGCTATATCTATAACTATAGTCGTTATCGATCTAGTACCACTGATCTTAGCCTACAGTTTTTGGCATGACCAAACTTTCTGTTGTTCATATACATTTTTGTGGTCGTGTGGTGGTCTAGTGGTAACGCGTTTGACTACCAATCCGGGACGCTTTCAGTGTCCCTTATCCACACGATGTTGCCTCCTCTTCAACCAGGGGTTAAAATTGGCACATGTGAGGGTCACTAGCCTGCATGGTTGCGCCATTTGTTAGCAGTGATCAATATTTTAGGCGAATGGCTAAATGACCAGGGAAGAAAATGTACAGTCGGCAGAGCGGTCATTCGCACTGAAAGTAGACTATAACTAGGTGCTTTAAATGCAGCTAATAAATACATGATGTCATTATTTCTTACATGAATAATCATGAGGTAAACTGACTACTGCCTGTCTATTTGCGTCTTGCCTATCTATTTACCTCCCGGTTACTTTTCAAGGTGCCTACAATCGCCGCCATAAACACATTTCCTGTCACGTCTGTCCATGTATGTATAGCAAAGTGCCAAAAGAGGAAATAGGAAATAAAGTCATATACGAACACTGCAGCAGCCTTTGAATAAACTCGTTTGAAAGAATAGAACATATTTGCAAAGATCTGTATACCAATATTTATCTACCATTGGCACCAGGGGATACAATGCATTGTCTATATTGTACTTTAAAATTTACAATATCGATACAGCATCCTTTAGATTGGAGCCCGGGGTTATACAAATGTATGTCTGAGGCTGAGTTCAGTCTTAAGCGTAATGCTCTGAGGTTATAAAACAACAACCGCCTGATCTGGGTCCACTCTGTTTGCAAAAACGCGAAAAGCTTTTATACGATGGAACGGGTTAAAAGAACGGAGGGTGAAATAAGTGGGTTTACCTTTCTTTAATATTTAGCAGTATGCGCAACGATTAGAAAACTACATCTCAATCAACAGAGATTCAGATAAGATGCGTAAATAAAAACATTTTAAAGAATAAATTCTTTATTTCTCTGAATCCATTTTCGATAGCAAATTGTCTTACAGTTCTTTTGAAATGTCTCCACTAGACACATACTAACCCTTTACGTGAAGCATGTCCATGTAAGAAATATGCCATTATGAAAATGTATTACCTAATATTATGATGGCACAATAGCACATTCAATATTCTACATAAAAGCGTTAGCAAACACAACAGGAGCCGTCTGATATGGGTCTAATTATATTTTCTGTTTGCAGAGACGTTAAAAGATGCGTCTATCGGATAAATTATTATCAGTACTACTCTCTACTACATGTACTTTCAACGATTGTCAAAATCAGCCCATAACGGGCATACAAGGAAAAACTGTATCATGATACAACGCAGAATTTATTATTTTATTTTTAAAATTCCCTCTGCTAGACTCTCGGTATCAAGATCTGAATAGGCCGCCGAGTTACTCGGCGTTTCGTCTGTATCCATACTGTTTTCAAAAGTTGTCGTATATTCGTTTATAGCAGCACATGTGTTAATGTCGTCATGAAATTGTTCTACTGTTGTCAATTACAAACACCCGCAGTCGAACCTGTCATAACCGGTCATTCATTTATTGAACATATATAGGAGTCTTAAAACAGGTGAGTGCTTAATGCAGGGCAAAAGTAATACAGAAAGCTCCTATAGGAGCTTTCTGTATTACTTTAGACCTGCATTAGGCTACCATCCGCCTTACAGATCCATAATTAGACCTCTTCTTGATGACCGTTTAAGACAGGTTCCTCTGTAATATAATTTTCTAAGAGATCTAGTTGTACTTTAAGGCAATAGTACAGACTATTTTTTCTGAGCATCTCTGGTGTTTAAAAATAACATCGGTAATCATTCAGCAGTGTTTTTCTGAGATTTTCAACGTTCGTGGTGTTTATTCGACACAAATAATGTTTCATCATGATAACAAAAAGATAACATAAAGCTGTAGTCTTTATTCAGTGAAGGCATTTTCTCTCTGTCTCTGTCTGTCTCTGTCTGTCTGTCTGTCTCTCTCTCTCTCTGTTTCTCTGTCTCTCTCTCTCTCTCCACTTAAATGAGATGCTCTCTCTATCTATCTATCTCACTACACTTAAAGGAGATGCGCTCTTCCCCCCTCCCCGTCTCTCTCTCTCTCTCTCTCTCTCTCTCTCTCTCTCTCTCTCTCTCTCTCACTACAATTAAAGGAGATGCTCTCTCTATATATCTATCTATCTATCTATCTATCTCACTGCACTTAAAGGAGATGTGCTCTCTCTCTCGTAATCCAATTTTTACTTTCGCCTTTACATGGCAGAGACGCCATTTTCTCAGTTTTGCTCTGTGCGCTTATAGGATTCATTCTGTAGATGTGATCGTACACAGTATCTGCCACCGTCAAATAGTCCTTTGACATGACCTGGTCTGTTCAATTCTCTTATTTCTCAATAAAGCCCTGTCTTAAAAAATGTGTTACCAAAACAAAGGACTGGATATTAAGCAGCTAAAACATGAAATATAATACTATTTGTAATACGGGGAGTTTACTGAATATTTACTCAGTAAGTGATACACCTTTCTACGCCCTGGCAAACAGAGTAAAACCAGATCAAATGACTTCTGTGGGAACCGTCTGATCAGGATCGGTTCTATTTGCATATGGAAAAATAAAGCTTGTGCTTTGTCCAAATTTCTTGTGTTCACTTGCTTTTATAAAATCAATGTAACTGATATTCATAAATTAAAATATTAAAGATCTATTTTGTAATCAACAAAATGCAATAGGACTTTATTATGATCAGGACTAGTTGACACCTGTAGAGCTCTTGGGGTTTTATTCATATAAAAGAAAATGCATCACTGTCAATTCTAGTTTCAGTAACTACCACTAAACTTTTAAAACATCCATGGACATTATTGCAGTCTTCTCATCTCACTTCGTAATTATAATATAAACCGTGAAGAATCTATATAGTGAATATTATTTTTTACATTCATGCTTTTTTACTTAAAGGAAGTAAGCGTTGTTAGAATCTAATGTTTAGACACCCAGGTTTTTGTTTGATTTATTAAACCTGTTTAACTTCCTGTGTGTGAGAGTGTGATACGTTTAATGACACCTTGTCTTACCCAGTTGCTGGCTAAACGAAATCTTGCTGACATTGACAAGCAGCTTGGATCCAGATGATATGTCGAGTAACTCAGCGTCTCATCAGAATCCAACAAGCTGTTTGACACTCAGTCAATAGATCAGAATCCAAGCTGTTTGACACTCAGTCAAAAGTTTCTTAAAAAGTATTAACACATCGAAGTAAGTAAATGTTGTAAGAGATAAGAAATTGATCAGACATTAATTGTTTCAGCAGATATGATTAGTTAGAGTGCAATTGTGAAAAAAAGCTCATTTGAGTTCCATATTGTTCATTTATCACGGCTCAAGCAGTCAAGGTACCAGACCTGCTTTCTCTGTGGGACATCCTTTGTAAAACCTGTTTGTTTTACAATATACAGTGTAGCCCAATGTACGCGTGGAGACTTAACCCTTTACTTAACTATATCCTTCAAACAAATGTATAAACAAAGCAGACCCTGATCAGACGGCTCCTATAGGAGCCGTCTGATCAGGGTCTGCTCTGTTTGCTAATGGAATTTGGAAGATATGTTTCTTTACTTTCTAGAATGGATACAATGCTCCACCTTTCATATTTCATTATTTTGTCCATGAGTATTCATTTGGTATTGAAATTTGGAATAAATATAGAACAGGGAAATGGTTAAGACATGGGATTGCATATTGCAAGACGAAAGAGGTGAATCCTGTAACAATTTTGTCTTGCATTAAACAATCATGAGAATAGTTTAAAGGCTGCCATGGTTTTTCATTAACCCTTTATTTCATGAATATTCATGTTAGAAACAATTACATCATGAATATTAATATGAATTATTTAACGGTATAAGAACACATAAACGTTTTCACCATGGCATGTACTATATATACATGTATATAATCATATCTTTATTATTCACAAAACAAACAGAATAGACAATTTAGAATTTTTATTTTTCTACATTTCTTTTTCATAAAATAGTCACAGTAATAAACATTTTGGATCGTGAAGAGACTCGGTGTCTCATCTGGATCCAAACTGTTTGCATAGGTAATTACAGGTGCGACATTGGCAGCGAAAGAGTTAATTAAACAAAAGCTGACAGACAACATACATCGTATGATGCTGATGTTGTTCTTGTTGTGAAGTTGACAAGAAAGGAACACATCTGGTGTATATAAAAACTTTTTGTACCAACATCTTGCCTATGTCATCCATACAGAAGCAAAGAATCGTTATTTTTTAGATCAATAAATAAACTAAATAAAATAAAACAATAGCTTAAAAACAAAAGTGGGTTTTTTTTGCTTTTATATATTTATGTTTAACCATTGAAGAAACACTTTAAATTCAAACGAGACGCCAAATTATTCGACGCTTCACCAGCATCCAGGCTGATTGCCATTTCCGAACCGTAATTCCGAAAACAAAATTCAGATTTTAAGAAGACCTAAAATATATTCACCTTTAAAATGTTAATATATGTTAAACGACTCACCAAATTGTCGACTTTTAAAAAATTGTCTACTTTCATTTTCATATATGATTTACCAATAGAACCTGTCTTCAGTGGTCAGTCAATTATTGAACACAGGAGTCTCAAAAAGCAGGTTTTTGCTTAATGCATGCAAAGAGTAATGCAGAAAGCTCCTAGCTTTCTGCATTACTTTTGTCCTGCATTAAGCTACCACCTACCTTACAGACCCATACTTATTTTGTTGATGGCCGCTTAACTATTTTGCTGTCAATGGCGCATCTGTGATTACTTATACAAACAGTTTGGATCTATATGAGACGCCGAGTAACTCGACGTCTTATCAGGATCCAAGCTGTGTGTAACTGTGACTGGTTTTTAACCCAGAAATGAAGAAAAACAAAAACAAGAGCTGTCCCCAGACAGCGCGCTCCACTTTCTTTAGTGACGGATAGTGTAGTGGAAGTCTAAGTCAGAAAGGGAAGATAACTATAGCAAAGTTAATTTAAGGTTACCTGCCCTTGTTAAATGGGTACCCCTTGTAATACCAAATATGAACCAAATATCGTTGAGGGTTTCTGAGAAAAGGACCTTAACAAAAAGGTTACTAACGCCGACGCCGACGAGAGGGTCATGACAATAGCTCCACTTTTTGAAAAAGTGGATCTAAAAAGTGAAAATTTAAGCAGACGACAAAAGTTGGCAGCGAAAGAGTTAAGGCATATTCTACTGTATAACAAGATAATCGAACAGTTAGGATCTAAACCAGACGGTGACGTATTTGACGTCTTATATGATTCCAGACCGTTAGCAAATGTAATCACGAACTGGTTCAGAGCATGTTAAAGGTTGAGCAACCAACCAACAATACATTCTGCAAGCCATGGCAGAAACTATAGACTCATATCTATATTCTGTCGTAAGCAAATAGAACAAACCCTGATCAGACGGCTCCTATATAGATATGGGTCTACTCTTTTTGCAAAGGCGTTGAAATACGTATTTATGGAGTAAAGGGTTAAAAGTATATGGAAATGTACTTTAGTAAATGTAAAGTGCTACTGAACCTTAGTGCTAAATTCAGCAACATCTGAACCCTAAATCCGCAGCAAAATAGTAAATGTCTACTCAAATAAAGACCTTCTACACGTATGACCATTCGATCAAGCTGTTGACAAACTACTGACACGGTGTCAAATAGGAAACTACTGACACGGTGTCAAATGGCTTGGGTCTTGATGAGATGCCAAACTACTCGGTGGCCCATCTGCCATAGGTCCGAGATATTTGCAAATGTGAAGTCAGTGGGGGAGGCGATGAATTGGAGCACGGTTAATGGAACAGATGTCTCTGTTCATGTCAGGTGGCTATCAACTCTAAAAAACAGCTCTTGTCAGATATACTTGTAGTAAATGAGTCTGACAGACAGCAGACAAAAGTGCAGCTTTCGTTTTTTAGACAAGAAAGGAAAAGATTGTTTTAGTTCCTGTTATGACATATACCAGGCTTAGGGTACGTACGCAATGCGTTTGTTATCTTTTCCCCATAATACATTTTTTGCACTAAACAAAATTACTTAAAATCTTGAGACTATACCATCAATATTCTTCAAATGTTCAGCATGTGGTATATGTATTGTTCTTTTATTTACTGATTAATTGTTATTTTAAATGCTCTGTTTGTCGAAAAATAGCTATATAAGCTAATATTATTATGTTCTACATAACCGACTCTAAATAAAGCTTCTTGTATCTTGCATGCTATATGAATGCAATCTACAATCACGTACAATGAGCTGTGGTATGTACCAATACTTAACGTTTTCTCCCATTTCTCCTCGTTAAAACAGTCAGTATATCAAGTATTCGTTTCCTTATTACCAAAGGTCCTCTGTTTGTGTGTTCAGCTTATCAATATTCATAAAACTCATTCCTTTCTACATTCTACATGAATATTCAACAGGTAAAGGGCTCATTGTATAATATAGATCTGGTTCTACAGTTTCTGCCAGAGCCACAACATCCTGTGTAAGTATGTCATCATCAAAATTTGGCTAATAAATATTCATTATGTCATTATTTCTTACGTGAATATCAAACAGGAAAAGAGTTTTGATAAATCAATGCGACTTTTAAGTAAAAAGATTGAAACGTTGGAAATCGTTTCAACTTCGTTCACACTGTTTCCTTTTTTGTCTTACACGATTAATAATGTTTGTGATTACCGGTATTTGCACTGTTTCAATATTGTTTCCAGACTTTCGGACTTCAAGGACATGGTTTTGTTTTGACAAAAACTATTGAATCAGATCTACATAAGCAAACAGAACAAACCCTGGGTGTACACTGATGACAAACGTGTAAACAAGTGTTTAGTAAACAAGTGTTTAGTAAACAAGTGTTAGTAAACAAGTGTGTAGTAAACAAGTGTTTACATAAGGAAAGGGCTTAAACATTCTCCCATCAACAGCAATCACAATTGTTTTACGTTTTAGTTACCCTCTATCAATATATATATATTATAGTACAGATGTACTTGTGTATAACAGTGATCACTATCAACACTTCCTACTTGATAGATTTCCCACATTGAATCTAATCAGCATAGATGTATTGACTAATACACGTGTGACTATAGATAGGATAGTACCACAAATAACAAATATCGCTTTGTTGCTTACAAAGACCGGCCACTACGCCAGAGACGTTGTGGTAGATTAGGTCAATGAGTTTTGGTATCCACCAGGATCTACAAACAAGTGCACTGTGACCTTTTCCGTTGACTACGGACCTGGGTCTTGCACGCGACACATTTTCGTGTTATTGTAAACATTTGTGCTAAGTCATCCATTATGCATGGCAAAGTAATGTCCCAGACACAAACAATACCATCATTGTTATTATATAGTGGAAATCAACAAAGTTCAAAGGGCACTGTGCTCTTGACATTTATGCTACGGACCTGGATCTTACACGCTACATACTGTCATGATGTGGTCAACACTTGTGCCAAGTGAATTGCAAACCGGCTCATGAATCATGAAGTTATTGACCCGACACGAAATGCTACGGATAGACGGGCGGAATGCTAGACACACGAACGGACACAATCGAACAGCCCTATAGTCCCAAAGGATCAGTGATCTTCTTTTCATTGAGACCAACCATGTTAGTGCCAAACATATATCCAGCTATTGAATATTAAAGATTTTCATGTGTATGACCATTTGTGACCTTGACCTTAGGCCATATTACCCTGACGTCATATACATTAAGAACAATAAAAGTACAAAAATGAGTCATGCAGGAAATACCACATACAGAACAAACACTCGCCCGAACAGCAACACAAGGAAACAGCAAATGTACATGGGTAGAAAAAACAACAAGAGACGCACAAAGACAAAACAAACATACAATAGGAGGAAGATGGAAGTACCGCCTTGGAACGGTCAGTGACAAAAGTCACCGGGGGTTTAAACCGGTTTATGGGCGCCCAACCTCACCCTTATTCCATCCCCATCCTAAAAGACAAACAGTGTAAATAAACGTATCCCCTCTCCGACTAATCTAATAATATTGCAAAATATGAACTATTGGTGTCAAAGGATTATCAATATTAAGTGTTGATGATATTTTCCCCATGACATTGACCTTTGATCCAATGACCCAAAATTCTCAATATGTTTCGCCATCCTGTCAATCATGAGGGCAAAAAACAGCATTACCCTCGATCTGCTTGCGTGGCATAAACTGTTATTTGGAATTATGAACTTTTTTACTTGTGAAAATACGTTTCCACTTTGAGGTGAAGTAAAGGTATAGAACTTATTTTTTACAAATGTGTGTGACATATTCGTATACGTACATGCGTGAGCAATTCGTACGGTCCTTTCACACATGTAACGAATTCGTATGTATGGAAATTACGGTTCAATAAACATCGTATGAAGAAAATTACGATTTAACACACTTCGTATGTATGAAAACAAGAGTGCAAGTGTGCACAATATACGCCCGACGAGGTTTTGTTCAACATAAACTGGGGTTAACGTATTTGCTAAATTCAAATTCTAAGTCCAATTTTGCGACCAGGTTTCAAGGTTTGTAAATAGGCATACTTTAACAAAAACCTTAACCAAAAATTCTAAATTAAAAAGTGCCATAATTGTGTCTAAATGCTTGACATGAAGATGAAGCTTTTGATGGTGAACAAATGTTTCAAGTTTAAAAGCTTTATCTGAAAGGATTATGTAAATAAGTGGACTTTAACCAAAACCTAAACCAAAACTTCCAAGCTAAAAAGCGTCATAATTATGTAAACATGTTAGACAGAGATATGATGTACTCTTGCCTACAGGTGAAGCTTGTGATGGTGAACAAGTGTTCCAAGTTTCAAAGCTTAATCTGAAAGGGTTATGTAAATAAGTGGACTTCAACCAGAACCTTAACCAACATTTCTAAGTTAAAAGGGGCATAATTCTGCCAAAATGTTGGACAGAGTTATGTACTCTTGCCTACAGGTAAAACTTGTGATGGTGAACAAATGTTCCAAGGTTAAAAGCTTTATCTCAAAGGGTTATGTAAATAAATGGACTTTAACAAAGCCTTAACCAAAAATTCTAAGTTAAAACGGGGAATGATTCTGTCAAAATGCTTGACAGAGTTATGTACTCTTGTCTACAGGTGAATATTGTGATGGTGAACAAGTGTTCCAAGTTTAAAGGCTTTATCTCAAAGGGTTATGTAAATAAATGGACATTAACAAAGCCTTAACCAAACATTCTAAGTTAAAAAGGGGCATAATTCGGTCAAAATGCTTGACAGAGTTATTTTCTCTTCCCTACAGATGAAGGTTGTGACGGTGAACAAGTGTTCCAAGTTTAAAAGCTTTATCTCAAAGGGTTATGTAAATAAATGGACTTTAACAAAGCCTTAACCAAAAATTCTAACTTAAAAAGGGGTATTATTCAGCCAAAATGCTTGACAGAGTTATTTACTCTTGCTTACAGGTGAAGGTTGTGACGGTGAACAAGTGTTCCAAGTTTCAAAGCTTTATCACAAAGTGTTATGTAAATAAGTGGACTTGTTCCACATAAATTGAGGTTAACATTTTTGCTAACGCATTTGCTAAACGCAAATTCTAAGTCCAATTAAGCGACCTTAACCTTGGATAAACGAGCCGGGACTTGGCAGGCTACTATAGCATGTCTAGATAAACATTGTGGTTAAATTTGGGAAGGATCCACCGCGCGGAACTTGAGTTAGAGATGTTACAGACAGACAGACCGGTTAACATTTTTACTAAATGCAAATTCTAAATCAAATTGTGTGACATTGACCTTGGATAAGCAAACCGGGACTTGGCAGGCTACTGTAGCATGTCTAGATAAACATTGTGGTTAAAATTGAGAAAGATCCTCAAGCGGAACTTGAGTTAGAGATGTTACAGACGGACAGACGGACAGACAGCCAGGCGGACAGACGGACAGACAGCGCCATTCCATAATACGTCCCGTTTTTTCAAACGGGCGTATAATAACGATTCAACTCACCCCGTATGTATGAAAATTACGATTCAACACCGTTTTGATCTACAACATTTTATCATGAGATTTAATAGATGGCTTCAAGGACTTCATGGGACTTTTAAGTCTTCACGCCATATGTTTGCAAACAGAGTAGACCCACAAGCCGTATGACCAGGACCTGCTCTGTTAGCTTTTGGGATGGTAATAAAGATTTAATTCTACAGTTTCTACCACGGCAAAAAAATACGTGTTTTCATGTACTATAATAAATATAATATAATTAATATGTATGATGCCACCATGTCTTATATGAATATTTATGAAGTAAGGGGCCAAACTGTGTTTCTGTCCGATTATACAGTTCCTCGCGATGAGGCTAATCCAAGCATGCAATGCAAATGTGATTGTACATCAACGAGTCTTCATGTACAGTTAAACCTCTCTCAGTGAGTACGTGTATCAATATCGGTCTTTAACACATTACCTCATAGGCTGTTTTTAGATACCTCTTTGAATAAATCTACCGAAAAGGAGCATTAACTAGAAAAAGGGATTTTTTAGAATTTTGTAGTTTGCAACCATTGTGATAAACAGAGCATTTGCTACTATAGGAGCAAATGCTCGATTTATCACAATGGTTTCACAAAGTGACTTTTACAGAGTCGTCAAGAGTCGTCGATATGGGGGAATGGGTTAAGATAAGTAGGAACAACTTGTCCATTTCCCTCAAATACATTATGTTTTGACACCTTTGCAATTAGAGCAGACCCAGAACAGACGGCTCCTAGGAGACGTCAGATCAGGGTCTGCTCTGTTTGTTTATGAACTAATATAGATCTGATTCTACAGTTTTTGAAATGGCAAAACAATCAATATTTCTATTACAAATATAACAAGAGCTATCACAGGAAAACGCGCTCGACTATTCTCAGAATTGTTAGCGTAAAAATGCTTGATAGTGGCCTGAAATGGTGTCCAATGATACTAGAAGCAAGTAATCAAAGTGTCAGTAAAATATCTTTAATAGTATTCAAGATGTAGGATCTCTTTGAAATCTTAAATGAAAAGAAAAACCTAAGTTAAAAAGGGTCATAATTTCTGTTAAATTGCTTGAAAGAGTTATGTACTCTTGCCTACAGATGAAGCTTGTAATGCTGAATAAGTGTTCCAAGTTTATAAGCTTTATCTCAAAGGGTTATGTAAATAAGTGGACTTTAACAAAAACCTTAACCGAAAATTCTAAGTTAAAAAGGGCCATAATTATGTCAAATTGCTTGACTGAGTTATGTACTCTTGCCTACAGATGAAGCTTGTGATGGTGAACAAGTGTTCCAAGTTTCAAAGCTTTATCTCAAAGGGTTATGTTAATTAGTGGACTTTAACAAAAACCTGAACCGAACATTCTAAGTTAAAAAGGGCCATAATTATGTCAAAATGATTGACAGAGTTATGTACTCTTGCCTGCAGATGAAGCTTGTGGTGGTGCACAAGTGTTCCAAATTTCAAAGCTTTATTCCAAAGGTTAAAGGCAAAAAGGGGACTTTAGGAAAACGCTCCCTAAGGAAAACGCTCCCTATGGAAAACGCTCCCTATGGAAAACGCTCCTTAAAGAAATGCTTCCTAAGGAGCTTTCTGCATGACCTTCACACTGCATTCAGCAGTCACCTGTCTAAAATATATGTTTGTTTTTTACTAAAAGTTTCATCAAGGTGTATAGGTTTTAAAGAGTATCCGTTTCCATTTCAGAAAATTACTTTGCCTTGAGAGCTGTTCAAGACTCTGCAAACAGTACATTCAGGAATAGTTCTTTGCGTTCAAAATACGGTGTATGAGCGATTTATTAACCCTCATCTCTCTGCAAAAAACAAAACAATGTACATGTCTGCTCAAATTGGAACTGGTGCATATTTGACTACTTCCGATTCGGTTAAGGTTTTGATAAACTAATATTGACCAAGTGTTCCACAGATTGGATCCTGATGAGAGGCCGAGTTACTCGGTGCCTCATCTGGATCCAAACTGTTTATACATGCGATTCAGGTCGCGGTTAGCGGGATTGTTTGTACATATACGCGCGCTTCTAAAGCAATGCTATCGTTACTTCTTTCGTGAATATTCATCAAGTAAAGCTTTTAACCATTTTCCTGTTTAACATTTCCCTGTTTAACCCATTCCCTGTTTAACCCTTTCCCTGTTCTGTGTTCATTCCAAATTTCAATATTGAATATTCATGGAAGGTGGAATATTGTAGCCATTTCAGAAAGTAAAGGAACATATCTTTCAAATTAAAATAGCAAACAGAGCAGACCCTGATCAGACGGCTCCTATAGGAGCCGTCTGATCTGGGTCTACTATATTTGCAAATGTGTGAAAACACGTTTAAATGAGTGGAAATGTTAAAAATACTGGATACTTTTCACAAAATGAAATGCTAAAGACGACACCATGGAATACCTACATGTATCCTGTCAAGGGCATTTAGGCCATACGCATGTTTCGAGTTTTGCTTTGAACCCTTTCCATAAATAGGCATTTCTATACCTTCGCAAACAGAGTACACCCAGACCAGACGGCTCCTATAGGAAGAGTCTGATCAGGGTCTGTTCTGTTTGCTTATGGTATAATATAGATATGATTCTACAACTTAAAATGTATGGCGTTTGCTAAAGTATCGTACAAACCAGACAGACGAACAGTCAAACAGACAGACGGGCCAAAAGTAATACGTCCCCGGATCTTGATCTTCGGTGTTAAAACCGTATGTAATAAAATGTTAGGAGTAGGTCTATTTAACGCTCATAATTCTGTAATCGAAACATTAACGCGCCTCTCAGTTGGTGTACACATTATTGGTTGCTCATATGCTATGCTTTTAAAGCCAATATAATTATCTAGTTTGGCACGAAATCGATGACAATCTGCAGTATTCATTTTTGTGACGTAGACGTGGGTTTACAGTGACAGGAATCCATTGTAATTCTTGGACTATCTACGTCACTTCACTGATGCAAATATATGCCATTGTGTCCTTATAGATTAACAATAAACGCATGAATGGTTTCCGCGTACTTAACCCGTTCCCCCCTACAGACATATTTGGACGCCTCTGTAAAAGTCACTTTTTGAAATGATTGTGATAAAAAGAGCACTGGCTCCATGGGAGCAAGTGCTCTATTTATCATATCGGTTTCAACACGATTCTAAAATGTTCTTTTTTCTAGCAAATGCTCCTTTTCAGTAGATATTTATTCAAAGAGGTTGGGTCTTAATGTAGTCTTGGAGGGAATTGCTTAACCCTCGTCTCCATAGATACGCCTTTTAATGCCCTTGCTAACGGGGAAACTCCAAATCAGGACCTGCTATTTTATAAAGATTCTATGCAATAATGTAGGGCTGATTCTGTTTCTGCAATTCACAAAATTCTGTGCTAATATACCACTTTGTAACTGTATCTGTCTATGTTAATTAAATATCAAGGGTTAACTGTGTCGCTGCCAGATGGGAGTAGGTGACAGTCTTTTGTAATATGAGACGTCGAGTAAGTGAACGTCTCACCAGGCTACAAACTGTTAGGTACATGTAGCATACAAACTGGGAAGCAGACACCAAATGATGCAGACGACAATGCATTACAGCTAAAGGGTTAAATTGGGCTGATTAAAATGCAATAGATACAAATATCTTAACCAGAGCAAAGCATAACATTTACACTGTTAACCCGAACAGGTACACCAACGTTCTATTTATATCATAGCATGTACATGTATATAACTGTGAATAATAATTTAAATTGTTTATATATATCTTTATATAATGCATACTTGATTTACGCGTACGAGTACTACAATGTAAAACAGAACAGGTGCAACTAAGTTCTATTTATAAAACATGTACATGCATACTGGAAAACATTAGAAACACATCACTTATTTCTTCAAATATTTTCCTTCAGTAGTAAGAAACTCAGCCTGTTAGGTTACATTATAACCCATGGTTTATCATTGCCAGCGAAATTCCGTGTAATCGAGCCATGTGGTATCCGGCACGGGGCGCATGTGCAACAAATGGAAAACATGCAAAATAACGCCAACAAGGTCGCAGGGTGTGTTTAAATTTTCATTAAGAAAGTCAGATAGACACACTTACTTTTACCATTGGAATTATGTTTCTAATGATTGTTAAAACAATGCCAGGACTAATACAATATTTAAGTAATCAAATTGGATTGTCGCAAGCAGGTACAATGTATTGATCAGTCAAAGGGGGTGTGCAAGGCGTTTTCGTGTACACCAATCGACTAATTTTCGCTTTCATCTGTGTTTTCTCGCTACGGGTAGTGTTGCTGATCGTCCCAGACCCGGTCAACCCCGTGTAACTAACCGACGTCAAGACAATTTCATACGTCAGCGTCATCAGCGATATCGGCTCACAACAGCAGTTTCCACTGTAAATTTGATACCAGGACGTCGCCGTAGGACTATCCATGCAAGGACAGCGACGAGACGGTTGAGAGATTATGGAATCCGTTGCAGAAGACCGTACAGGTGACCAATTTAAACTCAACGTCACAGACAAAACCGTGTACGCTGGGCTCATATGATACATAATCGACGCCCAAACTGGAATGATGTAAATTAGCCGATGAATCACGATTTTCCCTAAGTTTTGCAGATGACAGATTTCGTGTACACCGACGTCAACATGAACGTTACCATGACGCCTTTGTTGTAGAGCGTGGTCGGTTTAGTGGCGGTAGTATAATGGTTTGAGGATCAATTAACCAATTACCCCATAGGCTAGTTTTAGATACGACCTCTTTGAATAAATCTACCAAAAAAGAGCAACAAACCATTGTGATAAATAAAGCATTTGCTCCTATAGGAGCAAATGCTCTATTTATCACAATGGTTTCACAACGTGACTTACTGAGCCGTCAAAAGTCGTCAATATGAGGGAATGGGTTAATCATGATTTTCGTTCGGACCATGCTCTGATTCAAGATAATTTGACCGCGTAACGTTACATTAATGAAGTGCTTTGGCCTGTGCTCGTTCCACTGCTTCAACGTCACGACAACAACCGTCATTTGACAATGCTCATGCTCACAGTTCCCGTCTCACTCGGAATTACCTAGTGAACCATGGAATTGACGTTCTCGATTGGTCTGCGGTACCTCCCGATATGAACTGCATCGAACACAATGAGCTTGGACGTAGACTCGACGTCGTCCACAACAACCGAATAACGTCCGCGAGTTCTGGTTAGCACTGCAACAGGAATGCCAACGATTCAACGCTTAGTGAGGTCGATGGGACGACGTCTACAGACTGTAATAGCGAATAACGGGGCCATAACCGCTACTGATTTCAGAAAACTCTAAATCTGGACACTGTCTTTATGGCTCTACCACGGTCCAAGAATTATCAATTTTGTTGTGAACACCAAAAAATGTTTAGAAATACTTGAAATTCATTATATTATATTATAATGATCATATTTCATGCTGCAGTGTACCTATTACTGTGTATATATATCGGTCATGTGTTTCTAAAGTACGTCAGTATATATCGGTAAACAATAGTTGATATTGTTTATGCATATCCTTACTCTATAGTAGTTACACTTGATTTACAAGTACGAGCACTACACTGTTCAACAAAACAGTTGAAACAAAGTTCTATTTACATTACAAGTATATCGCTGAACAATAAGAGAAAATTATAATACATTTCCTTATACTGGTGGGCTGATTCACCCATTACATCATTTTCAATTTTACAAACAGAGTAGACACAGATCAGACTCTAGTCTACAGTTCGATTTCGAGCACTGAGCCTTGACAGCACTTATCTATTTATAGAAGTTACAACCATTCTAATTTATGGGTAAGTGGACAATGATTGTCACACGAAGCTCGTAGTAATTCTGGGTACTATATGCAGGTGGTAGCTTAATGCAGGACACAGGTTATGCAGAAAGCTCCTAGAGGAGCTTTCTGTATTACTTTTGTCCTGCATTAAGCAACCGCCTGCTTATAAAGACACCCATGTTTATTCATTAAATGGTCGCATTAGAGGGGTTCTACTGTATATGCTTATTACAGGTCTGTATAACCACAGCTAACTCCGGAACAAATACATGGTTTGTAACGCGTTTTACCTCCATGGGTGGACTCGTCCTAAAGGTCACAGCTCAAGGGTCAAAATCGAACTATACTTGCTTATATGATACTATAGATCTGACTCTACATTATATGTCTGTCATACTAGTATTAACCTGCATCCAGTTATCTTGGACTTGACTCGCATTTGCAAACAACTTGGATTCTGATGAGTCGAGTAACTAGGCGTCTCATCAGGATCCAAGCTGTTTGACACTTGGCAAATAATTTCTTAAAACGGTTGATCGAATCGGAGGTAGTCAAAATTACACCAGATCAAATTTTGAGCAGACATTATTTTTCGCAACTGGGCAAGGACAGCCGTTTTCCCGGTGTCCAAGAACTCAAAGGATTGTTTAACTGGGCCGAAGAATGAATTCTTAAAAACAAATCGATTAGAATCGGCTAGAATACCTTTTGTGACATGGGCTGGAGTGCCATTACCAAACTACGTCATATAACTGATGCAAATCTTCAACCATTTATCCCATATGTATTCATGTAAGAAATATTTGACATTATCAGTATCAATTGGCTAAATTTGCATAAAGGTCTGTGGACACATGTATTGTTCGTCATGACAGAATCTGTAGAATCAGATCTATATTAGTTCATCAGAAAAAAAGCAGACCTGATTCGACAGCTCCTACGTGGACCATCTGATCTGGGTCTACTCTGTTTGCAAATGCATCAAATAGTATTTCTTTTAGATAAAGGGTTAATCGATGCAAATCCTTACAGGGTTAGGGTTAGCCCTAAACCTTACAGATTGAAGATAAATGCGTGATTACCTTAACCCATAGCCTGCCAGTCACAACTATTGTTGCATTTGCAAACAGTGTAGACCCAGATGAGAGAGCTCCTATAAGAGCTCTCCCATCCGGGTCTGCACTGTTTGTCTTGGAAAATCCATGCCTGCATGTTTTATGCTTTTGCCTTGGAAATAATTTAAATATAATCCTGTATATTTTTGTAAAGATTTGCCTAATTAATATTCATAGATGGTATAATCATAAAAATATACATATGGCAGGCTAAGGGTTAATGCATGATTGATTCTAACTTCAATTAAAACCTTCAAGCAAAACTTTCATCTTACTGGAAGATGTCACCTGTTGTAAAAACGGAGATTTACACTGATTAGAAACAGAGATTTACATTGATTAGAAACAGAGATTTACACTGATTAGAACCATGGATTTACACTGATTAGAAAACATATTTACACTGATTAAAAACCAGAGATTTACACTGATTAGAAACAGGGATTTAGACTGATTAGAAACATGGATTTACACTGATTAGAAACAGGGATTTACGCTGATTAGAAAAAGGGATTTGCACTGATTAGAAAACCTATTTAGGAAGGCATCACTGTATATGTTTTGCTTTGATTAAGACAGAGAGGAGCGAATCCAGCACGGCAGTGGCATGAGTCAGTTGTACTAATATTTAACCGAGCATTAGTACCAGACACCGGTTGATAGTCTTAATTATTGTTCTGCCAAGTATTGTCGTCTGCAATAGTTGGCGTCTGCTTCATTCTTTTTAATCCTTTAACAACTCTTTTATTTCTCCACCTAGTCCTATGCTGTGACCACTCTTTATAATAGTGTATACGAGACAACATGGGGTTTGGTGGAGAAATGGAGATTTTAGTATCTGAGTAGGCACATTTACCTATTTTGCTCTGTGGCCAGAAATTACGAATATATGAAGTTTTAAGGTTGTGAAATATCATAGTAACCTGCAATTTTAAAAACCTCTACGACAGAGACGACAGAACGTTGGTAGACTATCACGACCACAATTAAGATATACCATTGTTGAACCGCAAATTTCACGCCACCCATTTTTCACACGTGTGAAATTTGCGGCCCCAATTTTCACATAATTTGTGAAAATTGCGTTTTGTTCCTATACCCCCCTTCAAAGCCCGACGCATTTTTCACATATGTGAAAAATGCGTCGAGACGATGTTCTAAAATATTCACTTCAAAACACGCGACCCATTTTTCACACGTGAGAATATATTGAAGTGGACAAATGTCTTAGGTCATTTCGGTTATAGACCAAGGTCGCAGGGATCGAAATGCCTGATTTGTATTACAATTCAGAAATTGATTTGGGTGCTTACTCAATATACTTATTTGATTAAAATATAATTATGGGTCACGTGGGAAAAACGTATTTGGAGTTCCTTGTTAATCCTTTAGCGTCCACATATTTAATATGCATTATGATTGTGTCTGCATTTGATGCCCCCGTGTTGGCGCACATCTTGTTGCCGCTGTACATAGTGTCGCCGGCGACCATCTCTGCTGAAACAAATGGAACATATTGTCGACGGCATTAATATGTGTCGAAGTTTTCGGCACATTTTAATGCTGAACTGCACAAATTGTCGCCGGCGACGGTTATGGTGCTGTTTAAGGGTATTTCTGCCGACAAAATATCGAACGCCTTTAACGACGAACAAATTGACGACAGAGAACATACATATGGATGAAACGACAAACAGCCGGACGGATATGTGATCCTGTCAAAACAGTTGACACAATACAGAGCTTTTGATTATCATTGGCACAATTACACTGTTGTATCGTAAACCACCGACTACTATAATTTTGATTTCCCGACAAACGACAATATGACAGTGGCGTAACCCTTGTGCACGTATTGTCGCCGGTGCCGACAACTTTGGCACATACTGTCGCCGGCGACAATATATGCCGCTTGTTTTGACATACATTGTTGCCGGCGACGATATGTACACCGTCGATAGTTCTTATAGTTTGACATCATTATGTTCCTTGTGAAAAGGATTATTTCAGTTACCATACTTCGTCTTTTACCTGTTTTTTTATCTTTACTTTAGCATTGTCGGAAATCGCAGGCCCACCGAAATTATTGTGTTTCGCAAACACATCTTGTTTGTGAGAATGCCGAATCTCTTGGGAGAAAAGAATGTGGATGTCAAACAATTTGAATCACAGATCTCACACCAAGTCACTCGGCATTTGACCTTAAACTGTTTGCAGACGTCATCAAGTCCATAACATCTTAAGGGATATGACTAAAAGTACTATAAAAATAAAAGCAATGCATAGATATTAGTTTAATGTTTAATTGTATGGACACTGTGTCACAATGTAAAGTACTAATAAAAATCCAATAGAGCGATCGACTAACGAAGTGACATGCAGCGACTCTCATTACCTCGAAATCATCTGAACCCTTGATTATATTTTCGAAATTGGCGATGGGCGGTTTTTCAATAAACAATAAGACAACAAATGCACATATGATGTTTTCCTTGTGTAAAATGAATACGGGCATCGAAAGCAGTACGGAACCAAGTGAGACGCCGATTCGATGTAAGCAAGAGTTCGACTTATTCCAGTTCGAAGTAACGTGAGTCAACTGCACATAATGCATCAAAACTTAACCCTTATCACTCTGATTTAATATTCGTCAGCCCAAAATCACGGCTACTCATATTTCGAATATCAACTGATTTGCTCAATTTTAGGAAGCTATTGGCTGGGTATTAAGCAGCAAATGAGACCAAGGTTACTTGGCGTCTCATCTGCAGTAAAGCGGCACGGTCGCACTTAGCGTGATAAAGGTTAAAATATTATTTTCAAAATACATGTAAAATGAAATCTGCCCACAACGATTATTCAAATGAACAAAAGTAATGCAGAACGTTCATGGCCCCCATGTTCTGCAATAGTTCCGACCTGTACCAAGCGGTCACCTGTCTAATAAGGCTCATTTACAGTACTGTGAACGTGTTTGTCGTCATGACTACTTAATCCTGACGAATGCATATTCTCTGCAACAAGTTTGACACAAAATTTGGATGGTTCACCTTTCCTTCAAAGTTTAGTTAGTTCAAACATATTTATTTCCACTTTGAATACATGTAACAGTATGATATGACAATAACGGTGATAATATGAAATAGGTCGAAATGGATCGAACCGAAAGCACATATGCTTATTCGGGTTCTTTTATTTTATATATTCGGTAATTGGATAATTCCTTATATCATAATTTGTGTCACCATATACTACAGTACAGTCGACACTCATTAGCTTGAACTCTTTGCGAACTTCAATATAAGTTCGACTTAAAAGAACTCCATGATAAATGATGTTTCAACACGCAATGCACGGGTACCGCATTACTTTTTAAAATTTCTTTTTGGTCAAATACACATGCTTCATTTGCATTGTTGAAAATGAAAACAGAATCCCAAGCAGTTTATATACAGACCAGACGCCGAGTAGCTCTGTATCTGGTCTGGATCAGAATTGCTTGCAATTCAAATAACAGCTCAATTTGCAGTGACTTTCGTGGATTTCGGCATAAGCAGAAGTTCGACTGACCCAAATTCGAGATAACGAGGGTCGACTCAGGGGATATTACTGTCATAAATATAATTCAGGGACAAAGCTACCCTATCCGATACTAATTCAATGTCCTGATGTCTGTTTAAGATCTCTCGTATCAACAATAGCAAAACCATCTATTGACATATATGTGAAAAATGCGTTGGTATTAGTAGGTCTTCAAAAAATGGGGTTAAAGTGCTACCGCATTTTTCACAGCAGGGTTTTGTGAAAAATGGGGCCCCAATTTTCACATGTGTGAAAAATGGGGCCGCAAATTTCACGCGTGTGAAAAATGCGTCAACCCATTTTTCACACGTGTGAAATTTGCGGCCCCATTTTTCACATAATTTGTGAAAATTGCGTTTTGCTCCTATACCCCCTTCAAAGCCTGACGTATGTGAAAAATGCGTCGAGAAGATGTGCTCAAATATTCACTTCAAAACACGCGACGCATTTTTCACTCTTGAGAATATATTGAAGTTGACCAATTTCTTTGGTCATTTCGGTTATAGATCAAGGTCGCAGGAAACGAAATGCCAGATTTGTAGTACAACTCAGAAGTTGATTTGGGTGCTTGCTCAACATACTTATTTGATTAAAATATAATTATGGGTCACATGAAGAAAACGTATTTGGAGTTCCTTGTTAATCCTTTAGTGTCCACATATTTGATATGCATTTGATGTCCATGTGTTGCGGCACATATTGCCGCTGTACATATTTTCGACGGCGACCATCTCTGCTGAAACAGATGGAACATATTGTCGCCGGCGTTAATATGTCCCGAAGTTTTCGGCACATATTACTGCTGAAATGCACAAATTGTCGCCGGCGACAATATGTGACGAAGGTTATGGTGCTTTTGAGGGTATTTTTGGCGACAATTTGTCAAACGACTTTAACGACGAACAAGTTGGCGACAGAGAACATACATATGGATAAAACAACAGGCAAACAGCCGGGCGGATATGTAATCCTGTCAAAGCAGTTGACACAATACACAGCTTTTGATTATCATTGGCGCTATTACACTGTTGTGTCGTAAACCACCGAATACTATAATTTTGATTTCCCGACAAACGAGTCGAACGACAATATGACAATGGCGCAACCCTTGAGCACATATTGTCGCCGATGCCGACAACTTCCGTACATACTGTCGCCGGCGACAATATGTGCCACTTTTTTCGGCATATATTGTTGCTGGCGACGATATATACACCGTCGACAACATGTGCTGCAACACCCGGGATATCGAATATCTGGGAAATTTTGTCCCGATTGGCTGATTGTCTGTCGCTCTGGTCATAAATCTAGAACCGTTTGCATAGTGGGTGTGTACATTTCTTACGACCTTTTTTACAGTACGTAGCGTACATTATGCGTATATCTATCGTGCGTTAATCGTATATCATGTGTATATCTTTCGTGCGAATATGTTATATATCTCATGGTTAATATAAGGGGTACTATTTCCATTTTATGGGATATTTGATTAATACTTTATGTAATATATGTATTACATGTATCTAATGAAAGAAAGAGTTGTTCTTTACTTAAGGTAATGATAATGCAAGGAATCGTTTCTAGCGTATCGTATAGTGTACGTATATGTATAGTACGTAAATAGTATATCATACGTGATAATATCGTATATTGTGACAACAAATATGCTCACATATGTTGTATTGGACTTGACACGCCATCTTTCGGCAATAATTTGAGAGCGGAGGAAAAATTCTTTCTCCGACTCTGCACTATGTTTCCAGATAACAACTTTGTTTTAAAAGAGATCAACGCAGACATGTAAACCGAAAGAAGACGTTTATTTTAGAATGTTCAACAATTTAGGAAAACCATTGAAGAAAAATGCCCGCATTGATTGTTCTGAAAATCCTTATATCCTTTCGACTCATGTAGCGTAATAAAACGTATTGGCGATGTTGGCGTTCCATAACTTGGATCTATATGAAGCAAATTATTTGAATAGTTAGGGTTATAATGAATCTATGCCAGTCTGTAAAGTGGGCCAGTATGATGGTCGTAGGTATATAAATGGGCGTTTTATCAGCTGCCAAAATCGGCTCAGACACGGGGTTTTTCGGCCCAAAAATAACGCACGCTACCTCCGCTACCTCACGTGTGATGACTGTTATGGTGCACCATACATTTGCAGCATCAAACCAATCGCATTATTCATTAGATCTAATGGCAATAGACACGAGGCGCAAAAACATGACACCAAAATGTGCCAAAAATTGGCTTCGTTTTTTTTCGAACAGTGAGTCATGACCTTTTATGACCTTCTATAAATATACGCGTACTGCCTATCCGGTTGTGCTTATCTGGTACCGAAACAATAACACAAGCAACGTTGTTTAAAGTTGTCACCCTCACGTACTGCCAGTTAATTGGCTTTAGTCTGACAGTACAATGAGAGTTTACTGAAAGTAAGTTGACACATCACTGAGAGTGAACAGACAGTAACCTGACAATCCAATGATGGAAAATATCATACTTATTACATTGTTTTGTATAATGATGATAATAATGATAATAATAATAATAATAATATTCATAATAATAATAATAATAATAATAATAATAATTTATTTCGCCACATCACAGCATTTCAAAACAAGAGGGCCAGAATAGCCATGAAGCGCTCACCAGACAATCAGAGGAGAAGATTTTCAAAATTTTCACTATATGTTTCTATTGAAAGCTGGCTACTCCTGGGGCAGAGCCATTTTTGACCACAGGGGCAGAATTTATATAACATTTGTAAAGGACGTGAACATGAAGCAATGTGCCAAATATGAAAGGTATGAACCTTCCAGTTTCAGAGAAGATTTTCAATGTTTTTACAATATATTTCTATTGAAAACTGACAGCCCCTCAGGTGGGGACAATTTTAACCACAGGGGCATAATTTTAAACAAGACCATACAAAGTTCCGACTAAAGGCGATCAACTGTTCTTCTGAACGGATATGTGTACCCTAGCATTCCAAACTGATTTTTTGCATTTGAATATTATTATAAATTATTACATAATAATTTCATATTCACAAGTTTAACTTAATAGTTTCAAGTAATACAATTTCATGTTAAAAATATTTCATAATTTATTTAAAACCTTTAATTTGGCATTCTTGAGTCTTTAAATGATTTACCCTTCTTCTGAACTGCAGGGCAGGTTATAATAATATCATAATGCCAATCGCTAGTATTAATTAACCCTTCCCTCATATAAACGTGTTTTCACACATTAGAAAACAGAGTAGGCCCAGATCAGATGCCTCCTATAGGAGCCATCTGATCAGGGCCTGCTCTGTTTGTTAATGGAATTTGATACATATGTTCCTTAAGATTCTAAACTGGCTACAATGTTCCACCTACTATATTTCATTATAATTATTTTGTAGATGAATATTCAGTAGGTTGTGAAATTTGAAAAAAAAATGGCTACAATGTTCCACCTTCCATACTTCATTTTTACTATTTTGTTCATGAATATGCAGTAGGCATTCAAATTAATAATAAACATAGAACAGGCAAAGGGTCAAGACAGAGCTCCAGCACCAGATACAGGTGCACTAAAATAGCCACTGGTCATCTCTCTCTACTGCTTGACTGGATGACCGATTTATGAATAATGAGAAGATGCTTAAAAACGCAGTCAGCTATAAGTTTGCTAGAAAGCTGTCCACCCTGGGATGTAGCCCATTTTGACCACAGGAGCATAATTTATATAACTTTTGTAGAGGACCTGAACATGATGCTATGTGCCAAATATGAAAGCTGAGAACCTTCCTGTTTCAGAGGAGATGATATTCAAAGTTTTCACTATATGTTACTATAGAAAACAATGCACCCCTGGGGCGGGGCCAATTTTGACCCAAGGGACATAATTTATATAACTTTTGTAGAGGACCTACAGATGATGATATGTGCCAAAGATGAAAGCTGAGACCCCTGTAGATTCAGAGGAGAATAATTTTAAAAGCTCAAATTGTTGACGACGAACGACGCACGACGCACGCCGGCGGACGACGGACATTAGGCAATCACAAAAGCTCACCCTGAGCACTTTGTGCTCTGGTGAGCTAAAATACCATCTTCATTAATTCATTAGTAAGACATATTACTAAAAGCTATTCTACCGTAGACTGTCAGTTTACTCTAATTTAACCTTGTTTTCATTTCAGTATACTCTCAGTTTATTCTCAGTGCCCTGTCATATTTTATATATGTATATTTACAAAACATTCTTATCATATACGTCGTTTTTAATTTCGGTAATTGGATAATTCCTTAAATCATAATTTCTGTTACCATATACTAAAGTACAGTCGACACTCATTAGCTTGAACTATTTGCGAACATCAATATTAGTTCGACTTTAAAGAACTCTGAGATAAATGATCTTTCTACACACAATACACGGGTACCGCATTACTTTTTAAAATTTCTTTTTGGTCAAATACACATGCTTCATTTGCATTGTTGAAAATGAAAACAGAATCCCAAGCAGTTTATTTACAGACCAGACGCCGAGTAGCTCTGTATCTGGTCTGGATCGGAATTGCTTGCAATTCAAATAACATCTCAATTTGCAGTGACTTTCGTGGAGTTCGGCATAAGCAGAAGTTCGACTGACCCAAGTTCGAGATAACGAGGGTCGACTCAGGGGATATTACTGTCATAAATATAATTCAGGGACAAAGCTACCCTATCCGATACTAATTATATGTCCTGATGTCTGTTTAAGATCTCTCATATCAACAATAGCAAAACCATCTATTGACATATATGTGAAAAATGCGTTGGTATTAGTAGGTCTTCAAAGTGCTACCGCATTTTTCACAGCAGGGTTTTGTGAAAAATGGGGCCCCGGGGCCGCAAATTTCACGCGTGTGAAAAATGCGTCAACCCATTTTTCACACGTGTGAAAATTGGGTGGCGTGAAATTTGCGGTTCAACATACCATATATTTGAGAAGGTCAATATTCTCTTCTCTCCTGTAATATCCTGCGCCTTGGGGAAATCACACGTCAAGTGTCAACCCCCACTTGTCCCAATAGACCACATACTGGTCACTAATATCACAGCGTCAGGCAAACAGCTAATTCCATATAATTAATTAAATTATACAATAATTGTAGAATATATAGAGGCGGGTTAACCCTTTACACCATGAATATTCATCTAAGAAATAATGGCATCATGAATATTAATAAGATAAAGACACAGGAATTGGACACAGGAAGTTTGTCCTAGGCAGAAACTGTAGAATCATATCTATTTTATATCATAGGCAAACAGAGCAGACCCTGAGCAGACCCTCATGCAGGAGCCGTCTGATCTGGGACTACTCCATTTTGCAAATGAAATAGAAAGGTTCATTTATGGAGTAAAGGGTTAATTATTAACTGGATATGATACCTGACGTATTTGCAAATAGAGTAGACCCAGACAAGACGGTTCCTATAAGATGTTAGTGTCTGCAGTGTTGGATTATGGGATAATATACGAGTTATAGTCTAAGACCTGATTCTACAGTTTCTGCTATGTTCTAAACACCCTATGTTCAAAACTGATATTTTATTTATGACGTCATTATTTCTTACATGAATATTGATATTTATGAGGTCATTATTCCTTACATGATCGAATATTCGAGGTTTTACTGTACTTCTTTTATGTGGTCGATGTGTAGAGATATTATTGTATGATCCACCATGTGGGGAAACATTCAATACTCAACATGTACCTTTTTAACCCTTTCCTCCATAAATACGCCTTTCTATGCCTCTGAAGTAACTACGTCTTGAAACCATTGTCATAAATAGAGCATTTGCTCCTATACGAGCAAATGCTCTATCTATCACAATGGTTTCAAACAACAAAATTCTAAACTTTTACTTTTCTCTAGTAAATGCTCCTTTTGGGTAGATTTATTCAAAGAGTGTGTATCTGAAAATAGCATATGAGGTAACGGGTTAATACAAGAAGAAAGTTGGGCATAAGCGCTTTAATTAATGAATATTCATGTAAGGCAATGGGTTAAAGCAGCGTACAGATGTACAGATAAGATGCGTAAATTAAAACATTTTCAAGAATTTTCTTTATTTCTCCATCATACCCTTCATTTTGACCACTCTTAGGCTCGTCTCGAAGAGATGAGATTTCTGCACGACTTCCACATTGCATTAAGCTGACACTTGGCTTAAAGATCCATACTTTTATTAAAGCTTTGCCCGTTCAGAGATTTTTCTGCATTATTTTAGAAATGGATAATAGTTGATTTTCTCAAGACGCCACATTTGAAACAAGAACCTGGGTTGGATCTACACAGTTTGAAATTAGGTAGTTGTTCTTAGACAACGCTCATATCACTAGGTTGATAGGTTTAAAAGTTCAAGAACGATGTGAATGCACAATGTTTTATCAGATGTTTGTATACATATACAAAGTTGAAAACTTGACAAAACAGGATGAGTTGATACATGTTTCATACGTTATTACACGTATGGGCCTAGATATATTTATGAAAACATCCTTTAACCCATTCCCTCATATTGACGACTTTTGACGACTCTGTAGAAGTCACTTTGTGAAACCATTGTGATAAATTGAGCATTTGCTCCTAAAGGAGCAAATGCCCTATTTATCAAAATAGTTTCAAACTAAAAAATTCTAAAAAAGGCGGCGTCTGATCTGGGACTGCACTATTTGTCGTGGCGCATTTATGCGACATTGGCGGTGAAAGGGTTAAAGTTATTCCAATTGATATTCAAGATATCATTATTTATGGCAAATAAATATTCACGGAGTAAAGGGTTATAGGAAGGTCAAAACATAGAATTTGGAGGAGAAATAAAGGAGATATTCTTGAAAATAAATTGTTTAATTTGCGCATATCTATGACTAGAAAACATTGTCATTTCAAATGCATTGTTGTCAATCAGGAAAGAAGACACCCTACATTGGATAACGGATATTTTACTGTGGTTTGTAAGACGCATTGGACTGTCAACAGAGAGATGCATCTGATTTTAATTCTCTATTGATAGAAACGAATGCATTTGCAAGCAAATTAGACCAAGATCAGACGGCTCCTACTGTCCCAATGGAGCCGTGTGCAGTAGACGTCTGATCAGGGTCTCCTCTGTTTGCTCGCTGAATTATATAGGTTTGATTCTATAGTTTCTATACTTCAGTCAAACATCCCTGTGTTCATGTGTCACATACAAAATAATCAAATTAACCCATTCCCTGATATTGACGACTTTTGACGACTCTGTAAAAGTCACTTTGTGAAACCATTGTGATAAATAGAGCATTTGTTCCTATGGGAGCAAATGCTCTATTTATCACAATGGTTTCAAACTTAAAGCGGTTGTATCTAAAAATAGCCTATGAGGTAATGGGTTAATGTCATTATTACTTACATGCTTGATCATGGAGTAAAGGGTTGACTGGATATATATGGCTTTCAATGACCCCTTATTCCATTGCTTTCAATGACCCCTAATTCCATTGCTAAAGTGTGTTAGTAGGCCTACATGTCCTCCATCTAACATATACAGAGAAGAATGTTGAGTGCCTAATGTACTTTTTGACAAGTGCTTTCAGATATGGTTTATGTATTAATTTCCGTTTTAGCCATCCACTCCATGAATATTCATGTTAGACTCAAACTACTGTGACCATTAATTAACTAATTATCTTATATTGCTATATATAACATGAATATATGTCTATGTTAAATGTTATAGAATCAGATCTAAGATATCCTATACACAAATAGAACAGACCCAGATCAGACTGGGGCACCTCTGCAAAGTTGTCAAAATGTGTCCCTGTGGAATAAAGGGTTAGAAATGACAATACTAGTTTTCTTTTCGTTTCTCCATCTTTCTTGTTTGTTACACTTATCCGAATGTCTTTTATATTTAATAGCAATATAATCAGTGTCTTAAACCTTTACTCCGTGAATAATTATGAAAGAAATAATACATACATGTACAGTTGAACTTCGATATTTCGAACTTCAAAGGACTATATAAATTAGTTCGAGATAACAGAAGTTCGAGTTATCCGATTTCTGAAATGAGCAAATTTCTCAGATTCACAACTTAATGCAGCTCTACAGTAATGCTGAGCGCTCCTGTTGGAGCTTTTAGCATTACTGTAGACCTGCATTCAGCTGTAAACTGTGTTTCTAGATATGCGTAGTGCTACATTTTAGAGCATTTCTGTATTGTAAGATTTTGGAAGGACAGACCTTTTAGTTCGAGTTATCCCGAAGTTCGTGTTATCCGAGTTCGAGATATCGAAGTTCAGCTGTATATATCTATTTCCTCAATATTTGTATGAATATGAATTAGCTTAATTTATAATGGCGTATGAACAAGAAATATGTACACGCTGGTCAAAACTGTAGAGTCCGATTTTCATAATTCAATAAGCAAACAGGACATACCCTGATCAGACGGCTCCTGTTGTTTGTAAAGGCATAGAAAGGTGTATCTATGGAGTAAATGGTGATCACATTATATACAGTAAAACCTCTCTATAACGGCCTCTAAATTGAGTTAATTAGCTGGTATTTATAGCAGGTGGGTGCTTAAAGCAAGGTCCTATAGGAGCGTTCTGTTTTACTTTCATCTTGCTTTAAGCAACCGCCTGCCTTTAACACGGAATATTTGATGTAATTTGGTGGCCGTTATAGAGATGTTTTGCTGTAGTTTGCTAGAGAAATGCGAATACTTGTATTTTTAAATAAGTCCCTTATCTTTGGCTCTATATAACTACAGCTACGTGTCGAATACATGTAAACTAAATATATGTTAAATAATTACTCCTTAATGTCGCCACCAAACCCAATAGTGTGACCACTTTTTTAATCTATCGCCAAACCCTATAGTGTGACTACTGTTTTAATCTATCGCCAAACCCTATACTGTGACTACTCTTTTGAAGCTATCACCAAACCCTATATTATGACAACTGTTTTAATCTATCGCCAAACCCTATAGTGTGACCACTGTTTTAATCCAACGCCAAATCCTATAGTGTGACCACTCTTTTGATTCTATCACCAACCTCTATAGTGTGACCAGTTTTAATATGTCGCCAAACCTTGTAGTGTGACCACTGTTTAAACCATCGCCAAACCCTATAGTGTGACCACTCTTTTGATTCTATCACCAACCTCTATAGTGTGACCGCTTTTATTTTTAATCTATCTTGGAGACTAGTCTAAAAAATGGTTAAAACATAAGATTGTTATAGAGAAATGACGATACTGGTATTTGAATTGCGCCTTTTGTCTATAACCGTGTTTTACAGCATGTTGAGTATATGTAGATTAAACATATTTTCAACTATGATTTCTGTTTTCTCCATCAAATCCCTTGTTGTGAACACCCTTTAGAATCGTCTCAAAGAGACAGTTCTAAAGAGTGGTCTTAACATAGGGTTTGATGGGAAAATACCGATATTAGTATCTGATGGGAAAATACCGATATTAGTATCTGATGGGAAAATACCGATATTAGTATCTGATGGGAAAATACCGATATTAGTATCTGATGGGAAAATACCGATATTAGTATTTTACGGGATAATAAAGATAATAATATTTGAAACACCGACTAGGAATTTGATTAGTTACTAGGTTGCGAAGGTTTAACATGTGTATGGTAACGTTTGTATGTCATGCATGTAGATACAATCAGCTTTACTACTTGTGCGATTTCGTGTCGATAGTATATACTCCAAGTGACTCTTAAAACCTTTGAATGCGGAGAATGAGTATGCAGGCATTTACAAACAGAGCAGACCTAGATCAGAGTGATCCTATAGAGGAACTCCTATAAAGGAGTCATCTAATCAGGGGCTGCACTGTTTGTCATTCAAAATCCTCTGGAATATTAAAGATGTTTATACTCAATGAACTCTGTTGTTAACCCATTACCACATAGCCTATTTTTAGATACATCTTTGAATTAATCTACCGAAAAGGAGCATTAATTAGAGAAAAGAAAAAATGTGTAGTTTGAAACCATTGTGATAAATAGAGCATTAGCTCCTATAGGAGCAAATGTTCTTTGTCACAATGGTTTCACAAAGTGACTATTATAGAGTTGTCAAAAGTCGGTTATATGAGGGAAAGGGTTAAACACTGATCGGCTATTTACCATTGAATATTTAGCATTCCATAGATACATTTACGGCGTTCTTTATGAACACTGAACACATCGACAGTTTAGTACATGAACTTATAAGATGTTTGATATCATTTGCAAACAGTTTGAATCCAGATGATATGCCGAGTAACTCGGCATCTCATCACAACCCAAACTGTTTGACTCTCAATGTGTAAATTTAGGAGAGAAATGAATAGATGGGCTAGGTATCAAAAATTATATTAAATATCGCCAGATATTGACTCTTGGCATGCAAGCATGCAGTCAGTATCTATTACCTGTGAAAACAAATTAGGTTCAGACGAGACGCCGAGTGACTGGGCACCGAGAGACACGGCGTCTCGTCAGGATCAAATCTGTTTCACACTCTTGCTGCATTGTTGAACAGAAATAAACAAAAAAATAAATTCAGAATACCAGCTGACAAAATGTTTTGTTAAAACAATTTTTGATATATAAAAAGAAAGGGAACGGGTTTACAATTATACATTTGCAATAAACCCTCGATGACTACATGTAACGTGTTCCTATCTCAAAGGCCAAGACTAAGAATTAATTTTCTTTCACTCTTTACATAATAGGCAGGTATGTAGATCAGATACGCCCTTATCTGTCTAAATCCTTTAGTTCTACGCCAAACGCCATCTTGTTGCAATTCATTTATATCGCCTCTCCGAGGTGATTCTAATGAATTATAGCAAGATGAAGTTTGGCGCAGCAATATTTTACCCTTTTCCTATTCTGTTTTTTTTTCTTCAAATTTTCAATACCTACTGAATATTCATGACCAAAGTAGTTATAATGAAATATGGAAAGTGGAAAGTTGTAGCCATTTAAGAAAGAGAAGAAACAGCTCTTTCAAATTCCATAAGCAAACAGAGCAGACCCTGATCAGACCGCTCCTCTAGGAAACGTCTGATCTTGGTCTTCTCGTTTTGCAAATGCGTGAAAAGGCGTTTATATGAAGGAAAGGGTTAATCAGATTTTCTGAATACGCTTCAAACGCTTTTCCTACAGTTTAACCCTTTCGGCACCAAATTTCTAATTGTCGTCTGCAATCATTCAGTAAAACAAAGATATGAGATAAATAAGTGCAACTTTCATAGGAATAAAGAACATATATAGAAATAGCGATTGAGACAGATATTGAAGTCCCTGATCAGACGCCGTCTTGAAAAGGCGGCGTCTGATCTGTGACTGCACTATTTGTCGTGGTGCAAATACGAATGTGGCGGTGAAAGGGTTAAGCTATGGCCTACTTTGTTCATAGTGTAATTATAACAATTCAGCAGATATAATTATTTAAATTTATTTACGTGAATATGCATCAAGTAAAAGAGTACATATTGCTTTAGAGAGGTTCATTCCGTTTAGCTTTGAATTAAATTTCAGACTCAGAATATAACTAGTAAACTGCCATTGTCTGCCGTCTGTAACTTAACTAAGTTCGTCACCAGTTCCAATTATCAGTTATGAATATTATTCATTTTTGGTTTCAGAAAATATAGCCATATCGAGGGCCGAGTTACTCGGCGTCAAATCTGGGTCCGAGCTGTTTGCAAAGGTGACCCAAGATTCATTACTGGCAGCTAAAGAGTTAATGGAAAACATCACACAGAAATTCCATCCTCAATAGATTTTAATGCGAATAAAATTCTCATTTCTAAGTTTCAGAAACATGGATGAGACATTTGTTCCTAATCCCAGTGTTATAGAAAATTCCACTTGCAGATAAATTGTACTGACAAACAGTTCAATGGGATGGGAAGACACATTCTCACGGTTAAGAAAACCGTTCAATAAATAACTACAGGAAATGATTAGTCTACGTTACAATGTCCGGAACGATGCGAACATTTCACGAAAACAAGGGAAGAGAACAACTTTGATATTAAACCATTTGTACCCACTGTCCCTTAAACTATAGAGGCAAACAGTGTAGACCCAGATCAGAGAGCTCATTACTATGATAGTCAGATACAATTAAACTTCTCTTACTAAGCTAGTGTGCTATATAAGTATTTCTTACCTAGGCACTTACTACTGTGACCAGATACAGTAAAACTCTCTTACCTAGACACTGTGTCATTAGATACAGTAGAACCTCCCATACCCAGGCACTATATCATAAGATACAGTAAAATGCCCGTACCCAGGTACTATATCATAAGATACAGTAAAATGCCCGTACCCAGGTACTATATCATAAGATACAGTAAAATGCCCGTACCCAGGTACTATATCATAAGATACAGTAAAATGCCCGTACCCAGGTACTATATCATAAGATACAGTAAAATGCCCGTACCCAGGTACTATATCATAAGATACAGTAAAATGCCCGTACCCAGGTACTATTTCATAAGATACAGTAAAATGCCCGTACCCAGGTACTATATCATAAGATACAGTAAAATGCCCGTACCCAGGTACTATATCATAAGATACAGTAAAATGCCCGTACCCAGGTACTATATCTTAAGATACTGTAAAACCTCCTATACCCAGACACTATATCATAAAATATAGTAAAACCTCACATACCCAGTCGCTATATCATAAAATATAGTAAAACCGCACATACCCAGTCACTATATCATAAAATATAGTAAAACCTCACATACCCAGTCGCTATATTATAAAATATAGTAAAACCTCCCGTACCTAAATACTGTATCTTAGGATACAGTTAAACATCCCGTACCCAGGCATTGTATCATAAGATATGTAGTAAAAACCTCCCGTACCTAGACACTGTATCATAAGACACAGTAAAACCTCCCATACCCAGGCACTGTATCATAAATATGTAGTAAAAACCTCTCGTACCTAGACACTGTATTATAAGATACAGTAAAACCTGCCGTACCAGACACTGTATCATAAGATACAGTAAAAACCTCCCATACCAGACACTATATCATAAGATACAGTAACCCCATACCCAGACACTGTATCAGAATAGACAGTTAAACTTCTCGTACCCAGGTACTGTATCATAAGATACAGTAAAACCTCCCGTACCCAGACATTGTATCAGAAGATACAGTTAAAAAGTGTATTCTTATTATGAAATGTTAGATCCTTGGTAACTTAAAAAGTACAAAATATTAGTCCTTCTAGTGTCCAAGGCCGAGGCGTTTTGCCTTAGTCCCTATTAAAATGACGAAAACTAGTTTAGATGGTTCTACTGAAGATATTAAAAGCGTAAATCGGAGATTGATGTGGCAAAATTACTCAATTTTTTTCACGAAACGCGTAAGCATGCTCAAACATTAAGTACTAATACTACGTAAAATTTATTAAATTATCTTAGATTTCTACTTAACATTATTTAACGCTTATTTTTTGTCTTAGTCAAAAACTCTAGGACAGGAAATCTGGTGTGAAACTAGCTCATTTTCCCATACATTCCAGCGATTGATTTATCGTCTAAACAAAATTTAAGATGTAAAACAGTGATATGTATATTTTCATAAAACCATTAATTTTATATATAAAAAGGTGTTGATAGCAATGCTTTAGCATGCTTAGGTGCTTGGTGAATTTATTTATTCAGTAATTTTGCAAAATTTATGACAACCGATGACAACCAGGGTCCATGCTTATAAAGCTTTTAGTTGAGTCTGAGATCGTTCTCAAGCTTTTGATTGGTCAGATTTGAGCCTTTGGCTCAAATCTGACCAATCAAAAGCTTGAGAACTCAAATCTGACCAATCAAAAGCCTGAGAACAAAACTCAGACTCAACTAAAAGCTTTATAAGCATAGACCCAGTCCATATTCCTATAGATCACTCATAGCAAATTGTGCAGACAAACTATCCCAGACACTGATGTAACAAAACTCCTGAGTTTAGGTCTGGGATAATCATCAAGTATGTTATTGGTCAGATTTTTATTTTACCCAAAAGCTAACCAATCAGATGCTTGAGAATGAATTCCGACTCAAGTAAAGGTTTTATACATGTAGCAAGTTTGGCGTCTCACCGGTAGCATGTTTCTAATTGTGGATTAGGAAAGAACTGTAAAACATTTCTACTGTGGGAACACTATCACTAGATCCAAAAAGTCTATAGTTTATTTTTATTTATAATAGCACCTTTAAATTAATACAATGTATATGTGTTATACATATACTATAGACTGTTTCTATCTAGAGCCAGTGTGAGGGAATACACTTTAAAGCAGGTGATTTGGTTTAGGACAATAATTACCGGGTAGGTTAAAGGCTTGTCAATGTATGAAATGCCAGTGTAGCTAGGGTGAGTTCAGTGAGGAGTCAATAAACGATACACATTACAAACTGCTTCATGTGTGAGCATTAAAATTGTTTAACCATTCTCACGCTCAACGTGAATTTATTAGTACTTGCAAACAGTATGGTTCCTTATGAGACGCCGAGTTACTCGGCCTCTCATCCCAAGCCAAGCTGTTTGACACTCGATCAGTAGTTTTTCGACCGTTAAAAGAAATCAAAGTATACAAAGTTGGGTCTAGAGCAGAGACAAGAGGATATATATTTACAGCATGATAATGATTAATATTTTGAGGACAGTATATGGGATAATTTCGTGGGATAAAATTTTGTCCGAAGTTAACAGCCCCTCTGGTTCCTTTAACCCTTTGAATTCGGACAACGCGTAACCTGTTTATTACAAACAGTGCATCCCAAATCGGGGAGGGCTCATCTAGGATCACTCTGATCATGGTCTACATTATTGGTCATTATAAATCCTCTATGAAATTTAAGAATTTCATACTGAAATGGACTCTGTCATTAAACACTTATGGGTCATTCCACTATGAATATTCGAGCGTCAAAGGGTAAACTTTTCCAACCTAAACTTTTCTATTTTTATCGGACATTAATCGCATGTACAGTAGAACCTGTCTAAAGTGGTCATCCTCTATGAAGATATGAGCCTTGAAAAGAAGAGTTTCTGTATAACAGTAAAACCTCTCTATAACCGCCACGAAATTGTGTTAATTAGTTGGTATTTAGGACAGGTGACTGCTTAAAGCCAGGTGAAAGTAAAACAGAACGCTCCTATGGAGCGTTCTGTTTAACTTTCACCTTGCTTTAATCCAACGCCTGCCTTCAACACAAAATACTTGATATAATTTAGTGGCCGTTATAGAGAGGTTTTAAACGTTTGACCTGCATTAATCTTCCACCTGCCTTACCAAACCATACTTTTCTGATGGCCACTGACATGTCGGTTTTATTTATAGATGACCCGAACATTGGGGTAATACCACTATTGTATTAGGTGATCTCAGCACTGCACCTACTATTTCAACTTATACTATTTAATTCAATCACTATAATGTGTAGGCAATCGGACTTCGAGTCTAACCTGCCGCACGTGCTTCACGAGAAATATGTTATTGTATCGGGTACGCAATTTGTTTACGCCAAACCCAACATGTACATAGCTGAATCCTTAATCTCAGAAATATACATGTAAGAAATAACAGTAAACGACACCATGATTATAAAAAGGCTGATTTTATAGCGGTATATAAACACATAAACTATTGGCAATGATGACAAAGTAGAATCAGATCTAAAGTATTCCTTAAATACCTCTTATGCCTTTGCAAACATTGTAGATCCAGACCAGATGGATTCTGTAGGAGCTATCTGATCAGAGCCTGCAGTATTTTCTTATGAAATAATATAGATCTGCAATGGGCACACATTCTTGTGTTCTGGTATCATTATACAAATTCAGCGAATAGTCTAGACCAGAGTATATCTGATTAGGGTCTGCCTTGTAATTCTACCCAAAACAGATCGGCGCTTTTATACTATGTAACACAATACGGTATGCGCTTCTATACATGTACTATGTATGGGTTAAGGTCGGCGCTTCAATACTATGTATGGGTTAAGGTCGGCGCTTCTATACTATGTATGGGTTAAGGTCGGTGCTTCTATACTATATATGGGTTAAGGTCGGCGCTTCTATACTATGTATGGGTTAAGGTCGGCGCTTCTATACTATGTATGGGTTAAGGTCGGCGCTTCTATACTATGTATGGGTTAAGGTCGGCGCTTCTATACTATGTATGGGTTAAGGTCGACTTAAGGTCGGCGCTTCTATACTATGTATGGGTTAAGGTCGGCGCTTCTATACTATGTATTGGTTAAAGTCGGCGCTTCTATACTATGTATGGGTTAAGGTCGACTTAAGGTCGGCGCTTCTATACTATGTATGGGTTAAGGTCGGCGCTTCTATACTATGTATGGGTTAAAGTCGGCGCTTCTATACTATGCATGGGTTAAGGTCGGCGCTTCTATGCTATGTATGGGTTAAGGTTGGCGCTTTTATACTATGTATGAGTTAAGGTCGGCGCTTCTATACTATGTATGGGTTAAGGTCGGCGCTTCTATACTATGTATGGGTTAAGGTCGGCGCTTCTGTACATGTATGGGTTAAGGTCGGCGCTTCTATACATGTATGGGTTAAGGTCGGCGCTTCTATACTATGTATGGGTTAAGGTCGGCGTTTCTATACTATGTATGGGTTAAGGTCGGCGTTTCTATACTATGTATGGGTTAAGGTCGGCGCTTCTATACTATGTATGGGTTAAGGTCGGCGTTTCTATACTATGTATGCGTTACGGTCGGCGCTTCTATACTAGTATGCATGGATTAAGGTCGGCCCTTCTATAAGGTTTGCATTTTGGAAACCGTTCAAGAAATCGTTCTTTGTCTTTGAAGAGTCTTTAAAATAGCGAAGAAACATAAATATTTTAAATCTTTACTCCATGAATAGGCATTGTTACGCCTTTAAAGACAGGGTAGACCCAGATCAGATGGCTCCTATAGGTCTGTTCTGTTTGTTTATGAAATAATACAGATATGATTCTATAGTTTCTGCCATGGCCAAAATATACTGTGTTTTTTGCGTCATTATTAAACATTAAGCACAATAATGTTCCCAACATCGTTATTTCCTTTAGGAATGTTCACGGAGTAAAGGGTTAAAGTAAAGGATAAGAGAGTAATGCTGAATGCTCATATGAGAATAGATGATTGGTTAATACTGTACAAGAGGGTAATGTAGAATGCTCATATGAGAATAGGCGATTGGTAAATACTGTACAAGAGAGTAATGCAGAACGCTCATATGAGAATAGGTGATTGGTTAATACTGTACAAGAAGGTAATGCAGAATGCTCATATGAGAATAGGTGATTGGTAAATACTGTACAAGAGAGTAATGCAGAACGCTCATATAAGAATAGGTGATTGGTTAATACTGTACAAGAGGGTAATGCAGAATGCTCATATGAGATGAGGCAATTGGTTAATACAAGACAAGAGAGCAATGCAGAATGTTCATATGAGAAAGGTTGCCCCAACATTAATCTACCATCATCTCCTTTTAACCGTTTACCCCATGAATAATTATACAAGTATCAATTACATTTACTGCATTTTTATAGTGGTACATAAGCAAATGAACTTTTAAGTCATTCCTGTATAGTTCTCTGATAATACTCTCATCAGACGGAAAAAAGCATGCAGGAGCAAAAAACGCCTACAAAAGCCAGAAAAACACCTACAAGAGCCCGAAAACGCCTACAAGAGCCCGAAACATGCACACATGAGCCCGAAAAACGCCAACAAGAATCAGAAAACTCCTACAAGAGCCAGAAAAAAGCATATAGAGCAAAAAAATGCTTACAAAAGCCAGAAAAAAAACCGCACGAATAAAAGCAAGTTTGTCAATCAATGAAACACGCACACAAATTATCAGCGCGTTTATGCATGTATCTGTATCTTTATGACGCAGGAGTTATCTCGTTGGCTGGGGATTATCTCATTTGGTTGATGAGTGATAACAATGGTTTGTCAACGATTTCTAAACAGACCAGACCCTGACTCCAATAGGGGCCGCCTGATCAGGATCTGCTCTGTGTGCTTACATGTATGAAGTTATATAGATCAGATCTTGTGCATAATACCATTAGAAATAATCAGATAAATAATATATAAATATACACTAGATAAAGAGTTATAAATCAGGTGATTGCATAATATAGGCCAAAAGTCATACTGTATTCTCCTTTTTGGACTTTCCAAATTGTGTCCTGTACCAGCATCCTTTGAGGAGTTTTCAATATATCATTTTTGTCCTGAATTAAGCATCCTTTGAGGGATTTTCTATATCATTTTATCCTGCATTAAGCAACCTTTGAGGGATTTTCTATATCATTTTTGTCATGCATTAAGCATCCTTTGAGGGATTTTCTATATCATTTTATCCTGCATTAAGCATCCTTTGAGGGATTTTCTATATCATTTTTGTCCTGAATTAAGCATCCTTTGAGGGATTTTCTATATCATTTTATCCTGCATTAAGCATCCTTTGAGGGATTTTCTATATCATTTTTATCCTGCATTAAGCATCCTTTGAGGGATTTTCTATATCATTTTTATCCTGCATTAAGCGTCCTTTGAGGGATTTTCTATATCATTTTTATCCTGCATTAAGCATCCTTTGAGGGATTTTCTATATCATTTTTGTCCGGCATTAAGCATCCTTCTGGGGTTTGCTGTATTACTTTCGTATGCATTAAACTAGCATATGCCTTAATAAGGTATAGGCAGTTTCTTTTGAGAAGTACATGAACTCAAAAATATATATATAGACGTGCTACTTTCGGTTTCGCAAAATCTTAGAATCTTGACAGCAGCCTGCAAAGAGCCAATGTACTGCCATAGTAATTACATGATGATGTATCAAATAATACAATATCTAAAACAGACTTTTAGTAAATATATATACATATATTAGCAGGAAGGAGTGACATGTCGTTTTTATTTATAGATTACCCGTAGATTGGGATAATACCACTATTGTATTAGGTGAGCTCAACGTTGCACTATTTGATTTAATCACTACAACGTATAGGCAATCGGACTTCATGTCTAACCAACTACACGAGCTCCACGAGAAATTGGCTCGTCAATTTAAGCAAAACCCTTTTGTATAGAATGAAATAGTTTAGAAAAAAACAAATCTATAAATAAAAGGGACAGTTCACTCCTACTTGCTAATATATTGCTAAATGCAGGGTCAAAGTCACTGACCCTGCATTGAGCTGTCATCTTTCATTAAGCCCGATATTGATCATAATTTGAACATCCAGATTAGTGTTACTGTATAACGGAGGTTTCCTTACCTTCAATTTGTCTTCTGTGTCTCATCCGTTATCTTGCACGTTAAGTAAACACACACACTTCCTCGCGTGAATGGACAAGTATTCCTTTCATATTTATTAAATCCCGTTATCTGAAAATGCAAATTTACACAGCACAGTGTTATACCAACAGAGCTAACCGTTGCATTTCAAGAGTGCACCAAATATGTCTCACTTGAGAATCGGAAATCACGAAAGAGGCAAGGGGATAAGCCAGGCTTCCGTCAAACGCTTTTGCTGCCGAACTATTTGTCGTCTGCAAAATTTGAAGTCTGCTTAATTTTATGTTTTTGTGTTTTCTTCATTTTTCATTTAATACAAAACAACGAAGATGTCAAACAGACTAGGTCCTGATGAGACGCCGAGTTACTCGGCATCTCATCTGGATCCAAACTGTTTGCACATGTAATTGCAGCTTCGTCATTGGCAGTGACTAAGTTTACACATATTTGTTTATATTGTTCACACACAAAATGTGTTTCTTCATTCCACTATACATGTACCTGACGAGTTTATCAACCAAATTTAACGCTGAATTTTCCAAATTCACTATTCCAAAATTGAAACAGGTCAAGCTTACCGTGAATAGTAACAGGATAGACAGTGCATACCCTGATGAGAGGGCTCCCGAATGTCAAGCTAACCTCTCATCTGGGTCCGTGCACTGGTTACAAAGAACATTAATAATGACCCGTTGTCGGTACTGTAAGGGTTTAACTGTCTAATCCGTAGCAGATCACGATTTCAATTACCGGTACACAACTTATCACTGCCTTAAATCCACAAGAAAATGAAACATATGAAAGTTTTGCAGACGCGTATTTCCGTATACGAATGACATCGTTCGAAACAGATAAGTGCTGAAAAGGTGACCCTTAACTTGCTCTACAAAAAGGTGTCGTCTGCTAAAGCTCTCGCCCGTATTCAAGTCGTTAACTCTTTGAGAAATGATTAGCAGTATGAAGAACAGGTTGATCCAGATCATACGCCGAAGTACTTGGCGTCTGATCTGGATACAAATGGTCTGGAAAGTACTTAGGGAATAGTTTATCACTGGCCAGACAATAATTAATAAATGACATTCTTCAGCTGTCTATCTAAACACATACACACCGCTTTTAAAGCAGTCCTTCGTCTAATTGTAGTTTAAACTAATTGTCTGCGTGCACCCCATGTACCCGTTATGTTTTATGCCCGCATGACGTAGATTCCATTAATCCATTCAACGATGTATATATAATTGGACTATTCCAAAAATGAATCAGGGCAAACTAACTGTAAATAGTCAGGGTTTTTTAAGGAATGTATAAACACGACAAACAGTGCAGACCCTAATGAGAGGGCTCCTCTATCATCTGGGTCTACACTGTTTGCAAACGCGTTAGTGACTCGTTCCCCACACTGAAAGGGTCTGATTGAAACAACAGCACACATAAATGGTCGTCTGCTGGAATTTGCATTTGCTTCAGTATATCAATTTAATTACACTCACTTTGGATCCTGGTTAGATGTCTGTGTGTTTGCAAACTGAGGTAACCAGACATTCGCCGAACAAACATGCATATTGATAATTAAAGTCTAATAAGACCACTAAAAAGAAGTCTTATTTCTGGATTTTTAAAACATGTGGTAGCTTAATATAGGATAAAAGTTATGCAGAAAGCTCCTATAGAAGCTTTCTGTGTTACCTTTTGCCCTGTATTAACCCTTTCCCTCATAGGCTATTTTTAGACCCAGCCTCTTTGAATAAATCTACCGAAAAGGAGTATTAACAAGAGATTATTTTTTTAATTTTGTAATTTGAAACCATTGTGATAAATAGAGCATTTGCTCCTATAGGAGCAAATACTCTATTTATCAAAATGGTTTCAACAGGAGACTTTTACAGAGGCATAGAAAGGCGTATTTATGGAGGAAAGATGTTTAAAACTTCTATGTTTATAAAGTATGTGGCCCCTGTAGCGAGACTTAACTGTATCTTGATTTTCTAAAAATAGTCTAATTTTCTACTTAGCATGACGAGCAAGACAAACACATGTGATAAGACTCGCTTGAGTTTAGTTAAGAATACATATCCACCTCTTATGGTCGTTTGCTTTAAATTGTCGCCTGCTTATTCAATCAAATTGTTTTTATATTCCTTATGTCATTAATAAAACGTTTACCATTTAAATGATAAAGTCAAAATGGATAATAGTAGTGATGTTAAACTCACAACATGTCATGTTTGTTCAGTTTATATTTATCGTTATCATTTATCTTGATTTCTTAGTAACTTTACGACACATTAAAGGACTAAGAAGATATATGATATAAGGTCAGTGTTTAATTAAGATACAGTCTCGTTTATAGCAATGTCATCAGTGGTATAAATAAGTAACTATTTCAACAATATGGACCAGTTTTTCATGGCCTTTGCACAGTTTGAATCCTGATGAAACTCATGTCACATCAGAATACACACTGTTTAGACACACTAGTTACATTTGTGAAGTAAAAAGAAGACATAATCTTTTCAGCATAGCAGCAGACGACACTTTTTGCAGACAATTCAAAACGGTTAATCTTTTCAGTGAGTCACTAATGTTTAAGCTTATTGCGCAATGTCATGCCGTCCATGCCAGTTCCAAACTTCATCCTTAACCCATTCCCTCATACATGTAGGCTATTTTAAGATACAACCTCTTTGTATAAATCTACCGAAAAGGAGCATTAACAAGAGAAAAGGATTTTTTTTAGAATTTTGTAGTTTGAAACCATTGTGATAAATAGAGCATTTGCTCCTGTAGGAGCAAATGCTCTATTTACCACAATGGTTTCACATAGTGACTTTTACAGAGTCGTCAAAGTCGTCAATATGAGGGAATGGGTTAACCAGCTGTGGAAAAATAATGTCTGCGCATATTTTGATCATGTAAAATTTGACAACTTCCGAATTAAACAACCCTTGAGAAACAAAAGACCGAGTGTCAAACAGCTTTTAACCTGGCGAGACATCGAGTCTCTTATGGATTCAAACTGGTCGCAAAGGACATAACAAATTCATTTAGTTTCAAAATGCTTGCAATGGACACCACACGTTCACCAGCAGCAGACTGAAGGGAAATCATTAACAAGTACTGTCAAGCCTATGAATTTCATAACAATACTTGAATTCAACTCCACTAATAGCGCAGATGGTATTATTTATTTGAGTACAGATACGATACGAAACATTGTTCTAATCGAATCATATATGCGATCTTACATGGGTGTTCGTATTAATTGGTCTGTGAAATAAAGCAAAATATTTATAGACGACTACTTACGTACAGATGCGACTTTTATCGTAGTCAGGACTATGTCTCTCTGTCTCGCTCTCTCTCTCTCTCTCTCTCTCCCTCCCTCCCTCCCTCTTTCTGGTAAGTGCAACATGACCACCGTGGCAAGTGCAAACCCCTCAGACCGTTTGGCACTCCAGTAATAGTTTATCAAAGACTTCAATGAACCGTAAAAGTAGCAAGCAGAACTGAGAGTGAGCAGAAATGATTGTTTCAGCACGACAAGGGTTAATCAAAATAACCCTTTAATCTATGAATATTCATGTAAGAAATTATGACATCATGATTTTTTCATTATGGCATGTAAACACAGGGAGATGGCTTTGTAAATGTAAAACCTTTATATAACTACATTAAAATAAATGAAAAGGTAAATACCTTTGTGTCATCTCATAATCGATAGACCTTGTCACATTACAGATATTTAAGATAAAACGGCCCTAACAAGAAAGCTGAACTCATGAGGTTGCACGCGGCCCCTAAATGCATTTAGCTAATGTGTTTATTCTTTTAGTTTGCAAACACATTGGATTTAGTTGAGACGACGAGTAGCTCACGCTCCAAACTGTTAAATTGTTCTGACCATGTTGTTGAAAATAAATGCAGGATAAACAAACATTGTCCACAGATCTACCAGCACAAGTTTGCTCAGCAGACTTAAAGTTAACCCATTTGCGCCCAGTGGATTCTTCAATATTTATATATTGGATTAGTCCATTTTATATCTAGGGTTGTTTGGCCTAAATTTTCAATTTCGTTCTGTATTATATTGAAATTCCTATCAGCAAACAGTGTAGACTCTGATCCGACGCCGCATTTTAAATCACTCCTTCAACCGCTAAACGCGATTTGACTGACATTTGCAAAAGGCACGGGTCCCGATGAGAGGCCGAGCAACTCGGCGTCTCACCAGGGTCCAAGCCATTTGTCGACTTGGTCGATACCGATAGTTACTCAAAAGTTTGGTCGAATAGGAAGTAACAAATTGGAACAGATCGGAATTTAAGCAGCCGTCCGAGAAGAGTTTAGTATTTATGCCAAAGCTTGAGAAAATTCGTTGCAGTATTTTGACAGCGACGCCTTTTTCACACAGTTGCAAACAGAGTAGACCCAGAGTATTCCTGTAGGAACCGTCTGATCAGGGTGTGCTCTGTTTGCTTACAATATAATATAAATCTGAGTCTATAGTCTCTACTACTGCGAATAAATCATGTGTTTATATACCATTAAAATGAAATATTTTATGAATATTCATTTGTCAATGACATTATTTCTTACATGAATATTCATCAGGTTAAGTTCAATGTAGCATGCACAGGGAGCACGTGAATGTGGACATCTGGCGAAGGGCGTAATATCAGACAAAAGTTGTGTCCATTCGTCCGTGTTTAATTTAGGAATTTAACTCATCCTCAGACTAGTCTCAGTGATGTTCTCATACATTCTGTCTTGGTTCTGTGGTTCAAGTAAACATTCTGATCCAAGGGAATATGTTCGAGTATATTCTTGTTTCTCGAAATGAGTGCTCCCTTTTGTTAACCAATTCCCTCCTACTGAAGTGCTTTGACGCCTCTGCAATAGTTCTTTTTTTTAAAACAATTGTGATAAATAGAGCATTTGCTCCAGAGGAGCAAATGCTCTATATATCAAAAAGGTTTCGAAACTATCTAATTCTAAACTTTCCCTTTTTTCTTGTAAATGCCCCCTTTTTAGCAGATTTATTAAAAAATGTTGTATCTAAAAAGGTCTAGGAGGAAAATGTTAACTCTTTCACCGCCAACCAAGCGTTTTGCATGATAAAGGTGACGTTTTAAAGGACTCTGTAATGATTTGGTCTTGTTCGCCTTCAAATACAAATGCATGAATGCAATGTCTCGGGACTCGTTTGTTTTTGGAGGATCGTATAAAATTAATAATATTTTATGTTCCATATGATCTCAGTGGAACAATGCAATATGGCAATTAATTTTGGTTTGATTCTTATTTAACTCTTCTCTTGTTGCTAAACGCGAACCCGGGTGGTATTTGCAAACAGATTGGATCCTGATCAGACGCCAATCAACTCGGCGTCTCATCAGGATCTAAGCTGTTTGACACTTATAATAATCAATAGTTTCCCAAACGTTAAAACGAACCAGATCAGTGATTGAGCAGATCAGTGATTTAGCCAACAATGTTTAGCAGGTTAAATACAGAAAGATCTTCATAATATTCCAATATCATGAACTATTTCGGAATAAAACATTTAAATGCCTAGTTGTCATTACAATGTTTCGGTCCTTCTGGGCATTTTTCAAAGAACTAATCTATTTAATTAATCAATCTAGTTGCTCTTTGAATTAGGTCCAGAAGGGATGAATTATTAGAATTAGACATTTTAACGTTTAATGTCATTCCCTTTTTGAACGTTTTAGGTTCCACGGATATAATGACTGAATAAGTCAATCAAATACTTATCGCAAATGCCTGCATTCTTTTTCATTTCTTACTGCATTTTACGACAATCCACGGTCTTCAAAGCAAAATGATGTTAAACTAAAAACTATTAACCCTTCGCTTGTTGAATTTTAAAATACATTTCTCCTTCTTTACCCATGTCTTGTTGTATAATTGCATATATATTCACTGTGTACAAGTATTTCGCTGTGCAATCACTGCTGTGGAGTGCACTGGCTGCACAATCAACTTGTAAATAGTGCAGACCCTGATGAGACAGCTCCTGCAGGAGCTGTCTCATCTGGGTCTTCACTATTTACAGGTATGTATATTGACGTGAATAGCAAGCAAAGGTTTAAACTCTGTTCCTGATATTAACACCTTTCTACGTATTTGCAAATAGAGCAGACCCAGATCAGACGGCTCCTGCAGTAGCCGTCTGATCAGGGTCTGCTCTGTTTGGTTTTTAGCTTAACCCTTTCCTTCATATAAACGCATTTGCAAACAGAGTAGACACAGATCAGACGGCTCCTATAGGAGCCGTCTGATCAGGGTCTGCTCTGTTTGCCAATGGATTTTGATTGATCTGTTTCTTTACTTTCTGAAATGGCTACACTTTTCCTTCTTCCATATTTCGTTATAACCATGTTGTCCATGAATATTCAGTAGGTACTGAAAGTTGAAATAAACACAGAACAGGGAAGGGGTTAATATAAATCTGAGTCGTCAGTTTCTGCCATGTCCATGTGCCATTATAAACAGGACCTACAATGAACACGCTCTAAATAGGACAGCACCTACTATAAAACACGCTCTAAATAGGACAGCACCTACTATAAAACAAACTCTAAATAGGACAGCATCTACAATAAAACACGCTCTAAATAGGACAGTATCTACAATAAAACACGCTCAAAATAGGACAGCACCTTCTATAAAACACGCTCAAAATAGGACAGCACCTTCTGTAAAACACGCTCAAAATAGGACAGCACCTACTATTAAACACGCTCTAAATAGGACAGTACCTGCAATAAAACACACTCTAAATAGGACAGCACCTACTATAAAACACGCTCTAAATAGGACAGTGCCTACAATAAAACACGCTTTAAATAGGACAGCACCTACTATAAAACACGCTCTAAATAGGACAGTACCTACAATAAAACACGCTCTAAATAGGACAGCACCTACAAAAAATACGCTCTAAATAAAACAACACATATTATAAAATACGCTGTAAATCGGACATTGAAAGTAGTATATATGCCGAACTGTAAGATAGGTGACTGCTTAATGCAGAGTGAAAGTCATGTAGAAAACTCCTAAAAGAGCATTTTAGTACGATATTCATCTTGCGTTAAGCATTCCCCTGTCTAAACTGAATCTAAATTCGTCTTTACTAATATTTCAGTTTAAAGGGGTTTTACTGTACCCTGTGGCTCTTTACTCATGAGCGGTTTAATACTTTACTCCATGAATACTGATTTAAGAAATAATGGCATCGTGAACATTATTTAGATTATTTTTTATAATTGCATATATAGACACGGGAATGTTTGGCCATGGCAGAAACTATAGAATCTATATTATATCATAAGCAAACATATCAGACTCTGACCAGACGGCTCCTAAAGGAGCCGTCTAATCCGGGTCTACTCATTTTGCAAAGGCACAGAAAGACATATCAATGGAGTAGAGGGTTAATTCTTTGCTTTGTGACTATTCATACATGTACAAGAATCCGTTCATTATGAATAATGATTTAAATTTGCATAATAATAAGGGAGACAATTTATTGCCATGGCAAAAAGTAGATATGCACTTACACGTAACTATATCTGTTACATATAATCAAATAGCAAGACTCTGATTATATAGGTCCTAGATGGTTTGACTAACCTTTACTCCATAAATAGATCTGCGCCTTTCTGCGCCTTTACAAACAGGGTAGACCAAGATACCATAGGAGCAATCTGATCTGGATCTGCTCTGCTTATTACGATATAAATATACAGTTTTTATCTGAGATAACATGTGCTTTGATCATATAACATTATAAAACTTCTTTAATTAATATCCATGATGTCATTATTTCTTGACACGAATATTCTAGAGTTAATGCCTTAAATGGTTTGATTGTTGTTTAATTGGGAAAACATATGGAAACATTAATGTATTAATGACCTAATTCTAAAACTGATTAAAGGTAAATGTTACTATCACTGCTGTGGGAATTATGATTATTGTTTTGTCAAAGTCTTCCAGAAGCTTTTAACCCTTTACCGTATAGGCTATTTTTAGATACGACCTCTTTGAATAAATCTACCGAAAAGGATCATTAACTAGAGAAAATGAAAATTTTAGAATTTTGTAGTTTGAAACCATTGTGATAAATAGAGCATTTGCTCCTATAGGAGCAAATGCTCTATTTATCACAATGGTTTCACAAAGTGACTTCTACAGAGTCTTCAAAAGTCGTCAATATGAGGGAAAGGGTTAATGCACGTATTGCAAAAATAATACTGCCTTATATAGCTCAAGTGTGTTTACAAAACATGCCCTGACTCTGGTTCTCTGTGGCTACTACTGGTACGATTAATTAATATCAAATACAATTTATTTGCTCGTTGCTCCCTTGTGTACATATTCCTGATCAATATATCACCCATAACTATCAGTCATAACGGCAATATGAACCATTAGCCTGATCAACAAAGTATTATTTCACACTTTTTCACCTACTGTATACATTTTCAAATTTTAAGCTATAAGAAGAACCTGTCTTAAGCGACCATCAAAAAGAGGTCTAATTATAGATCTGTAAGGCTGGTGGTGGCTTAATGCAGGTCAAAAGTAATGCAGAAAGCTCCCATAGAAGCTTTTTGCATTACGTTTGCGCTCCATTAAGCTACTACCCGCGTTTAAGACTCCTATGTTCAATAAATGAATAACAGCTTAGAACGTGTTCTACTGCAATTAGCTTGGCTACTGAAATGTAACCAAGATGTCAATGACCGCTGCTTTATGTTTTGCTCTGAATTCTGTAAATATTAACCCTTTCACAGCCGAAGTCGCATTAATGCACCACGACAAATAGTACAGTCCCAGATCAGACGCCGCCTTGAAAAGGCGGCGTCTGATCAGGGACTTCCCTTTTTATCTCATTCTCTATTTCTTTAAATGTGCTTTATTCTTTTGAAAATTGCATTTATTTATCTCATTTCCTTATTGTACCAAATGATTTAACAAAATTTGGATTGCAGGCGACAATTAGAAGTTTGGCACCGAAAGGGTTAAGTCACTTATGTCCCGTTTGTTTTATTTAACATTTAGCATGTTGCGGACGGATGACTGGTTACCTACGCAAACGGTTTGCTTTTAGATAAACAAGCTGAGTTGAAATTGGAATGGGTGAAACATTCTGCGAAAAAATGCTCAGCGCGTTATAGGTTAACCCGTCCAGATCTCCGGTAGAACTTGTCTTAAGAGGACACAAAAACGAAATATAATTATGTGTCTGTAAGGCAGGTTGTAGCTTAATGTAGCCTACGTCAAAAGTAATGCAGAAAACTCCAAGGGGAACTTTCTGTATTAATTTTGCTTTGCATTAAGTAACCACCTACTTTTTAAGACTCTTTTCAAAATGAATGGCCGCTATGAAACAGGTTCTACTGTGATTTTATTCATGTTGAGAGGTATACAGCAAGACAAACAGTCGCTAGTAAAAGCCACTGATACAGGTCGTTACAACCAGTCGCTAGTATAAGCCACTTGCATAGGCCGTTACAACCAGTCGCTAGTATAAGCCACTTGCATAGGTCGTTACAACCAGTCGCTAGTATACGCCACTGACACAGGTCGTTACAACCAGTCGCTAGTATAAACCACTTGCATAGACCGTTACAACCAGTCGCTAGTATACGCCACTGGCATATGTCGTTAAAAACCAGTCGCATGTATAAGCAATAGGCATATGTCGTTACAACCAGTCGCTAACTAGTACATTGTATAAGCCGCTGGTATATGTCGTTACACCCAGTCGTTAGTATACGCCACTGGCATATGTCGTTACAACCAGTCGCTAGTATAAGTCACTGACATATGTCGTTACAACCAGTCGCTAGTATAAGCCGTTGGCATAGGTCGTTACAACCAGTCGCTACTATACGCAACTGGCATAGGTCGTTACAACCAGTCGCTAGTATACGCCACTGGCATATGTCGTTACAACCAGTCGCTAGTATAAGTCACTGGCATAGGTCGTTACAACCAGTCGCTAGTATACGCCACTGGCATAGGTCGTTACAACCAGTCGCTAGTATAAGTCACTGGCATATGTCGTTACAACAAGTCGCTACTATACGCCACTGGTATATGTTGTACAACCAGTCGCTAGTATAAGTCACTGGAATAGGTCGTTACAACCAGTCGCTAGTATACGCCACTGGCATATGTCGTTACAACAAGTCGCTAGTATAAGTCACTGGCATAGGTCGTTACAACCAGTCGCTAGTATAAGTCACTGGCATAGGTCGTTACAACCAGTCGCTAGTATACGCCACTGGCATATGTCTTCTATATTCTACAGATCGGATTCTATAGTTTCCGCCATGGTTAAATGCAGCTCATTTATATTCATAATGTCATCATTTTTTACATGAATATTAATCGGGCAAACAGGACACGGAGCATTGCATTAAGTTGTGACTTGTCTTACACATAGGGGTATTGGTACTACTTTATACGTCCGGGTTAGAGGTAGGTGATTACTGTATGTATGAAATATGAAGCGATTACGATACATGTATATATTTATATGTATATAACAACCCATTATATGGGTTGGTTCTTAATGCCACTAATGGTGATGATATGCCAGTCTCATTATGACAATAGCTAATGTTTCTTTTGTATTACAACCAAGCCAGATCATGTTACGGACATTGTGGAGTCGCGGGAATTTAACCGTTTATGTTTAGCTTGCTGAGAAACTACAATTTGTTTAGATTATCTACTATTTAGATGTTCAAAGAACAGTCTGTCACGTTTATTTTTTAAAGAAACGATTAAGATTCTTGTGAAACGTTCAAAGGACAACTTACAGGTGGGAATCAATCACGATGCGTTGAAGAAGCTACATGTATAGCAAATTCAGCATCAAAATGTTACTGGCAAAATACGTATTTGAAGATAAACCATCTTCCGCCCAAAAGTGTACTGTCAGTAAAACAATGGATCATTTTGATGGATAACTTCATAACGATTGCTTGCTGGAGAACCAATGAAGGCACTAATATACATCCTTTACAACATTGGTGAATGCTGAAATATCAATAATCAAAGCTTTGAAAATTCCAATTTTAACTATACTACAGGCGAAGTTTGCTAATGCGTACGCTGGTCAGTTCGATGAACATATTTGTGTTGATTACTGGCATTATCAAAAAGCAAAACCATGATGCTTGTATTCACAATAAAAGGATTTTAACTATACCTACTGCGTAGTCAATAAGACTCACGTATCACTCTTGTGTATGTTAATAGGTTATTGTTGTTTCTTTCCAAACGTCATTAACTGGTTAGAACAACGATTACGATACAGGTACAGTAAAAGTCCTCATTAAGTGATTGATTGATTACGATATATGTACAGTGAAATTCCAAATTATACAGAAAGCCTCCACAGTAACTTTCTGCATTATTTTCGTCATGACCTGCTTTTGAAAATGTTTTTGATAAATTAATCTATTTAGAGGGCTTTAACAGTATATATAACTCATATGTGTTATTACTACATGGCACTCATGGCGATGACAATGACAAGAACCAATGTTTCAATTTACAAACGAACTCATGTTATAGACATCATAGAGTCGAAGTCATATATATTTATATATACTTTAGCATGCTAACAAATTACAGTCTGCTTAGATTATCTCCTTTTAAGATTTTTAAAGAATAATCTGTAATAGGTACTCATCCCATCCCCTCACTGCCATGAACATGAGTCACTGATATCATACGCCAACATTTTTTATCCAGATATTTGACACTCTGGTTATCGGTTTTATAAAAGGATTGAAGAAACGCTCACTCTAAAACTTGTAGCAACAATGCTTGTAGCAACAGTGCTGGTAGCAACAGTGCTGGTAGCAACAGTACTTGTAGAAACAGTGCTTGGAGTGGCAGTGCTTGTAGCAACAGTGCTTATTACAACAGTTCTTGGAGCAACAGCGCTTGTAGCGACAGTTCTTATAGAAACAGTGCTTGTAGCAACAGTGCTTGTAACAACAGTGCTTGGAGCAACAGTGCTTGTAACAATAGTACTTGTAGCAACAGTGATTGGAGCGACAGTGATTGGAAGCAAACGGGAAAAGGTTCGTGCAACCCGTCAAAGGGCAAATAATCATGGAATGTTGAAGTAAATATAGTAAGCCTTCATTGATATGCTGCTGGTGACCAAGAATACATGATGAAATAGGTTTCGTCCAGAAATGTTCCTATAGTGAACTATGGCCGCCTTAACATATTATTGTTGTTTAGACAATCGAACTGCAGCTAACACATCCAATGAAACCACAAGCAAATAGTCTCACTCTGACAGACTACAGCTAACACCTCTAATGAGACCACACGCAAATAATCTCACTCTGACAGACTTCAGCTAACACCTCTAATGAGACCACACGCAAATAGTCTCACTCTGACATACTACAGCTAACACCTCTAATGAGACCACCAGCAAATAGTCTCACTCTGAAAAACTACAGTTGACACCTTTAATGAGACCACACGCAAATAGTCTCACTCTGACAGACTACAGCTAACACCTCTAATGAGACCACACGCAAATAGTCTCACTCTGACAGACTAAAAGCTAACACCTCTAATGAGACCACCAGCAAATAGTCTCACTCTGAAAAACTAGTTGACACCTTTAATGAGACCACACGCAAATAGTCTTACTCTGACAAACTACAGATCTGGATCTTGAAAACAAATGGTAGCTTAAAGCAGGACAAATGCTAAAACATTATGCAGAAAGCATGAACATCGAATTCGCTCTCAAGCCAGTGAGAAATAAACATCTCAATAATCTACATCGAGTGACAAAAGAAAATGAAAGGCATGTAGTAATTGTAGTTATTGTATATACATGTTTAAGCCTAAAGTGTATGCCTTTAAAAAGTTACTGGCACTGTTCTTTTCACAGGTCATCATCGGTCTACGAATTCTAAAAGTAGGTGACCCAACTTGGAAAACGGAAAACGTTCAATTGTACTACATATCCTTACACTCCGTGAATATTCATGTAAGCAATAATGACGTCATGAATATTAATTAGATTTATTCTTATATTGGCAATATAAACAACATATTTGTGTCGTGACAGAAACTGCAGGATCATATCTATATCTTATCATAAGCAAATAGAACAGACTCTGATCAGACGGCTCATACAGGAGCCATCTGATCATGGTCTACTCTTTTTATAAAGGTGTGAAACGGCATTTATATGCAGGAAATGGTTAATTAAACATTATCAACGATTTACTAAGTCTTTACAGTAAATGTATCAACTCAATAAACGGAAATAGTTCAATTAAATGCGTATATTATATTGTTTGCTTTTACTTCTAAACAATGCGAGCTCACGTGTATGCATACACTCGGATTGATAACGCGCCCAAGAATTCATCAATATCTGCACTAAATAGTCCGAGTTATCATTAACTTCACTGTCGTTTATAATTAACCTGTAATAACGCTCTTATTGACCTCCATATGGCCATCGCAAATTATTAATCTTGTTCAAAGTTCAAGAAAGGGTTTCCGTTATTTCATTGGATACGTTGCCCGGAAACTAAAACAGTTTATTTACAAACTATTCCCATAAACGTTCTTGTCGTTATATATGTCAATCAAATAGAACCGAGCAACTGATATGGAATCATTTACCCAAGAAATTCTGATGCTTGAATTATTGACATCGCAATAGAAATATGATAGTGAGTTTGCAAGAAACATCTGGCCCATGCAGCAACTCAGTTTTTCTAATCACATATCCTAATACTCCTATCCCTCCCTCCTTCCCCCCTCTCTCTCTCTCTCTCTGTCTGTCTGTCTGTCTGTCTGTCTGTCTGTCTGTCTGTCTGTCTGTCTGTCTGTCTGTCTGTCTGTCTGTCTGTCTGTCTGTCTGTCTGTCTGTCTCTCTCTCTCTCTCTCTCTCTCTCTCTCTCTCTCTCTCTCTCTCTCTCTCTCTCTCTCTCTCTCTCTCTCTCTCTCTCTCTCTCTCTCTCTCTCTCTCTCTCTCTCATATTCTTCATATGTTATTATATGGGTTTTATTGCATGAACATTTATGAAGTACTGGCTTAAATCTTTTAAAACTGGTTACCATAGCAACTGATTATCTATGTGAAAAGTAATACTGGACCCTGCTGAACTAAACTGTTCCAAATACGGCAAATATGACACGTCCATCTGATTCGCAAGTGGTAATCAAAACCGGGTCTCCAAGATTATCCGTTCTTAATCTGATGAATAAGTAAAACTGGCCCCTCCCTCTGAAAGGTAATTAAAGAAATAAACGTGTTTACATAAGCATTTTTCTCACATACCTTCCCTGCACTACTCTAATCCTACATCAAGCTACCGCCTGTTTGGAATACATAGAATGCTTGCCCCAGAGAGATGTTATGGCCATCAATTGTCTTAACCCTTTCTTTCATATAACACTTACTCATGCATTTGCAAACAGAGTAGATCCAGACGGTTTCTTATAGGAGCCGTCTTATCTGGGACTATATACTCTGCTTGGTAATAGAATATGATAAATTTGTTTCTTTACATGCTTCAAAGTTCCACCTTCCATATTTCAGTATACCTATTTTGTCTATGAATATTCAGTAGGTATTAGGATTTAGAAAAAGACATAGAACAAGGAAAGGAGTTTAAGGCTTACAGAAAAGAACACGAAAATAGCATTAGTTAAATGGTTTGGGGTTTTTATGTCATTCTCTTCGTTAGTATGTGTACATCTCATTTTGTAATACTGTCGGCAATTTGCGACTGTGAATAGTCATTGTCGAACAAGACAAGCACTCCCTGAACACGATAAAGTGTATTACATCGTTTGTGATATCTTGCAAGATATAGACGTGCTGTCGAGATAATTGCGTCAAGGAATTCAACGTATTTAACCAATCGCACTCAAACTGCGAAATTAAGAGTACGTGTCCATATTCTAAATGAGATGTTTCAATTATTCAACACGTATTGTTTCCATTGGCAAACAGAACAGACCCAGATCGGACGGCTCCTACAGGACCAGTGCGTGTGCAAATACGTGAAAATGCGTTTATATGAAGGAAAGAGTTAAGTTTATTTTTCTGTCCTTTCTAATTAAAGGTTAGATCTCCCAGGATGTGGAATAGTTTAGAACCTTATGAAACGCCAAGTAATCAGTCTCTCACCTGGATCCAAACTATTTGCCAAGGTCGTCGTGAGTTCATCCTATGAACTGTAGTGACAACACTGTTTCGATCAACCCTTCATTTGCATGATACATGCCTATTGAGTGTGCATAATAATGGTTACCTTTTTATACGCCCAAATGTAACTTCGATCGTATTATGGAATTTATGGTATGGCGCGTGTCCGCTCGTCTCACCGTCCGTCCGTTAGCAACCTCTTTGTACGCTCAATAACTTGACATCTATTAAGAGTACAGTCCTCATACATAATGAGAATGTAGGTCATGGCCAGTAGGTCATGATCCCTATTGACTTTGAGGTCAGTAGGTCAACTCAAAAATCTTTTCCGCTCAATAACTTGATAAGTATCAGGTGTGGTGTCTTCATACTTAGTTGGAGGGTTGGTCATGGCTAGTAGATTACCCCTTTTTAAAAATTCACAGTGACCTTCAATATAAAAACATGTCCAGCCAATAGATGAACCCTATCAATTTTGAGACCAGTCGGTCAAAGGCCACTGTGACTTTCAACTCAAAATGCTTGTCCGCTCAATAGCTTGATAACTATTGGGTGTCTTCATACTTAGTAGGAAGGTCGGTCATGGTCAGTAGATGACCCCTACTGATTTTAGGTCAGTTGGTCAAAGGCCAAGATCAGTCACTTCCACTCAAAAAACCTCGTTCAATAACTTTATAACTTGATAGGCATGGTATATTGTAGTAATAAACAGCTAGTTAGAGTCCCGCTTCATAGGAATTAACCCATTACCTCATAGGCTATTTTTATATACAACCTCTTTGAATAAATCTACTGAAAAGGTGCATTAACTAGAGAAAAGGAAACTTTTAGAATTTTTTAGCTTGAAACCATTGTGGTAAATAGAACATTTGCTCCTATGTGAGCAAATGCTCTATTTATCACGATGGTTTCACAAAGTAACTTTTACAGAGTCGTCAAAAGTCGTAAATATGATGGAATTTGTTAAACCATAAAGGTTTTAGTTAGCTAGAAGTTTGAAGATAAGCATCAGAATTACTTAACATTGCTTATTGGCGCAATATACGACATCAACAAGTAAATTATTTCTACTCTGCTATGCTAATCTGAATACGGAGATCTATTTTGCGGAGAACAGTTATCAAGACATTCTTTTTGAGACATATCAGATCGTAGAATACTCGCTTTCCCCATTGAGTCCCCTCCCATATTAACATTGTGCATGTTATGACAGCACATACTCCAGGCGTATAATGCTCCGACACACAGAGCTCTTATTATTCCTAGCAACATTATATTTACTATCAATATGAAAAGGTTAGAGACGTGCAGTAACGTTTTATAGTGCAGCTTTTTGTTTTATTAAAATAGCTCATGATGAATACAGAAAAGCATTCTTTATTTCGCACGTTGTCTGGTATTGTTGAAGTTCGTTGGCTTCTCTAACGCAATGACATCGACAGGTTTATTCTGAGAAAGGTACGTTTCTTAATCTTTCGAGATATCACCAAAAGATGCTGCATACTTCGATGTGTGCAGGGAGTATTTGTCTTGTTCCTGTCTGAAAGTGTCAATAGTGCTTTAAGAAAGAGAAATAAACAGTATGCAGAACAGAATGCAATAACAAACATAAATAAAAGGTTCGTTTCATGATATAGTCTGTAAGTCTACAGCACACTTAACTCCATACATACGCCTTCCTATGCCTTTGCAAGCAGAGTAGACCAAGATCAGACGACTCGTATACGAACCGTCTGATCAGGGTTTGCTCTATTTTGCTTTTGAAATACTATAGATAATAATAAAGATAATACTATAGATAATAATATAGGTATGATTCTACAGTTTCTGCTATAGTCAAAACTTCCCGAATTCACGTGTCAATATAAAAAATAAACTAATGAATATTTATGATTCCATTATTTGTTCACATTAATATTAAGGCAGTAAAACAAAGACAAATGGTGGCTGTTTGAAATCCACAGTAATATATCTCTCGAGCAATCCCTCCTTTAGACAAACGGTAGCTTAATGTAACATTACAATAACACAGGCAAGTCCCTAACGTTTTCGCTGCCAAAATGTGTCGTCTGCAATGTTATTCTTTTTTTATGTTCCCTCATTGTTGTTTCAAAAACAGTCACAGTAACAATGAGTTTGGATCCTGACGAGTGTCTTTCACACCCAGACACTAGAAGTGCCATCAGGATATAAACTCTTTCACACTCAGACACCACTAGAAGTGCCATCAGGATACAAACTCTTTCACACCCAGACACTAGAAGTGCCATCATGATACAAACTCTTTCACACTCAGACACCACTAGAAGTGCCATCAGGATACAAACTCTTTCACACCCAGGCACTAGAAGTGCCATCAGGATACAAACTCTTTCACACTCAGGCACTAGAAATAAAAGTATAGCAGAACCTGTCCTAAGTGGCTATTCATTTATTCAACAAAGGAGCTTTCTGCATTACCTTTGACTTGCATTAAGCTTCCACCAGCCATAAAGACCCATGATTAGATCTCTTATGGGTGGTAGCTTAAGGTAAGTTCTACTGTGAAATGGTTTGTTAGAATTTAACAAGACGACCTTTTTTGCAGACGAGTGTTGAAAGAGCCACAGCATATTTAATATAAGTATTGGACTCATATGACTAGATAAATAGACAACTATATTAAGAACTTTAGCGTTCATATTGTGTCTGATGGGAATGACAATTCCGATTATATGAATAATCTTAAACGGATGTCATGGAGCAGTTTCCCAATGTGCGGTGCCAGAGAAAGGCGCAATATTGAACTATATAATATTCCAAATAATGCTACCACGTGATTGTAAAGATCAAACACGATTGAAGAAGTATCACACTACCTCTAATAAATGACACAGTTGCGCGTATCATTTTGGAAAAAGGGGTGTTTTGCATTTTGTACACAGATGATTGCTTAATGTAGACTGAAAGAAATGCAAATAGCTCTAAGAGGAGCTTTCTGTATTGATTTTAGTCTGCATTTAGCTACCATCTACATTATGAAAAACCTATATTTTCTTTGTTAATGGCTATTATATAGTGTTGTAGTTATATTATTCATCGATGGTATCCTATCCGTCCAGAAGTAAGAAGCGTTTATCAGAGTGGATGTGTTTATGGAGGCGCGTATTAGAGTTGATGCGTTTATTAGAGTCGATACGCTTATTAGAATGACGGTGTTTATTAGAGTGGATGTGTTTATTAGAGTTGGGGCGTTTATTTGAGTGTATGTGTTTATTAGAGTTGGTGCGTTTATTAGAGTGGATGCGCTTATTAGAATGGAGGTGTTTATTAGAGTTGTGGCGCTTATTAGAGTGGATGTGTTTATTAGAGTATAGTCATTTATTAGAGTGGAGGTGTTTTTCAGGGAGACTACAGTATATGGCTAATGCTTAGCAGCCCAACAACGCTAACAAGTTGTAGAACACTGTAATTATTCTGAACATTGACATCAATAAAATAAAACAAACATAGCATACTATGAACAAATATCACATCTGTTTACAGAGAGATAATATCATAAACACAATCGCAGAATAATTGAGAAATACATGTTCCTATAAAATACAGGGGAATGATTCGACTTTGATAGGCGTTCTAATATTTGACACTGAGACTTTGATTGAGCGTTTTAACATTTTAATACATGATATAGACCCCTTCCGAAGCCTTATACAAACAGAGCAGACCCAGATCATCCGACACCTCCACTCAATATGCTCTCCGGAACAGTGATAATTACATAATTCCTAATAAAAGAACAGAAATATACCCAAGTTCAACAATTCCCTTAACAATAAAACTTTTGAACGCTCTAGAGATAACCATTCGTTGCAGTCCATCTCTAAATTCATCCAAATCGAGAATATATAACATTATTTCTTTTATTACTTACGTGGAGATCGTTTCTAGTCAATCCACCATGCTCGTCTTTGAAATTGATGCAGCAACCTACACAACGACCTCTTTGTAAACCATTACGTGTTGTATGGTATTCCAACTTTATCAAATGATAAAAACGAATGTTGTTTTCTTCATATTCAAATACAAAAAGGTCTGATTTAAAATACTATAATATCATTTACTCACTCAGAAACAGGCTTTAAGTTGCGCTGCGTCAATAGGGTTATTTTTGTAAAGTAAAATTTGTCCGAGAATTCTGTGTGTTTGTTTAGCTCAAGCAATATTAAGTTTTACACTATAATATTTGCTTTTAATGGGAAGAACCCTTTTGCCATTATAATTCATATTTATATATGAATACGTTACATTGTACTTGTGTAAAAAGCAGTCAATAAAATATGATTAAAGTAAATCAAAACCACCTTATGTGTTTCGTGATAAATTCATGCAAGGGAGTATGTGTCTACGTGCTTGCGTGCGTACATTAGCGTTCATGCGTACGCGCGTGTACATCGTACGTCTATACGTAGGTCAACGAACACTTTCTATCAACACAGAAACTGTAGAATCAGATTTAATTCATTCCATAAGCTAACAGAGCAGAGCCTGATCAGACGGTTCCTATAGGAGCCGTCTGATCTTGGCCTACTATGTATGCAAAGGCGTGAAAATGCCTCAATATGGAGTAAATGGTTATACATTGTATGGCTCATGAAGTGGGTTTATCAATACTTTGTCTTTTACCGCTCACCCATTACTCGTTATAATATGTCAGTTATGGTTTTGTTGGGCATGAATCGGTTTCTGGCAATGCTGACGCATGGATAGTCACTTCTGTGCTACAATCTATTAAAACAATATAAAACGAATATAATATAAAATTAAACTTCGCCATAAATGTCACTTCTCACTTAATTTCCCACATATTCAATACCATTCTTTCATCCAACCTACTCATACATATTATTTATTATTTATGAAATTACAACACCCATGCAAATTATAGCGGGATCTCAAAGAGTAGATTGAATGCTTTAAGAACACTGTCTGACAGCGGTATATACGTGCAGAAGGCTTGTATGATTAACCGAGTAGGCTTTAATGGCGCAATGCACGTGCAAATAGTCATTCTGGCTGAAAGTATCTGGTTATTCGAAAACGCTCAATACTGGAACCAGATTTCATTCTAATCACCGGACGATCGAAGTTGATATTTATATTACTTTGCGTTTTCTAAATCATTCGCATGTAGTCATGTATGCCATGTGACTGACGTGTAGTCATGTATGCCGTGTGACTGACATGTTGTCATGTATGCCGTGTGACTGACATGTACTTATGTATGTCATGTGACTGACATGTACTTATGTATGCCGTGTGACTGACATGTAGTCATGTATGCCATGTGACTGACATGTAGTCATGTATGCCGTGTGACTGACATGTAGTCATGTATGCCGTATGACTGACATGTAGTCATATATGCCATGTGACTGAGGTGTAGTCATGTATGCCGTGTGACTGACGTGTAGTCATGTATGCCGTGTGACTGACGTGTAGTCATGTATGCCGTGTGACTAACATGTGGTCATGTATGCCGTGTGACTGACGTGTAGTCATGTATGCCGTGTGACTGACATGTAGTCATGTATGTCGTGTGACTGACGTGTAGTCATGTATGCCTTGTGACTGACATGTAGTCATGTATGTCATGTGGGGAATTACATGTCATGTATGCCATATGCCAGGTATTAAAAACCAAAAATAGGAAATAACGACTGTATGCCTCTGTAACGTTACGTTAATTAACAGGAAAATATTACCCATATGCCAGGTATTGAAATTTGAAATAAACTTAGAACATGGAAAGGGTTTAACCCTTTACAAACACTCTCTCTCTACTTATGGAATTATATATCTAAATGACAGTTTCTGTCATGGCCTCTACATGCTATTATAACACATCATACGATTCAACATGTAAGGTGTTACTATTTTTTATATGAATCTCCCTGGTGCAAACGGTTGAAAATATTTTTTTTAAATAAAAACGTAGATATGTCTACACTGAAAATTAAAAGAGACGCCGATTCTGTTATGTTTAAACTGGTTCTACGATAAACAAATGAAGTGTACCTTATATTATAAACCCCGTGTGTTCATATGTCAATATAAACTTCGTGCGTTCATATGCCATTATAAAATTCGTGTGTTCATATGCCATTATAAAATTCATGTGTTCATATGCCATTATAAACTTCCTGTGTTCATATGCCATCATAAACTTCGTGTGTTCATATGTCATTATAAAATTCGTGTGTTCATATGCCATTATAAACGTCGTGTGTTCATTTGTCATTATAAAATTCGTGTGTTCATATGCCAATATAAACTTCCTGTATTCATATGCCACCATAAACTTCGTGTGTTCATATGCCATTATAAAACGTTAATCTACATCATATGCATGATGTTATTCTTTCTTATATAAATAGTCATGAGGTATAGATAATGATAATGATAATATTCATGTAATTATGACGTCATTTCTCCGCAAAACATTATGCTGCGGCCACTCTTTAGAAGTAAAGGGATTTTTTTTATTGAACATGTTTTAATTAAGGCATCTTATCTGTTCTTGAACGTACAATCATAAATGTTCCAAACAAATAATGGATACAAGCAGTGAAAATTTATACATTTCACGGCTTCAATACTAAACAAAATTACTACGCAGTACCCGCTTTGGAGTCACTACATCCGAACCATTTCACTCCACGAGCGCGATTTTCCAATAGAATTTTTATTGTTGTCATTGAATAAATCTTTTAGCTGACGAAATTTATTGTGCTGTACGGTATAATAAAATAAATATCACATCCTATGGAGAGCAACAGCACGTATTGTCAACCCTCGGAATGGTAATGTCCACCTCCGCTAACGCCTCGGTGGACATAACCAACCTCAGGCTGACAATAGTGCTGTCGCCCTCCATAAGATGTGATATTTATACAATAACTCCCTAAACACTGTAGCTACTGCCATGGAATTTACGTGCAGTTGGTTGTCATTTTTTTCATGGTCTTATATCTCCCTAACCACTGCAGCTATTGGCATGGACTTGCATATACACACTGAACACCATCCATACTTTCATTACACACCCAGACCATGCTGCCCGCAAGCCCAAGGTCAAGGTCAAATGACTTAGGAATTTTATGTGCAGCTAGGAAAGCCCCACCACGGGGTCATCATTTTGTCTTACAGACAAAATTTTCTAGTTCAGTTACTAAAATTGTACATATACTCGTATGTAGATTAACCCTTTATTCCACGAGTATATATCATGGATGTGTGAAATATTAATAAGCTGATTTGTCATAATGGCACCGTGAACAAGGCAGTTTTTACATAAACTGTAGAAAAATATCTAGCAGATGTTTTTTAAAGCAAGTGGTTGCTAATGCAGGATGGAAGTAATGAAAAAGTTTATGCAGAAGCTTTCTGCATAAACTTCGTCCTGCATTAAGCTGCTACCTGCCATTAAAGCCCGGTCTCTTTTTGCTGCTCATATATTAGCGGGGTAACTATACACCATAAATTACCAGACATTCGGTTATAGAAATTGTCGGAAGATCTGAGCGACGTATTAGATGAGATACATTTCCAAACAGCTCTGCGTAAAGCCTTTCTGAGAAGATCTGACATTTCCAAGGCAGTCCACTCCTTGAAATTGTCAGACTATCTCTTTCTTTGTCGACCACAAAGTCGGGAAACTTAAAAAGCACTGAATATAATGATTCTATCCATAAATTCGTATATTTCACAAGTCCATGTCTTTAAAAACTAATGTATCAAGTGCCATCGCTAATGAGAAAACCATCCATCAAATGAGTTTCGTGTTCTCGTGGATCTTCACTAATCGCTGGTATGATTAATGAAGTTGTAATAGCTAGCGTTTATGATCTCTGTTATACGTATGATAACCTCTGTTATATTTCCATATTTGGCGTACCCATGCATCTCATAAGTGTCAATGCTGGTCTAAAAGATACGTTGCAGCTTAACCCATTACCTCATATGCTATTTTTAGACATAACCCCTTTGAATAAATGTAGTAAAAATGAGCATTTTGAATAGAATAAAGGAAACTTATAGAATTGTTGTAAATAGAGCAATAGCTCCTATGAAGGATGTGTTCTACTTATCACACTGCTTTCAAAAAGTGATTTTACAGAGGCTTCAAACTGCGACAGTATGAGGGAATGTGTTTATGCAGGGTGCATGGTATGCGGACAGCTCCTAGAAAGCTGCAGGACTTTCTTCCTGCATTAAGCAGTCGCCCACCTAAAGATATCGGAATTATTCTTCACTGTTGGTGCCGGTAAATGTGGTTTTACTGTATTTGAATAACACATTTTATTTCTATACATATACATCCGAAAGCTTCATATATAAATTGGTCCACATCTAACTATACACATTTATCACACTTAACCATACAAAACGATATACATTCACCCACACTTAACCATAAAAATCGTATAGATTAACCTACACTTAACCATACCAAACCGTATACCTATAACTTCACACACATTTAACCGTACAAAACCGTATAAATTCACACATTTAACCGTACAAAACCGTATAGCTTCACACACATTTAACCGTACAAAACCATATAAATTCACTCACACCTAACCGTAAACTTAACCGTACAAACCGCACAAATTCACTCACACTTATCCGTACAAATGTTCTCATACTTAACCATACAAAATCTTGCAAATTTACCCACACTTCACCGTACAAATTCACCCACACTTAACCGTACAGACTGTTCAAATTCAATCATATTTAACCGAACAATTTAACTCACGGTTACCCGTACAAATTAATTCATACTGAACCGTACATACTCAAACTCTATCACACATAACGGTACAAAATAACTCACACTTAGCCATACACATGCATGTACACATAACCGTATAAATTCAAATATACACATATACTCACTTAGCCGTACACATTCATATTTATTACCACAACATCGCGAGTGCATTTTTAATACGATTGGCAACCTTTAGTCAATTGTAGGCGCTCAATCGTGCGTTAGCTAATTGTAGCGCTCCATGTGCGCCGTCCATTGTATAACTACGCTGTTTGTAAACAATGGCCGAAACACCCGTTAGCCATAGCCTGTTTCATTTTCTATGGCATGTTTAAGACTTATGTGATAAAAAGTATCTTACATCAGCGTTTAGTACAAATTGTTTTTATGAAACGAGTTTACTATAATAATATGACACGAGCTTTGATCAAGAGATTTGATATTTGACATAAGTACTTATCATCAAGTGTCAGGTACCATGTAGACCTTCAGGTGACCGTGACATTTGACATCAAGGTCAAATATATGCACCTTAAATAGTAAACTTTGCTCCGTGCAAGAGCGTTTTTGTTCTTTGACCTAAGTTTTAGACATTGGACATTTGAATATATCATTTTGAGACCCAGTGGCTCATACCATGATGGCCTCCGTGTGATCTAGACTTTTGACTTAAAAATCAAATTTATGTGGGGAACTATTGTCCTAGCCAAAACTGCTTTTGTCTTTTGACCAAAGATTCAGATATTTGACATGGGGATGTATAATCATAAGTTAAAGTATAAGGTACCCTGGAGACCTTCATGTGACCTTGATTTGTGACCTAAATTTGTGCCAAATATATAGTATATCTTTAATAGGAAATCAGTGTCCGTGTCAGAACGTTTTATGTCTTTTGACCAAGGGCTTGGATAGTTGACATGTGAATGTATCGTGCCAGGTACAATGTAAACCTTCAGGCGACATTGACCTTTGACCTTAAGGTATTTACATGTACCATAAAAGGGAAACTATAGTGGCGCCTGAACTTTTTTATTTTACGTAGGCCTTAGAGATTTGACACGGGAATGTATCATGGTAACGCCCAGTGTCTCATACCATGATGGCATTCGCGTGACCTTGGCCTTTGACTTCAGGGTCAGTTTTTGTTTGAATATTGTCCGTGCCAGAACAGTTTTGTCCTTTGACCAAGGGCTTAGATATTTGACATGTAGATGCATCATGTGACGAAGTGTCAGGTACCATGCAGACTTCATGTGACGTCAATGTCAAATACTTGTACATTAAATAAGACATTATTGTCGGGCCGGACATTGTATGATCTTTTACCTAGGGTTTAGACATTCAACGGGCGAATGTACAATAATGAGGTCCAGTGTCGCATACCATTATGGAAATTATGTGACCTTGACATTTGACTTCAAGGTCAATTTTATGTTTGAGTAGGAAACTACTGTCAGGCCCAGTTTTGTTATACTGGTATATAAGTATTACTATGCTAGTAGTTTTAAAGTTCAGCTGTATTTTGGCGAGTTAGAAACTCTTTTAACTACTTTTATGACAAGCCAAAATACAGCTTTACCTCAAAACTGCTAGCATAGTCATTCTTTTATCATGCAACACCAAGAAAAATCCAGAAAATGAAGAAATAGAAAGTTTGCTCAAGCGGTTTCGTACCCTGAATAAAAATACATGCAAGTGCGATATACGTGACGTCAAATTGGCGTGCAGTCACCTCATCGACTTTTACAACATAAAAACTTGACTTAATCATTTTATATGGACAAATAGTTGAGGCAAAAGGTGAGCCAATGCGTTAAAATTAAAATTTATGTTTAATTATATTCTGAACAGAAAATGGGTGATCCTTCGAAAGCAAAAGTAGAAATGCAAAAAGAGAAAATTGCAGACTCGGTTTTATTGAGTCTGTTCATGAGTAGTAATGAAAAGTGCAACACTACTCACGCCCCCTAACACCGGCTTAAGCAGTATTCAATTTTCAAAACTAATAACATCAAAACTAATGTTTTCCTCCTATTGGCTGAACCAAACTTGCATCAGAGTGGGATCGGTACACATGCACTTTACCTCATAAAATACAGCGTCGGCGTAGAAAATATTATGCTAGTAGGAAGTGGTTATATTTGATGACGTTGCATAATAAATGTGGTATTACAACAATTAATCCAATAAATCTTTTAATAAGGTCATTATTTCTATTATGAGTACAGGATCAGTGCTGTTGTACTTTCGGGTCCTTCGGGTTATGAATTTCAATGACTTTAGTTTTGAAGAAACAAGAGGGCAATGATGGCCTTTAATCGCTCACCTGTTTGTAACAGATTTATTGTTTCAATCACAGATTGGTCTAGGCCTTACAGTTTTAAGAGAAGAAGATTTTCAAAGACTTTCATGTGAAAAACTGATATGCCCCGGGGCAGGGCCATTTTCAACCCAGGGGTCATAATTTGAACAAACATGATAGAAAACTATTAGATAACGCTACATACCAAATATTAAAGGTCTCGGCCTTACAGTTTTGAAGAAGGAGATTCTTAACCATTTTCATATGAAAATCTGATAAGCCCTAGGGCGGGGCCATTTTTGGCCTGGGGTCATAATTTGAACAATCTTAGTATAAAACCATTAGATGATGCTACATACCAAATATCATGGGGTCTAGACCTTAGAGATTTGGAGAAGATATTTTAAAGATTTTCCTATGAAAAACTGATAAGCCCCAGGGAGGACTATTAGATAATGCAACATACCAAATATCAAAGGTCTGTGCCTTACAATTTCAGAGAAGACTTTTAAAGATTTTTAAGAGAAGAAGATTTTTTAAGACTTTCCTATGAAAAACTGATATGCCCCAGGGTGGGGCCATTTTCAACCAAGGGGACATAATTTGAACAACATTGGTAGAAAACTACTAGATAACGCTACATACCAAATATTAAAGGTCTCGGCCTTACTGTTTTGGAGAAGAAGATTCTTAAAGATTTTCATATGAAAAACTGATAAGTCCCAAGGCGGGGCCATTTTTGGCCCAGGGATAATAATTTGAACAATCTTGGTAGAAAACCATAAGATGATGCTACATACCAAATATCAAGGGTCTAGACCTTACAGTTTTGGACGAGAAGATTTTTAAAGATTTTCCTATAGAAAACTGATAAGCCCTTGGGCAGGGCCATTTTTGGTCCAAGGGTCATAATTTGAAGACCATTAGATCATGCTACATACCAAATACCAAGGTCTATGCCTTACAGTTTCAGAGAAGAAGATTTTTAAAGATTTTCCTATGAAAAACTGATAAACCCCGGGGCGGGGCCATTTTTGGCCCGGGTCATTATTTGAACAATCTTAGTAGAGAAGCATTAGATCATGCTACATACCAGATATCAAAGGTCTATGCCTTACAGTTTCAGAGAAGAAGATTTGAAAAGATTTTCCTATGAAAAACTGATAAGCCCCCGGGCGGGGCCATTTTTGGCCCAGGGGTCATGATTTGAACAATCTTAGTAGAGAAGCATTAGATCATGCTACATACATTGTACCAAATATCAAAGGTCTAGGCCTTACAGTTTCAGAGAAGAAGATTTTTAAAGATTTTCCTATGAAAAACTGATAAGCCCCCGGGCGGGGCCATTTTTGGCCCAGGGGACATAATTTGAACAATCTTTGTAGAGGACCATTACATCATGCTACATACCAAATATCAAAGCTCTACGCTTTGTGGTTCCAGATACACACATACGCACGACGCACGACGATGGACGCCGGACACAGGATCATCCCAATAGCTCACCTTGCACTTTGTGCCAGGTAAGCTAAAAATGAATACTGCTTAAGCAGGTGCTAGGGCCGTAAGTAGGGTTGCCTTTTAAATAACTGTTCATGACCAAACCCAATAACACCGGACTGCTTTTGCTTCTATTTTCAGACTGTACTTTCTCTCATATCAGTCTGGCGTGTGAATGTCCTTTCAGCTGTCAGCGACCCTAAAAGAATTATCTGAGAAATTCACACAAAAACAGTCTGCTTTAATGATTATTCGGTTTTCTTATGTGAGATTTATGTTGAAAATGCATTCTCCAGACATACAGGAATAATTCTAGCTCGTGTTTTATGCCTCTGGTGGGAAGTTTATTATTCAGTATAAACGCATATTATTGTGAAACATGTCCAGATAGGATGCGTATTACTCAGGGAGCCAATAGTGCTTACCATGCACCCCCCCCCCCCCTTAGACTTTTTTTCATGGGTACCAAAATGAATCAGAATCGCGAATGTACTCAAGTTTAAATTCGTTTAGGCTATGTGTATTTTAAACGATTCCATGGCAACCCCCAGTTTTTGTAATAATGAACCATACCTTCAAATTCGCCCATATCACAGCCAGTTTTTGTTCTAAACCTATGAAACTGATACCAAATGAAATATAAGACATTGTGCTTTTATTTCCAACTTGTTTCTTTAATTACCTTATTTGCATACTCATGAATATTAATGAGAACATTAAAAATAATAGAAAAAGTATAGAAATAACTTAAACCTTTAATTTTTATCCTAAAAATATCAGAAAACAACTTCAAATGCAATTTAACATGATGACACCCCCCCCCCCCCCCCCCCCTAAGAAAACAAAATATCCAATTTGAGGACCAAAGCATTAACTTTAAGTACCATTTAAGTTTCCATGGCAACATCCCATTTTTCGTAATGATTGCCTGCCAATACATGCAGAAACAGTTAGTTTTTGTCCTAAACCTACAAAACTTGTACCAAATTGGAGATAAGACATTGTGCTTTTATTTCCAGCTTGTTGTTAGAAAATACCTTATTTATATACTCATGAATATTAATGAGAACATTAAAAATAGTAAAAACAATATAGAAATAACGTAAATAATGTAAACTATTCACTTTTTATCCTACAAATATCAGAAAACAACTTCAAATGCAGTTTAACATGATGGAAACAAAATATCAAATTTGTGGACCAAACAATTAACTCTAAGTAACATTTTAACTGTTTCCATAGTAATATTTCACACATACTTTGTTAGCTGACATCTACCTGCAAAAGTCTTCCATAACACAGAAAGTTTTTGTGCTAACTGTATAAAACTGGTACCGAATTAAAGCTAAGACCTTGTGCTTTGCTTTAAAGACTATACTTAGGAAATACCTTATTTGCATACACATGAATATTAATGAGAATAATAAAAAACTAGTAAAACAATCAGAAATAACGTAAACCTTTCAATTTTTATCCTACCAATAACAGAAACAACTTCAAATATAGCTTAAATATAAACTCACAATTAATCAGGGGAGATAATTCAGAAACACGACGTGCAAAGCAGCTCATGCTGATCAACATTCCTGTACAGTTTGGTGACCCTAGCACAGAGGGTTTTAGAGATATGCGCGACACAAACAATGAATATTTTTACATGATAAAGGGAAATAACTCTAAAATTGTCAGCTACAGAGGACTTTTACCCAGGTGTAAATCAATTTATACTGATAAACACTCCTTTGAATCTAGCCCAAGAGGCATGGAACAAATTCTGTGATTTTGATTGTGATACCTTCCAATGCCATGCAATGATATATCTTAAGGACCACAATGGAAATAAGAGTATCTATTAATTTTTTGTGTCATCCTTGGCATATAATGTTGATTGACATGGCTTTGTTAAAATACATACATATTGTTGCTTGTTTAAAAAATTCAGGCACGTACCCGGGTGGGGCTTCGGGGGTATCCCCGGAGCTGGCTGACAAGATACCATTTTTATTTTTATTAATGAGCCCTTTTTAGTTTTCAACTAAATCATTACCAAGGCAAGTTTTTTAGTTACCAATATTTTCCTCCCTGTTATTCAAAACTAATAACATCAAAACTAAAGATTATCTGTTAGTTCTCTACACAGACAGGCCACCTTCAGCATGTTGTCATGCTGTGAGCCACGCTTGGCCTATTTTCGTATGGACCAATCAAGGGGTATCTCCCACGCTGACATGGATCATAACTAGTAACGAATGTATGACTCCGAACATTCCGAGTGACAAAAAAGTACGAATGATTCCTCCCCAGACCGATTGTACTGAATAAACGTTTTTTGTTAACTTAAGATTGGGAAATTTCCTTTAAAATGGATGAAAAACACACCTTTGCCAATGGAAATATAGCCGAATAAGGGCTATGAAATCATAAAAAAAACACCTGAAACTGATATTGTAAAATAAGATAAAATGGAATATCTGTTTCGGATCCGTTAATTAGTACTGCCTCATATTCTTCGTCATCGTATTGATAAAGAATCTGAACAAAAAAGACATTTTCTGAAACTTCTATTTCTATTTAAAGGTATCAATTTTATTAATAAGTATATTTCGTGATAAGAATGTAATCGATACTATTCCCAAATATTTCATCAACTCTGAATCACTTATCATCTGTTATAAATATAATAAACCTATTAGGAATGTTATTTTCAACTACAATAAAATTGTCTCTGACTTAAATACATGTATTGATGTCAATACCCCTATTTCTTGAGATTGTAGCATTTCTAGCTTTTGCTATAAACCAGTTGGTCATGTCGTTACTGGTAACTTTGATATCATTAAGGATAAAGGTCTCAGGACCCTCCTAACTAAAGGACCTAAATACGGATTACATTCCCTTATTGATTTTGACGCTTGTCGAACTCATATTGCAGAAGCTATTCAATAATTCTGCATCAAATGGTGTCGACGAGAACATGCTGATGTTAATGCCCTTTCGGATTGGAAGAAATGTATTTTTGATATTATTGATACGCGTATTACTTTTTACAAATCAAATTACCATCTTTTACCACCTCGACCTAGAGTTACATTTCGCTATTTGAAGAAAAACATTTTTAATTTTCATTCAAATTATGTTCTTGTTCCTGCTGAAAAGGCATTCAATAATGTAATCATTATTTGAATATTGTATTATGTTGATGTTTTAAAGAAGGAGCTAACTGATTCACAAACTTATATAATAGTTCAAACATCTGAAAAAGATATAGTTTCGGAACATGTAAAAATGTGCAATAATCTTAAGTCTGGCCCTAACATAAAACAACATAAACTTTCTACTTTGTACTGGATTCCGAAAGTACATAAAAACCCTTATAAGGCGCGTTTTATTGCGAACTCTAGCTGTTGTACCACTACTAAAATATCTAAACTTTTGACGTCCTGTCTTACTACGATCAAAGAACGTGTAAAACGTTACTGTGATAAATAAATGAAAATTCTGGTATTAATGTTTTTTTGGTCCATAAAAAATTCAAATGATGTTTTAACGAAACTTGAAAATGAACAGTATAACATTTCTTCACTGAGCTCTTATGATGTCTCTACACTCTATACTACTCTACCTCACCATCTTATGAAGGATAAACTGATTAAATTAATAAAAAAAAACATTTGCCAGAGAAAATAAAATGTTCATTGCTTGTAATGTTCAACGTTCATTCTTTTCGAATTCAGAAGTTGAACATTACACAATGTGGATTTGCCTTGATGTTTGTAGATATCTTACCTTTCTTTTAGATAATATATTTGTGCGTTATGGGGGTACCATATATCGTCAAGTTGTTGGTATACCCATGGGTACAAATTGTGCCCCTCTTGTTGCAGATTTGTTTTTGTATTGCTATGAGAGGGTTTTATTGAGTCTGTTCATGAACAGTAATTGAAAGTGCAACACAGCTCACGTCTCCGAGCACCGGATTAAGCGGTATTCAATTTTCAGAACAAAAAGTACTGAAATTCATGATCTCGAAGGATCAGAAGGTATATATCCTTATTTTGAAACTATGATTTCTTCCATTTACCCAAAAGAACTGTCTTTAAACAAAACGAATCAATCTGACATTATAGCTTCATTTTTAGATTTCAATCTTTCAATTACAAATGATAAAATTTCGTCCAAAATATACGATAAAAGAGAAGATTTTAATTTTAAAATTGTTAATTATCCTTTTCTAGATGGAGATGTGCCCCGTTCTACATCTTATGGGGTTTATAATTCTCAACTTATTCGGTTTGCCCGAGCCTGTTCTTTGCTTGAAGATTTTAACAGTCGTAATTTAGTTAAACTGATAAACTTCTTAAGCAAGGTTACAGATATCACAAACTTCGGAAAACGTTTTCTAAATTTTATTATCGAAATTGACCACTCATTAGTAAATATAATTGCAATCTACGGACGTTACTGCAACAAGGCATTTCTCAACCAGACTTTTATGGGGATGTCATCTACAAACTTAGGAAAATTCGGGGTGATTTGTTTATAAAACGCATTAAAACATTTAAGAAGAAAGGTTATGATCCCATTATATTGCAACGCACTGCATGTTTGGTTATCAACACTTTTACAGTCGGTAGCTACGCTTCCCTCTTTGCTTGCGCGATGACAGGCCGAAGGTAGTACTCTATGATGGTATACTCTTAAACTCAGATACGGGATGAGCTTACAAGACTCATGTATTACTTTTTCCCTGTCGTGCCCTTAACGGCTTACCTGCAGGTGCTCTAACTTCAACAAAGTCATTGAGTACATATTTGACGGAGTTTCACAGTTATTATGCTATGTTTTACATGTTGACCTGTGTTAACCATCGTCTATGTTGCGGGTAAGTCCGGCGGTTATACCTTTATTTACACTATTTGTAAAGCTATGGTGACTTTGAGAGAAGTGTGAGGTTAGGACGTCCGTAAACCGGTTTAACCCCCCCCCCCAGTGGTGTTTTGCTACTGACCGTGCAAAGGCGGTACTCTCTTTTCAGAATATTTGTTTATGTTGTAAAAGTCGATGACGTCACTGCCCGCCAACATGACGTCACGTATATCGCACTTGCATGTAATTTTATTCAGGGTACGAAACCGCTTGAGCAAATTTTCTTTTTCTTGATTTTCTCTGTTAGTTCTTGGCGTTGCATGATATATAGCTGTATTTTGGCTCGTCAAGAAAATTACTTAAATGCTCGCCTACATTTTTTCTAACTCGCCAGCTAAACTTCAAAACTACTAGCATAGTAATTCTTATTTATACGTTTCCCTGTTATGACATATTGATGAGTTTGATCGTTTGGACTATACTTCACTTGATCAACTCTTTGGATTTCGAACAACGTTTGATTTGTACAGTTTCTTAATACCGATATGTAATTGGGACAAATTTTTTAACTTTACAAAAATCTGATCAATCAAACCTCGATGCTAGTAAATTTTTGAATGTGTGTTCATTCTCAAATATCTAAATGCTCAGATGCTTGGGAATGACTTCAGACTCAAATAAAGTTCCGGGATCTTATCTTTGAGAATGAACTCAGAATCAAACAAAATATGATTTACGATCTCGCGGGCTCGAGCTAACAGGATTTTGAATGCAATCATTTACACGTTGTCTCTTGACAGGGGCGTGGCTAGTCATACGCACTTACGCGCATGCGTAACATCAATCTGATAGGTGAAAACATTGTTATGGCCAAAATGGAACACAAATCGAAGGCTAAGGGGGTTGACTTTGATAAACGTTCTCTCTTGCCATGTTGACACATTCCCTCATTTTGATGCCTCTGCAAAAATCAACTTTTGAAACCATTGTGATAAATAGGGTCAGCGTTAGCAAATGCTCTATTTATCACTATAAAATTCTAAATGTTCCCCGGGAGCATGCTCCCGTTCTCTTATAGCCACGGTGCATATACGATTATGGATTCAACTACGCCCCTGTTTGATATTCAATGCATGTAAATGTATTAAACAGTTTGGATCCTGATAAGGCGCATATTTGTATGTCTGTCTCGCCAGAGAATTATCCAATAAGCTGCAAAAACAAGAATTATAAATTGATACAATTGAAATAATTGTGACTGACGGATATATATGAATCGATATACAGCCAAACATAGATAATTCTATTTTAAGAAGGAAGACCCAGGGGAGCTCTCAGTGCGACTTTCACTCTGCATTAAGCTGTTATCTGTCATACAAAACGATAAACATACTTGTTTGGATGTTCAAATTCGCGAGGTTTTATTTTATTGTATTCTGGATTTTTTCGCATTCGAGAATGGTATGGCAATGTAAGCCAAAATAACTCATTTGTACACCAAAATGTTACTTACTTATTAATTAATACGTAAACAAAGATTTCAAATGTTGTGTAAAAGTGAGTTCAGGTTCAGCCATTGTTATGATTAATTTAAAAAAAAATATCTCACTCACTATCTCACTCACTCAATTCATTTTTTCATTCATTCATTCATTCATTCACTCATCCACTTATTTATTGATTCCTTCCATACATGTATTCAGTTAACTTTTTTATAAACGTATTATCTGTTTATTTAAAATTAGATAAGGGTATACACCCATTTGATAGTACTGATATTGATCAATCAAATCTTGCTGTGATATATTACACACAGTACCAGAAGTTTCATGTCAATATGCGCAATATGCACAACATCAACTGAAAAAACAATATCATGAATTTGAACGTTGTATGATATCATACATATTTCATTTATTCGCTGTTATAATATTGCCGCCTGAACAAAGTGCAGTCTGCTTCAGTTTTTTGTTTTTTAAATATCTTCTCTTTTTTATTAACCCTTTCCTTCATATAAACTTGTTTTCACGCATTTGCAAACAGAGTAAACTCAGATCAGACAACTACTATAGAAGCTGTCTGATCAGGGTCTGCTCTGTTTGCTATTGATATTTTGAAAGATCTGTTTCTTTACTTTTTAAACTGGCTACAATGTTCTAATTTCCATCTTTCGTTTGTACTTATTTTTCCATGAATATTCAGTAAGTATTGAAATTTGGAATAAACGTAGAACAGGGAAAGGGTTGATAAAAAACATAATCTTGGAACCAACCAGTTTGGAGTATGATAAGACACAGCGTTGCTCGGCGTCTAACCCGGATCCGAACTGTTTTTCACATGGTTTTAAAAATTCCCCATTTGCAGCGAAAGTGTTCAGTGATTAATGATTCTTACAGCTTTTCCCAGAAAGATTCAAATCTGGATAAAAGTACATCCTGGAATGCAATAATTATTGATAAAACTTGTCTGCAAGAAATGAAATAAAAAGTACGTACCGCATATGTGACGTAAAGGTATATAAAAAAGCAAACTTATAGTTAGGCATTGGATGTGTGTGTTTATTAACTCCTTCAGTGCCGTGAAGATGGGTCTGTGATATCATATGCAAAGAGCTTGGAGCCAAATGAGACGCTGAGCAACTCGGCATCTCATCAGGCTCCAAACCGTTTGACACTCTCTTATAAAGAAGTTCAACAAGCATCCAGTCTAAACGTTGAAACATACGAACGTGTGTCCGTTATACGACTTTACTGGCACTGAATATTACTGAAATAATATAGTGCCAAAATATTTTAAACAATTTTAAACTGTTACATTTTGCTAACAGCTGTCAAATACAAGGTAACATGATACCTGAAACTATTATGATACAGAAACCATCATGATACAGAAACCATCGTGATACAGAAATCATCATGCAGAAAACATCATGATACAGAAACCATCATGCAGAAACATCATGATACAGAGACCATCTTGATACAGAAACCATCATACATAAACCATCTTGATACAGAAACCATCATGCAGAAACCATCTTGATACAGAAACCATCATGCAGAAACCATCTTGATACAGAAACCATCTTGATACAGAAACCATCTTTGGACCATATTGATGCAGAAACCATCTTGATACAGAAACCATCATGCAGAAAACATCTTGATACAGAAACCATCTTGATACAGAAACCATCATGGAACCATCGTGCAGAAACCATCTTTATACAGAAACCATCATGCAGAAACCATCTTGATACAGAAACCATCATGCAGAAACCATCTTTATACAGAAACCATCATGCAGAAATCATCTTTATACAGAAACCATTATGCAGAAACCATCTTCATGCAGAAACCATCTTGATACAGAAACCATCTTTATACAGAAACCATCATGCAGAAATCATCTTTATACAGAAACCATCATGCAGAAATCATCTTTATACAGAAACCATCATGCAGAAATCATCTTTATACAGAAACCATTATGCAGAAACCATCTTTATACAGAAACCATCATGCAGAAACCATCTTGATACAGAAACCATCATGCAGAAACCATCTTTATACAGAAACCATCATGCAGAAATCATCTTTATACAGAAACCATCATGCAGAAATCATCTTTATACAGAAACCATTATGCGGAAACCATCTTTATACAGAAACCATCATGCAGAAACCATCTTGATACAGAAACCATCATGCAGAAACCATCTTTATACAGAAACCATCATGCAGAAATCATCTTTATACAGAAACCATCAAGATACAAAACAAATACAGTTAACCCTCTCTAGCACAACTACTAACATATCTGAATGTTCGTCTTTCAGCCATTGATGGCTGAACTAATTACCTCATAAAAAATTTTTATAAAACATAATTCAATCACGAATTTTGACATTTTGACATCACGAAGTTGACATTTAGAAAGGTATATGGATCAGGATCAGAAGTGTTTGGTTTTGGAAAAATCTGTAGAATCCGTTCTATATAAGTACATAAGCAAACAGAACAGACCTTGATAAGACGGCTCCTACAGAAACCGTCTGATCTGGGTCTACTCTGTTTACAAATGCGTGAAACGTGTCTCTATCAGGTAATGGTTAACCCTTTCCATGTTCATGACAGGAATAATGACATCATGAATATTAAAAATCTAATATTAGGATGACATATGTGCAAAGGATGGTCTGGCTCATGTAGAAACTGTAGAAGCGCACCTATATCATGTCATGAGCAAACAGATCAGATCCTGATCAGACGGCTCCTAATTTCCTACTGGAGCCGTCTGGTCAGGAGCCGTCTGCAGGAGCCCTCTGGTCAGGAGCCGTCTGGTCTGGGTCTGTTTGCAAAGGCACGAAAGAAAGGCTTAAATTCATTCGCAAGCTAAACACGACATTAATAAAACTTGCAAATACATGTAATCCAGATCAAGATGAGGTGCCGACTTAATCTGTCTCATCAGGATCCAAACTGTCTGACACTCTCTCAATAGTTTCGCAAACATTTCAAGGAATCCAAAGTAAGTAAAATTATAGCAAATAAGACGTTAGGCAGACACAATTTTTCTTCCAGGAAACTAAGGGTTGAGAGTTAACTAGTCTCGTCTTCCTCATTCATTTCACGCTCATGGAAATAATGAAATTAACCCATTCCCTCATAGGCTATGTTTAGACTCATTCGCTCATGGGCTAATTTTATACCTGCCCTCCAGGAGTACATCTACTGAAAAGGAACATTTACTAGAAAAGGAGAATTATTTAGAACTGTATAGTTTTGAAACCATAGTGAATAAAAGAGGAAATGAGGCAAATGCTCTAGTTATCTCAATAGCTTCATAAATGACTTTGACAGAGGTGTCAAAAGGCGTCAATATCATGGAGTGGATTAATCGACATTAATCACATTTCCACATGATATTATTTGATTGGGGACATGTTGTTGTCAACAATATCGGGGGAAATACACGTATATAATTAATATTGTGTGGTGTTCTGATATCCATGACAAAACAATGTTTTAACGTTTACCTCGCTGTGAAATAAAATAATATCGGCTTAAGATTTTGGATCTAGTGCAATTTGATTACATCCCACTCGATCAAGTATTCTGAGGAACTACTGGCCGAGTGTCAAACAGCTACTGACCGAGTGTCAAACAGCTTATATCCAGATGGGATGGCTAGTTACTGTTGGCAAATTCGAACTATGTCGCACTAAGCAGTATAAGGTTTAATAACAGAATGCATACTCGTGCTCTTCACTGACCTTTTGACCTCTCCTTAACCCATTCCCTCATAGGCTATTTTAGAGTCAACCTCTTTGAATAAATCTACCGAAAAGGAGCATTAACTCGAGAAAAGGATTTTTTTAGAATTATGTAATTTGAAACCATTGTGATAAATAGAGCAAATGCTCTATTTATCACAGTTTCATAAATAGACTTTTACAGTGGCGTAGAAAGACGTATTTATGGAGGAAAGGGTTGGTGTGTACTCAAATACTAAAATCGTCATTTCTCCACCAAACCCTATATTGTGACCACTCTTTAGAATCTTCTCCTCGTCTCGATGAGACGATTCTAAAGAGTGGTCACAATATCGGGTTTGATGGAGAAACAAAGAAGTTATTCTTGAAAATGTTTTAATTTACGCATCTTATCTAGACTTTTGCATACAACTGTACATGTTCAGCTAATAAGTATACTGTTAAAATCTTGTAATAATTGAATTGTTTCTGTTAAAGCTGAACTTGCAGTAAACAATTTGTGAGTAAATGAATTGTTGAACATTTGTTTTACTTTCACATTGCTTAAAGCAGCCACCTGCCCTAAATACCAACTAATTAACACAATTTAGTGGCCGTTATAGACAGGTTTTACTGTATTTTGCAATTGAATTGGTGTGGTTACATTTGGTTTCACTCTCTATTCAGTTAAGTGTGCAATTAAAGTAATATAGTTATTTAATTAAAAGGCTATGGCATTTTATTGTTTTACTTTTCTATTTCGCCAAGCGTGCATTATTTTTAAGTGTTGTGGTTATGTAAATATTTCTGTTAACTATTTGTTCCATACAAGCGCCATTTAACCCTTTGCCTGTTCTATATTTATTACAAAATTCAATATGTACGGCATATTCGTGAACAAAATAGAATAAAATATGGAAGGAGGAACACTGTAGCCATTTTAGAAATTAAAGAGATCTGTCAAATTCCACAAGCAGACCCTGATCAGACGGCTCATATAGGAGCTGTCTAATCTTGGTTTACTGTATTTTCAAATGCGTGAAAACACGTAAAACTTATATTAAGCCTTTCCTCCATAAATACGCCTTTCTATGCCTCTGTAAATGTCACTTAATGAAACCATTGTGACAAATAGAGCATTTGCTCCTATAGAAGCAAATGTTCTATTTATCACAATGGTTTCAAACTACAAAATTCTAAAAAAAAATCCTTTTCTCTAATTAATGTTCCTTTTGGGTAGATTTATTCAAAGAGGTTGGGTATAAAAATAGCCTATGAGGTATGGGTTAAAGAAAGGGTAAACGCATTTGCAAATTGAGGAGATCTGCATCAGTCGGCCCCTGTTGGAGCCCCCTGGTCAGGGGTTGGTTGTGTAATTTTATGGATATGATTTGACAGTGCCTGCCATAATAATACATGTACCCATGTGTTATTATAAAATATAATTTAATTTATACCCATGGTATCATTATTTCTTCATGAATCTGTATGCAGTAAAGGATTAAGATAAACTTGCAATTTACCCTTAACCCATTCCCTCCTAGGCTAGTTTTAGACCCAACCTCTTTGAATATATTTACCGAAATTGAGCATTAACTAGAGGAAAGGAAACAAATTAGAATAGTTTAGTTTGAAACCATTGAGATAAATAGAGCATTTGCTCCTATAGGAGCAAATGCTGTAATTATCACAATGGTTTCATAAAGTGACTTCTATAGATGCGCAAAAAAATGGGTCACTATGGGATAATGTGTTAACTCCATGAATATTCATTCAAGAAAATTAATAATAACATCATGAATATGTATAATGAATATTAAAATATTTTTACAATGGCATATGAACTAAGAAATAGTTTCCCTCTACAGAAACTATAGAATAAGATCTTTGATGAGTCATAAGCAAACAGAGCAGACCCTGATTAGGTTCTAGTATGTTTGCAAAGGCGTAGAGTGGTGTATTTATGGAGTAAAGGGGACCATGATTTTGCGAAGTTCCTTTTTCACCATAATAATTTGTGTTATGATGGTTTTATCGTTAACTCTTTCTCTGTCAATGTCGCCTCTGCGATAACCTTTATATGCAAACAGTTTGGATCCAGATCAGACGCGCCTAATCAGGATTCAAACCTTTTGTTACTATGGCTGTCTTTTCTGGTCTTGTTTTAACCAAAAAGTGAGAAAAATAAAAATGTAAACCATTTTTACGACTGGAATAAAGGTTAAGAATAAATATTGATAATAACGGCAGATTAATTATTCAACGGGATTTACAATGGGGTATTTCAATTAAAAACATTTTGGTTTCCTGGCAACGAGATTACAACATATTGGGTCAATCTGTTACTATGCTATTGACCTTTGTCCGTGGTATATGTATAGTATCAAGCCTTATATTGCCTCGTGAATTGTCTTGTAATGGCAGACAGGTGGATCCATATCAAAACTCATCGTCTCATCAGGATCCAAGCCAAGATGTTTACACTCTGCCAGTTTCTCAAAAGATGGAATAAAAATTAGAAGTAATTAAAACCTGTGGTAGATCAAAATATTCCAATTTTTTAATTTTATGTTCTCTTTTTTGTCTCTGTTACTGGTTTTTTCACTTTTCTTATTGTTTTAAAAATCCTCTTGACCGGTTACAACCTTTTATCAATGAATAGGCCTGTCTACGCCTTTTTAATCCATTCCCTCATATTGATGGCTTTTGGCGACTCCGTAAAAGTCACTTTGCGAAACCATTGTGATAAATAGAGCATTTGCTCCTATAGGAGCAAATGCTCTATTTATCACAATGGTTCCAAAGTACAAAATTCTACTTTTCTCCTTTTCTCTAGTTAATGCTCCTTTTCGGTAGATTTATACAAAGAGGTTGTTTCTAAAAATAGCCTATGAAGTAATGGGTTAAAGGTCTGATCAGTATCTGCTGGTATGTTTGCTTGTGAAATAATAAAGATATGGTTGTACAATTTCTGCCACATGTGGCCAAAATTCCCTGTGTCCGTGTACAGTTACAAAAAATCATCTACTTCATATTTTCTTTTAGTGCAATGTCTAAGTTTGAATCGTCGCTATGACGTATAAAGGGTTCCATGAAATGTATTAAAAGTTTACAAACTAGTGGACAAGGAATTAAAGGTGCCGCGCAAAAAGCTACAAATAGCGCTGCATTTCTTTTCGAATATACCCAAAGAATATTGTTGTATTGTTACGCACTGTGATGTCCGTATATTTCTTTCTCATTTCATTACCTTTCTATGTAGATGCCAAGGTGTGAGTATATGACACGCCGACTGCACACTAATTACGTGGTCCTGAGTTATCAACTGAGATCCAAAGTTCTCATGTGAGGTCCTAGGATCTCAACACACCAAGTGCAACATTTACAATTACGGACCCCGTTCGAAATCACAGGTTTTAGACGAGAAAACTGGTTCCTGTAGTTATTATGCAAATGAGAACTAAGGTTTACAAACACTTTATTTTCGCAGGAGCGGTTCTAGGTTTTCGCGAACTAGGATTCCAGCTGCAAACCTAAGATCTGAGATTTATTGCAATCCATATACCACAAGGATCTCGCTATTTGCACAATAAATGGTGAGACCCCAACATGTGACATCTAAGAATCTCAACCGTGAACAATTTGGGAAAAAATGAAGTTCCTAAGAATTAATGGAGAATTTACAACTTACAAACATCCTATTATACATGTGATGACTTTATACGATAACGAAAAGTATCCCAAGGAAATCTTCACTTGATAAATTATTATTTCAAGAAATAACATTTGACGTTGTGAATTTTAAGTAGTCGTTTTACAGTGACATATTTGATATATGAAGATACTATAGAATAATATCTATATTATTCCATAAGCAAACAGAGCAGACTCGGGGGGGGGGGGGGGGTTACTCGTCTTTATGCTGCAGAATTAGCATAGTCGTGATAGTGGCTCATTTTAAATATGGTGAAGGAAGAGAACTTGCAACTATTCGTGCGGATGAAAATGTGATTTATGTCCCCTAGCTCAGGGACATATACATGTATGTAGTATATGTCTGTCTAGCGTAACCCATTGCCTTATAGGCTATTTTAGACCCAAATTCTTTGAATAAGTCTACTGAAATGGAGCATTAACTGGAGAAAAGGAAAAAATAAGATTTTTTATTTTTGAAACCATTGTGATAAACAGAGCATTTGCTTCTATAGGAGCAAATGCTCTATTTATCACAATGGTTTCAAAAAGTGAATCTTACAAAGGCGCTAAAAGTCGTCAATATGAGGGAATGGGTTAAATTAAAGTCAACATTCCATCAATGCCCATAGTCTTAAATGAAAGCAAGTCAAAACTGCTCCAGATCCATGTTTGGGCAAACAAGGATAGGAATTGAAGCCATTGAAATGAGCATAATTATGCACTTGAATAGAAATTCAGGATCGCTACAGTATTTTCACTCAAATGTTTGCCATCATTCACCAATTGCATTGAATTGGTCCACAAAACAATAATTTAGCATGTCATATATAAAACCCTTTCCCTCTGACTCGAATGGCTCGATTGTAGTGAGTTTGAATATCGAGGATTAGAGAGGCTACACCGCCACAATGTTAAGTTTTGTGATGCTTTTCAAAGTAAGAAAGTTCTTGTTTCCATGGTTACCTCATCGTTGCAGAGATAACATATAGTAAAACCTCTCTAAACCGGACATTAGTATTAATATCGGTCTTGGCGACAGGTGGCAGCTTAATGCAGGGTGAAAGTCATGCAGAAAGCTCCTCTAGAGGAGCTTTCTGTGTGACTTTCATCCTGCATTAAGCAACCATGCACCTGCCTAAAAGTATCTAATTTCTTCTCAATTAGAATTTCGGTTTAGAGAGGGTTTACTGTACGTATTCCTAATAGTTCCAGTAGACTCTTTTGAAAATGTTTTGTATCCAGTATTTCAAAGCTATGAGACTGTCTCTCAGTTTTGTGTAAGTGTGGCCCTGGGTATCTCTTACTTTTTCGGTATTGCTGTAAAGTTGTGACAGTAAATATAACTGAAACAAAATATATAGGTCATCTAGGAACAGCATGAATAACCTTCACTTATGTCACATAAATTGAATAAGTTTTCTCTCAGCTTAAATAGGTTCTCTTGCTTCTCAGTCGTGCTAGATAAGCTGAGTTACTAAAAATAGCCGTACTTGAAATCCTTATCTGGAACACCCCGTGACTACACTGACTAGCGTATTCATACGCGCGATTGGGTAAAATCAACACAAGGGAAGGACTTCTTACAGAATTATACCAACATTTCTATAGGCAACAACCTTATGAATTGAAATTAATATAAGTAATTAGCACGAATATGAAATTCTATTTATCATGTAAACACTTTAAAAAGCCTATTTAATTAACCGAATTAATTTAATTCTTCAAAATACAAGCAAAACAACGGCAGCAAAACTATACACTTCTTTGACACTTCGTCGATTTATGCTGTCTCCGGGCCACTGTTTTCTTTTCGACGTCAATTCATGATTGTATCAAATACCGTTTACTCGGAATTTCATTCAATATGTCTATCACTAAAAACAGTTCATTGGCGGTGCTCCCGGAAATACTCACACCCCGGCATGCACCTAGCTTAGGCCAAAACGCTGTAACATTCGCGTCCATTGTTTACCTTAGGCCCGTAATAGGTATAATTAAAACCGGTCAACAACAGCGCGTGAGCAAGAGAATCGCCTTGTTAATACATGGTCTAGTGGAACTACAACAGCACGTTTTATGCAAGAATTTGGTGTCACGCCTAAAGTTATGCTGTGGTCTGTTGCTATTAGATATGGAAGTCGTATTACGCAATGTAAAGTAGTACTTCACAAAATTCGTTAATTTTCTTGGTTTTAGGGCGTATTTCAGCGAGAAAAATAATCAAGCATGGGATGTGTTAAAGCCGGGGGTTCTATACCCTCGGTTGGTCTGTTCCTATCGGAAACTCGCCATAGCTCGTTTCCGACTGGAACAGGTCAACCTCGGGTATAGAAACCCCCGTCTAATAACTAGCGTAAATCAATGTATCTCTAACGGGTATATCATCTGTATCTGTCACAGGTATACCATCTGAAAATTAGTTAAACACACCCTAATTATGATAAAGATACACACATGTTACTCAAAAAAATAATTTCCCAGTGAAATTGCTCATATGCTAACAAGTATATAGGCCTATAACAAACTCGCTGGAATCTAGAAAACATCACTCCTGCTTTCAAAAAGGATCCAAAAAGTAAAAATAGCAATAACAGTCTTAAGCTAGGTTCCAACTGCCGATCAGATCAACTCGATCATCCGGATCACCCGAATTCCCCGGCCAAGCTCGACCGAAGGCATGTACACGAGCTCTTCTCGACCTCTACTCGACCATACACAACCCCCTCGTGATCATTCATGACTCCTCTACGACGTCAACTCAACAACCACTCTCTGCTCGATCATCTCGACCTAGATACGATCCCTAGTATTCCCTACACGATCTCTACCCGATCAACTGGACCTCTGCTCGATATATCTACCCGTCATGGTCGTACTTGGGTCGATCGGGTATTACTTAAATAGAGGTCGATATGATCGGGTACAGATCGGGTAAATGACCTCATTCCGACCGCACGATTGTCTCACGATCAACTCGACCTTCAACTAGATCAATACTCGACCGCTTCCCGATCGCTTCTCGAGCGCGTGGCTACTCGATCTCTACCCGAATTTTTAGACATGTCCGAAATATTCGGGTAGGAAGTCCGAGCGATGCCGACCAATGTATACCTCCCCGATCAATCCCCATCACTCCTGCCGAGCGAGCCAGACCAGTCCCCGGTCATTTGATCGGGCTTGATCGAGTTGATCGGGTCGGCAGAGGGAACCTAGCTTAACTGAGACATGCACATACATGCATATGTCTCTGGGTAAATAACACTCATAATATACGTGTACCGCTTCAAGAACACATATATACCAACGTAAATCACAGGAGTTGGGCACATGAAATATGTCTAAAATAAGTTAAAATGTCCCTAAATTGGCGAAAAAATAAAGCTTGATTCGTTTTGAGACAAAGCTGAAATTTCGTATATTCTTATATAGAATATATGAAATTTCAGCAATGTCTCAAAACGCCCCAGGCTTTATTTTTTCGGCCCTAAATGTTACAAAACGTCAATTTAGGGATATTTTAACTTATTTTAGACATATTTCATGAGCCCAACGCCTGTGCGTAAAATATCATGAATTACTAAAACATGACATCATGACTGTTGATTAGCTGAATTCATACAATGACATACATGTATATACATGATTTTTTGGTATTGGTAGAAAATGCAGAGTCAGCTCTGTTATATTTTCGTAAGTAAACAGAGCAGACCCTGATCATGTAGTTACAGCTCCTGCAGGGTCGTCTGATCTGAGTCTACTTTGTTTTCAAAGGCGTGAAAAAGTTTAAAATATGTGGGAAAGATTTAAATCAATTCTAACATAGTTTTCTGTCTAAGCATAGCTGAGAGATCCAACTCATATAATTTTGTCTAGATTACTCCAACAACATAAATATACATGTATGTATGTGTCTCTGTCTAAAAGTAGGTACCCGAACTAGTTCACACGTGTGTACTCTAAATGGTGATATCGAGCTACTGTCGGTATCCCGGCAGACGGCAACCGTCACAAGCTGAGACTAGTACCCAAACACATGTTACAGTAATACAATTTTAAGATAGCCTCTGTTGAGCAACTCACGTGATCAACTAGTTAGCATCTTCAAAGAACAGGTATTCGGCGCGAGCTAACCCCCACGCTCCCTACTCCCCCCCCCCCCCCACCCCACCCCCATCCCATCCCCTCTACAGCCCCCAACAAGAGTACCGCATACGGTACATATTACGCCCACTTGCAAACTTTCTCTGATTCAACATGCCTTATAAGTTTCATTAATATCTCTCACATAGTTGTGTTTTTTTTAAAAAAAAAAAAAAACAGCGGACAAACTATTTGCATATTTTTAAGGATAAGGGTCATAACTCTGAAATGAAAAATCAAATGAACCTCAGAATCAACTCAGCTTCAGATCTTGATTCATTTAACATTTGTGTGAAGTTTCATTAATATCTGTCAAATTGTTTTCCCAGAAAACAGCGGACAAACTATTTGCATGTATTTGCATTATTTTTAACTAAAAGTGCCATAACTCCGAAACCACAAATCAAATGAACCTCAGAATCGACTCAGCTTCAGATCTTGATGCATTTAAACATTTGTGTGAAGTTTCATTAATATCTCTCAAATAGTTTTCCCAGAAAACAGCGGACAAACTATTTGCATATTTTTTAAGGACAATGGCCATAACTCTGAAATGAAAAATCAAATGAACCTCAGAATCAACTCAGCTTCAGATCTTGATGCATTAAACATTTTGTAGAAAGTTTCATTAATATCTGTCAAATAATTTTCGCAGAAAATAGCGGACAAACAAAATGTTGACGGACGAACGAACGAACGAACGGACGGACGGACAGACAGGGCCACGACAATATACGACCACCTTTATTAGGTGGGCGTATAAAAATGAATAAATGACACTAAAACACGCTTACATATGGTCAAATCATCATAACATATAGCATAACAACAAGTTTCTGACAAACACCCCTCGGTGTCAAAATATATAGGCCTATGATATAGCCTACTTTGACACCGAGGGGTGTTTGTCAGCAACTGATTGTTATGCTAACTTAATTATGATAATTTGATCATATGTAATTGTGTTTTTGTGTTTTTATTTATTTATTTGTAAAGGGTGGGATATGGTGGCGTTTTTTGTTGTTTTTTGTTGTTGTTTATATTTAAACAGATAACAAACACAAGAACAAAACAGATTCAAGACTAGAATAATAAAATCGCAGAGCTCTAGGCAAGACATACTTCTAATCCCTGCAGTAGTTGTACGGAAAGAAAGCTCAGAGAAGTTCTGTGGGTTTGTTTATTTTTGGTTCCTGGCCGTTCCAAGGCGGCACTCCTGCTTTCAGCCTACGGTCATTTTTGTTGTTTAATATGCTTAATGTTTAATGTGTTTCGTCTTGATATGCGTCCTGTTATGTTTTGTCTTGTGGCTTTACCGTTTCTTGTGTGGCTCTCTCTGTTTTCACTATTTTTCCATATTAAGGGAGATAACTGCAACAAATCTTTTAAGAAAAATCTTCATTGATTACTTCCTATTTCCCTAGCACTATTTCATGTTTTGTATAACAAAGTACCCATAACCCCCATAGACTATTTATACTGCCCATTTTTATGAAAACCAGAGAAAGTAAAGGCTATACATGAAACTTGAAAAAAAAATCTTGCATATGTCACCTCAGTGCCACCGTACACAACTGCATTACTGCCAGGGGTTAATTTGAGTTCTGACCAGATAGTGCGATATCGCAGCGTTTCGGACTGAAACGATATTTAGATGTAAAGGGAGGTAACTGGTCTGTTGACATCAGCATGAGTTCAAGAAAAAAGGATCTGTTTTCGTACCTGGGGCTGCACAGCGACGATGAAGAGTTTGTGGCCTTGTCAATGGGCGCCCCGGGCACCGAAGCTCTCCAGGGATGCAGCACCCTCATGGCAGAGGCAACACAGCACACTTTGGTACATTAGATCGAACACAGAACGCATGGCTGCACTCGGTATTATTCTCCCAATTTGACATGAGACTCGATTAATCTTCGGATTGTTTAACGGGATTGTTTGTACTCTGTGACAAAAATAGCAAAACAAACGCCGGTAATAATCATGTTCCACGAGGATTGTATTCTTATAGCACATTCTTATACCTTCGTAAATTTACCCGAAGATTACCAACGATAATAAACGGAATATGCACGAGTCTCGGGTCAAATTGGGAGAGTAATACAAAGTATTCTTACCAATATCAGTGAGGTTTTAACCCGTGCCCTGTTTAATATTCATGGAAGAAATGATGACGTCATGATTAACTATAAACCCTTTCCCTGTTTTATGTTTATTTCAACTTTCAATACCTACTGAATATTCATGGCCAAACAGTTATGAAATATGGAAGGTGGAGCATTATAGCCATGCATGCATTTAAGAAACAAAATAATCAGATATTTCAAATATCCATTAGCAAACAGAGCAGACCCTGATCAGACAGCTCCTCAATGAACCGGCTGATCTGGGTCTACTCTGTTTGCAAATATATGTGAAAACAATCAAAACATTTATATGAGGGAAAGGGTTAACTGAATTTTTACTATGACATATGTAAACAGGATTTGTTAGTATCAGTAAAAACTTAGAATTAAATATATATATGACTCTATAAGCAAACAGAGCAGACCCTGATCAGACCACTACATCAGGTAGAATACACCCTGATCAGACAGTCAGGTAGAATACACCCTGATCAGAGTCAGGTAGAAAACACCCTGATCAGACAATCAGGTAGAATGCATTTACCTGATCAGACAGTCAGGTAGAATGCACCCTGATCAGACAGTCAGGTAGAAAACACCCTGATCAAACAGGTAGAATGCATTTACCTGATCAGACAGTCAGGTAGAATACACCCTGATCAGACAGGTAGAATGCACCCTGATCGGACAGTCAGGTAGAATACACCCTGATCAGACAGTCAGGTAGAATATATACACCCTGATCAGACAGGTAAAATGCACCCTGATCAGACAGGTAGAATACACCCTGATCAGACAAGAATAATACACACTAAGAATTCAATCTATATATGACTCTATTAGCAAACAGAGCAAACCCTGATCACACTGCTACATCAGGTAGAATGCACCCTGATGAGACAGGCAGGTAGCTACACCCTGATCAGACAGTCAGGTAGAATGCACCCTGATCAGACAGGTAGAATACATCCTGACCAGACAATCAGGTAGAATACACCCTGAATAGACAGTAAAGTAGAATACACCCTGATCAGACAGTCAGGTAGACCCTGATCAGACAGTCAGGTAGAATACACCCTAATCAGACATTCAGGGAGAATACACACTGATGAGACAGGTAGAATACACCCTGATCAGACAATCAGGTAGAATACACCCTGATCAGACAGTCAGGTGAATACACCCTGATCAGACAATCAGGTAGAATACACCCTGATCAGACAGGTAAAATGCACCCTGATCAGACAGTCAGGTAGAATACACCCTGATCAGACAGTCAGGTAGAATACACCCTGATCAGACACTCGGGTAGAATACATCCTGATCAGACAAGAATAATACACACTAAGAATTCAATCTATATATGACTCTATTAGCAAACAGAGCAAACCCTGATCACACTGCTACATCAGGTAGAATGCACCCTGATGAGACAGGCAGGTAGCTACACCCTGATCAGACAGTCAGGTAGAATGCACCCTGATCAGACAGGTAGAATACATCCTGACCAGACAATCAGGTAGAATACACCCTGAATAGACAGTAAGGTAGAATACACCCTGATCAGACAGTCAGGTAGACCCTGATCAGACAGTCAGGTAGAATACACCCTAATCAGACATTCAGGGAGAATACACACTGATGAGACAGGTAGAATACACCCTGATCAGACAATCAGGTAGAATACACCCTGATCAGACAGTCAGGTGAATACACCCTGATCAGACAATCAGGTAGAATACACCGTGATCAGACAGTCAGGTGAATACACCCTGATCAGCCAATCAGGTAGAATACACCCTGATCAGACAGTCAGGTAGAATGCACCCTGATCAGACAGCCAGGTAGAATGCACCCTGATGAGACAGTCAGGTAGAATTACCCTGATCAGACAGTCAGAGTACACCCTGATCAGACAGTCAGGTAGATAACACACTGATCAGACATTGAGGTAGAATGCACCCTGATCAGACAGTCAGGTAGAATGCACCCTGATCAGACAGCCAGGGTCTACTATATTTGCTAATTTTGAAATTATGTTACATGCAGTTCTGACTCTACAGTTTCTTCAAATACCAAAATATCCTGTGCACATATGCCTTTATAAAAATCCAGTTAATAAATATACATGATGTCATCATTTCTTACATGAATATTCAACAGTGAAAGGGTTAAACAAGTGGTTAATTAACCCGTTCCCTCATATAAACACATTTTCAGGCATTTGCAAACAGAGTAGACCTCATATAGTAGACCTTCTAAGGAACATGCTATGCGACAACCTAATACATGTATGTCTCGTAAGGGTTTGACTAAATGGAAGATAGAATTAAGACAGCAACTTTCACAAAATTAACACATCATGCTGTCTTAATGCTATGGTGGCATTAATTACTGGTAGCCAACATAGCAGCTGTTTGGGGTTTTTTCAAAATTCATAGAAAGCTATTTCCAATAAGGTATTTTCTAATAGTTCTTACTGTATTTGGCTACTGCTGTATAAATTCTAGTGCCAATTTTACCGTTACCTAATGAATATTCATGCAAGAAATAGTGACATATGTATTACATGAATATTTATAATCAAGTAATTGTTTACCTAGGAAGAAGCTGCAGAATTAGATTATATGATTTTAAAGTAATCAGAGCAGATCCTGTAGGTGGTGTCAGATCTGGGTCTATTCTATCTGCAAAGTTGTCCATAGTAGGGAAAGCGTTAATCCATTACCTCTGATACCTCATAGGCTATTTTAAGACACAACCTCTTTACATAAATCTACCGAAAAGGAGCATTAACCAGAGAAAAGGATAATTTTACAATTGTGTAGTCCTAAAACGCTCTATTTATCACAATGGTTTCCATAAGTGTTTTTGCAGAGGTGTAGACATGAAGGAATGGGTTCTGAAACCATTGTGATAAATAGAGCATTTGCTCCTATAGGAGCAAATGCTCTATTCATCACAATGGTTTTGATAAGTGTTTTTACAGAGGTGTCAAAAGGCGTCACTATGAAGAAATGGGTTAATAGCTTACTGATGAACAATGTTATTCATACTGTACCCTTGTATGATAAAGTTTAACCATTTACATCTTATAAACATTTATTTACGCCTTTGGTAACAGAGTAGGGTCTGCTCTATTTGCTTATATATGAAATTATAATAATCATTATAATCTATAGTTTGTACCAGTACCAAAAATCCTGCGTACATATCAATGGTTTTGTGCAAAACAATTGTAACTCCATAAATTGAAGGAGTTACAATAGTTTTGCACCAAGCCCTCAGTATGCCATTATGAAAAAAGTTCACAAACGCTTGAACTGCTCCAATCTAATATTTCGACCACTATGGGCCTTTTTCAAAGATTATCATGAAAAAGGCCCTTTGAAAAAGGCCCTAAGTGGTCGAAATATTAGATCGGAGCAGTTCAAGTGTTTGTGTATTATATTGGTTCAATATTTTGGAATATTTTCTTCATTGTGAAAAAAGTTCAGCTAATAAGATTTCATGATGTTCTTATATCTTACTTGAATATGCAACAGAGAAGGGTTAGTTAACCCCGGCTATCTTGTTGACATAGTTTATAATACAGTACATATTTAGATGGATCAGTAGTCACTAGATATACAGTACATTGGTTAATGTACATTTAATCATATTCCTTATACATTGAAACCTCTCTATAACGGCCACTAAATTGTGTTAATTAGTTGGTATTTAGGGCAGGTGACTGCTTAAAGCAAGATAAAAGTTAAACTTTCACCTTCCTTTGACACAAAATAATTGATGTAATTTAGTGGCCGTTATAGAGAGGTTGTACTGTAATGGGGCTTTCTGCATTACTTTTGCCTTGCATTAAGCAATAACCTGCATTTTAACACTCATCCAGCTGTAGTTAAAATGCAGAATCTTTCTCAGAAATAACTCCCTTATTTTTCTCCATTCAACTTGTTTTGAAAAGAGGATTCTAAGGTACGGTCAGAACAGGAATGACAATTTTAGAATAGACTTACTGGCTCTTTATCTGTGACTCTGTGTATGACCTACAAATCAAACCATGAGCAACAGATATGACATTGAACAGATTAAGAGCAGTAGATATGAGATTAAACAGTTGTAATCTATGTGACCAATTGACCATTTCTCTTATATAAACACTAATCTTTTTTCATGTCTTTGCAAACAGAGTAGACTTAGATCGGATGGATCCAGTAGGAGCCGTCTGATCAGTGTCTGCTCTGTTTGCTAATGAAATTATAATAGATCCGACCCGAGAGTTTCTTCCGATACCAAAAACATGCTACATGTATATATTCCATAATCAGCATTCATTATGACATTATTTTTTGCATGAACATTGAATAGATAAATGGTTAAACCATTACCTATCAAGAGATGGCTGAGATGCCTTTTAAGGTTAACTCCTTTGCATAATTATACTGAGTAAATTCAGACCAGATGGCATCTGTAGGTGCCGTTGGATCAGGTCTGTTCTGTTTGCTAATACAGTAAAACCTCGATTATTCGAATTTTTGTTATAGAAGAATTTAGACCCCGTTAGGCAGGTAGCTGCTTAATGCATGGTGAAAGTCATGCATTAAGTTGCCACCTGTCTTAAAGATCGATAATAATACGTATTTTAGTGTTCGAATAATCGAAGTTTTCCTGTATACAGTTTGAAATAATACAGATTTGATTCTACTGTTCTCGAGTCTCTCTCTCTCAGTAATTTCATGGTTAAAGGTAGTTATCTTCATATTACCCATGCACCACAGACATCGATAAGGGTGCATATTCTTGAAAATGTTTTTATTTATGTATCTTATCTTTCCCCTTTGATACACATGTCAGCTGGGCATTGTCTATTATAGGATTTGGAAATGAGGGGTGAATTTTGACTAAAATTTAGATATCGCTCCAATTCAAGAAAATTCACCTTCTTTATCAGCCTATTCTTACCAGACCAGACTCTTAATTCATGATAAACCTGTTACCACACACAAAGTCCTTTCACTCCTTTGCAAACAGAGTAGACCCACGTCAGATGCTTTCTCCGAGAAATGTCCAATCTGAGTCTGCTTTGTTTGGTTATGGAATATTTTAGGTCAGATTGCACAGTTTCTGAAAATAGTCAAAATGGCTTGTTCATTGGCCATAATAGATCATCATGCAGCTAATGAATATTCATGACGTCATGGATTCTTCCAAAAACATTCATGAGGTAAAGGGCTAAGTTTAACCCTTTCATTTCTGAATCTTCAAATGGACTATTCCAAAATTAAAAAAAAAGCCAGAATCACTGTGTCAGTGAATATTCAGGGATAGTTTTAGGAAATGTGTTATATGATAAACAGTGCAGACCCTTACGAGAGGGCTCGGATCCTTCTCATCATTCTGGGTCTACACTGTTTGCAAAGGACACTAGTGACTTGTGTCGTGCACTGTGTTACATCCTAATGAGATGCTGCAATGCTGATTATAATATAATTGCAAAAGAATGTTGCAGCTGCAGAATGTTAATTGCTAACCTTTTACCTGTTCAATATTCATATAAAAGTAATGACATCATGAATATTTATTAGTTTAAATTTTATAATGTAAACTTTCAAGGAATGTTTTTGCTTTGACACAAACTGTGGAATCAAAGTAGAACCTGATCAGACAGCCCCAACAGGAGCCGTTTGATTTAGTTCCACTCTGTTTGCAAATGCATGAAAATGTGTGGTAAGAGTGAGGTTTATGGTTAACCATTTCCAATATATAAACTCTTTTCATGCCTTTGCAAACAGAGTAGACCCAGATCAGACCATTCCTTTAGGAGCCCTATGATCAGGGTCTGCTCAGTTTGCTTATGCAAATTTATAGATCTGATTATGCAGTGTTCACAACAGTGACAAAAAAATCTGTTTTCTATTTTATTGATTCTGGCCATGAATATTAGTAAGGTGAGGAAATCTTGAATACAGTAACATTTAATATGGTAAGGGTTAAATTTTGTTATAAATACATAATTTGCCTCAGATTGATAAGTAACTTACCCTTAAATGTCAAGAATATTGATTTTCTCTTTGCACGCTAGCACGCATAATGCGGCGTCTCATCTGGATCCAAACTATTTGTCATCTTGGCCATATTTTTGCAAAGAATTGATAGAAAGTTTATTTTAAGAATTGAAGCAGACGACAATTGTTGCAGACGAAAAATTACTTAGTGTGAAAAGAGTTAAATAATAGTGAACGTGACCCCCGGTATATTATATCTGCCTGATCAGAGTCTGCTCTGTTTGCATGTGAATTTCTACTGTTTTTGTCTTGACCAAATAGTCCTGTATCCATATAAATGCCATTATTAAAATAAATCTAATTAATGTTTTCTTACATGAATAGAGTCATGAACTGGGGGGTTAAATGGAACTCGTGCATGCCTGTGCATTTGGTGCACAGAGAGTTACTGCAGTGTAACCCACTAGACTACCACACATTGCATGCCTGTGCATGTGGTGCACAGATAGTTACTGCAGTGTAACCCACTAGACTACCACACATTGCATGCCTGTGCATTTGGTGCATGGATAGTTACTGCAGTGTAACCCACTAGACTACCACACATTGCATGCCTGTGCATGTGGTTCACAGATAGTTACTGCAGTGTAACCCACTAGACTACCACACATTGCATGCCTGTGCATTTGGTGCATGGATAGTTACTGCAGTGTAACCCACTAGACTACCACACATTGCATGCCTGTGCATTTGGTGCATGGATAGTTACTGCAGTGTTACCCACTAGACTACCACTAGACTACCACACAAACAGATTCATATGCAAAAAGCTTGGATTCAAATCAGATCCCATATAAGTCATTTTCAGAATCTAAGCTGTCTAACCAGTGTACCGTTAGTCAATTTGCAAAGAAATTTAGTGAACTAAAAAAATTGAAGCAGTGAAGTGTTTCTTTAATTGTCAATTTTCTCAACATTTCAATTTTAATGTGACTCTTTCTCATGTTTAAAGCATCTTGACTAAAACTGACAAACAGCTTAGATCCAGATGAGATGCAGAGTAATTTGGCATCCTGTCAGAGTTCAAACTGTTTGCCATTTGGCCATTAGTTATTCAAACAGTTAAGCCAACTGGATAAATTTTTAAAAATGATTGCAATAAAATTGTCAGCTAATATCATCTATAATAGCCTGAGAATGGGTAACCCTTTACTGCTGATACGGTAAGTTTGTTATGCCTTTTCACGCATATGCCTTTTCACGCATTTGCAAGCAGAGCAGTCCAAGATCAGATGGCTCCTATTGGAGACATCTGATTAGGAGCTTCTCTGTTTGCTTATGATATAGTATAGATCTGATTCTATAGTTTCTGTCTGAGCCAAGATATCCTGAGCTTGAGCTAATAAATATTCATGATGTCATTATTCAAATATTCATGATGTCATTATTCCTTACATGAGTACTGAACAGGGAAATTTTAAAGGTTATTGTAGTGAGCCAAATTTATCAGCTGCAGATATTCTTACACTTTCCTTGTTTCTCCCTCTTAACCTATTCCCTTATATTGACAATTTTTGACAACTTTGTAAAAGTCACTTTGTGAAACCATTGTGATAAATAGAGCATTTGCTCATATAGAAGCAAATGCTGTATTTATCACCATGGTTTCAAAACTACAAAATTCTTAAAATTTTCTTTTCTAGCTAATGCTCCTTTTCGGTAGATTTATTCAAAGAGGTTGGACCTAAAAATAGCCTATGATCTAATGAGTTGAAAAAGAACAGTCAAAGTGTCTATAGGCTATTTTTAGACCCAACCTCTTTGATTTAATCTACCCAAAAGGAGCATTAACTAGGGAAAAGTAAAATTCTAGAATTTTGTAGTTTGAAACCAATGTGATAAACAGGGCATTTGCTCCTATAAGAGCAAATGCTCTATTTATCACAATGGTTTCAAGAAGTGGTTATTACAAAGGTGTAGAAAGGCATATCTATGGAGGACAGGGTTAATGAATGTATCGCCTGGGTCCGAACTGTTCACACAGGTAATGTTGAGTTAAAAGTTGATAAGATATGGGGACATAATTATCTGACAATCATTTAACTTTTTGCTTACAAGTGGCAAATTGATTATTACCTATGCAAACAGTTGTCCCCCAGATGAGAAGATGCATATCTCAATGTCTCCTCCAGATCCAGTTTGTTTGACAGTCATTTGACTCTTATTTGAAAGAAAATTTGAAGAAATCTTAGCATTTCAAATTACAGCAAGCAATGATTTTTACAGATGACAATCACATATGGAGGGCTTGGTGCAAAGCTATTCTAACTCCTTCACTTTGTGAAGGAGTTAGAATAGTTTTGCACCAAGCCCTTATTAATTATTATTATGTACGTATAAAAAGCGTAGTTATATACCATAGATATAACTAACTCTTCCGCTGCCAATATCACATCTGTGATTACCTATGCAATCAGTTTGGATCCAGATGAGACGCCAAGTAACTCAGCTTCCTATCAGGATCAAAACTGTTTGTTACTGTGACTATGTTTTCCAAAACAGAATGAAGGCAAATAAAAATTGAAATTATACTAGACAATAAAGTTTGAGGATGACACATCATTTAATTTGGCAGGGAAAGAGTTTAATGTATTTTCAGTGATGAATATCAAGTTTATGGGCTTCAATATATTCATTTTTGTATAATGTTTTTGCTGAAAGTAGTGTTAACATGGCGACTGTTTTTGGAAGTCAGGGGGCTGATATTCGCTTTATGATGGCTGAAGGAATGCCTGGTCCAGAAATGTTGAACTGTACTAGCATTATACAGTCGGCAACTCTGGACTTACTGGTGAGATCATGGTGTATTTAGTTTGTAGACTCAGTGCAGTTAGAATATTATAGACTCTGATCAAAATACTCTTGATCTAGGTCAACACTATTTGCTACTTCAGTAGTTTCATGTAATTTTTACCCAGTTGAAAATGTATGGGTGAATTGGTCACCCTGTCAGTTGGGCAAGCGGTCTGCATTTGATATGGTTTTCTGGGATCGCAAACTCCTCCTTCAATTTTAAAGTTATTGACCTTATATTTGGTATTGTACATAATAACCACAAAATGTAGTGCAAGACACAATTCTTATGTGTTAACCGCTGAGCTTTGCAGAATAATCTCCCCTTGAAATTTGATTATTTTCTGTCATTTTGGCTTGGAACCCGTTTAAATAAAAGAGTTTTTATCATGCCGCCTTGGAGGCATATTGGTTTTGCTCTGTCTGTCTGTCTGTTGGTTGGTTATGTTAGTGATAATTTTTGTTGCCATGGCTCATACATAATTCAAAGTTGCATGCATGTGCAGCTTACGGAGGTGAACAATTTTAGGGGTGGCTTTTTAAGGTCAAGGTCATATATCAAGGTCATAGGTCATATTGGGGGCATAATGTGTGACAAACACATCTTGTTTAATAATATTCACAATAGGCAGAGTCTTGCATTCATCCTTTCAATGCTGAATTTTCAAATGGGGTATTCTAGTACTCAAGGATATATTTAACCCATTACACCATATGCTATTTTTAGACCCAACCTCTTTGAATGAATCTACCGAAAAGGAGCATTTACTAGAGAAAAAGAAAAGTTTATAACTGTGTAGTATAGAAACCATTGTGATAAATAGAGCATTTGCTCCTATTGCTCTGTTTGCATGTGAAATTCTACTGTTTTTGTCTTGACCAAATAGTCCTGTATTCATATAAATGCCATTATTAAAATGAATCTAATTAATATTTTCTTACATGAATAGAGTCATGAACTGAGGGGTTAAATGGAACTCGTGCATGCCTGTGCATTTGGTGCATGGATAGTTACTGCAGTGTAACCCACTAGACTACCACACATTGCATGCCTGTGCATGTGGTGCACAGATAGTTACTGCAGTGTAACCCACTAGACTACCACACATTGCATGCCTGTGTATTTGGTGTATGGATAGTTACTGCAGTGTAACCCACTAGACTACCACACATTGCATGCCTGTGCATTTGGTGCATGGATAGTTACTGCAGTGTAACCCACTAGACTACCACACATTGCATGCCTGTGCATTTGGTGCATGGATAGTAACTGCAGTGTAACCCACTAGACTACCACTAGACTACCACCACAAACAGATTCATATGCAAAAAGCTTGGATTCAAATCAGATCCCATGTAAGTCAGTTTCTGAATCTAAGCTGTCTAACCACTGGTGTACCATTAGTTAATTTGCAAAGAACTTTAGTGAACTAAAAAATTGAAGCAATGAAGTGTTTCTTTAATTGTCAATTTACTCAACATTTCAATTTTAATGTGACTCTTTCTCATGCTTAGAGCATCTTGACTAACACTGGCAAACAGCGTAGATCCAGATGAGATGCAGAGTAATTTGGCATCCTGTCAGAGTTCAAACTGTTTGCCATTTGGCCATTGTTAAGCCAACTGGATAAATTTTTAAAAATGATTGCAATGAAATTGTCAGCTAACATCATCTGTAATAGCCTGAGAATGGGTAACCCTTTACTGCTGATACGGTAAGTTTGTTATGCCTTTTCACGCATATGCCTTTTCACGTACATGTATTCGCAAGCAGAGCAGTCCATGATCAGATGGCTCCTTTTGGAGACGTCTGATAAGGAGCTTCTCTGTTTGCTTATGATATAGTATAGATCTGATTCTATAGTTTCAGCCTGAGCCAAGATATCCTGAGCTTGAGCTAATAAATATTCATGATGTCGTTATTCCTTACATGAGTACTGAACAGGGAAATTTTAAAGGTTATTGTAGTGAGCCAAATTTATCAGCTGCAGAAATTCTTCTTACACTTTCTTTGTTTCTCCCTCTTAACCCATTCCCTCATATTGACAACTTTTAACTACTCTGTAAAAGTCACTTTGTGAGACCATTGTGATAAATAGAGCATTTGCTCCTATAGAAGTAAATGCTGTATTTATCACAATGGTTTCAAAACTACAAAATTCTTAAAATTTTCTTTTCTAGCTAATGCTCCTTTTCGGTAGATTTATTCAAAGAGGTTGGATCTAAAAGCCTATGAGCTAATGGGTTGAAAAAGAACAGTCAAAGTGTCTAAACAGTCTATTAGGTGCAAAGTTAACCCTCTCCTCCATAGGCTATTTTTAGACCCAACCTCTTTGATGTAATCTATCCAAAAGGAGCATTAACTAGGGAAAGGTAAAATTCTGGAATTTTGTAGTTTGAAACCAATGTGATAAATAGAGCATTTGCTCCTATAGGAGCAAATGCTCTATTTATCACAATGGTTTCAAGAAGTGGTTATTGCAAAGGTGTAGAAAGGCGTATCTATGAAGGAAAGGGTTAAGGTATGTATTGCCTGGGTCAGAACTGTTCACACAGGTAATGTTGAGTTAAAAGTTGATAAGATATCTGGACATAATTATCTGACTATCATTTAACTTTTTGCTTACAAGTGGCAGATTGATTATTACCTATGCAAACAGTTTTCCTCCAGATCAGAAGATGCATATCTCAATGTCTCCTCCAGATCCAGTTTGTTTGACAGTCTAACTGTTATTTGAAAGAAAATTTGAAGAAATCTTAACTGTTTGTTACTGTGACTATGTTTTCCAAAGCAAAATAAAGACAAATAGAAATGGAAATTATACTAGACGACAAAGTTTGAGGATGACACATCATTTAATTTGGCAGGGAAAGAGTTTAATGTATTTTCAGTGATGAATATCGAGATTATAGGCTTCAATATATTCACTTTTTGTATATTGTTTTGCTGAAAGTAGTGTTAACATGATGAAAGTTTTTGGAAGTAAGCAGGCTGATATTCGCTTTATGATGGCTGAAGGACAGCCTGGTCCGGAAATGTTGAACTGTACTAGCATTATACAGTCAGCAACTCTGGACTTACTGGTGAGATCATGGTGTATTTAGTTCGCAGACTCAGTGCAGTTAGAATATTATAGACTCTGATCAAAATACCCTTGATCTAGGTCAACACTGTTTGCTACTTCAGTAGTTTCTTGTAATTCTTACCCAGTTGAAAATGTATTGGTGAATTGGTCACCCTGTCAGGTGGGCGAGCGGTCTGCATTTGATCATGGTTTTCTGGGATCGCAAACTCCTCCTTCAAAACACAAAATGTGGTGCAATACGCAATTCTTATGTGTTTACCGCTGAGATTTGCAGAATAATCTTCCCTTTAAATTTGAATATTTTCTGTCATTTTGGCTTGGAACCCGTTTAAATAAAAGAGTTTTTATTATGCCGCCTTGGAGGCATATTGGTTTTGCTCTGTCTGTCTGTCTGCTGGTTGGTTATGTTAGTGATCATTTTTGTCGCCATGGCTCATACATAATTCAAAGTTGCATGCATGTGCAACTTATGGAGGCAAACAATTTTAGGGGTGACTTTTTAAGGTCAAGGTCATATATCGAGGTCATAGGTCATATTGGGGGTATAGTGTGTCACAAACACATCTTGTTTAATAATATTCACAATAGGCAGAGTCTTGCATTCATCCTTTCAATGCTGAATTTTCAAATGGGGTATTCCAGTACTCAAGGATATATTTAACCCATTACCTCATATGCTATTTTTAGACCCAACCTCTTTGAATGAATCTACCGAAAAGGAGCATTTACTAGAGAAAAAGAAATGTTGTAACTGTGTAGTATAGAAACCATTGTGATAAATAGAGCATTTGCTCCTATGGAGCAAATGCTGTATTTATGACTATGGTTTCAAGAAGTGACTATTACAGAAGCATAGAAATTTATGGAAAAACAGTAAAGTCTCTCGTGAGAAGTCTCTTCAACACTATTTGCAAAGGAGATTAGTGACCTTTTTCCCAAACTGAGAGAGCTAAAAGACACTTTACTTCATGACTATCCATGTAAGACATAATAACTTTATGATTATTACCAGTAATTAACTATGTTATTATAGTTGTCTATGAACAAGGCTATTTCTGAATGTGGCAAAAATGTAGAATCAGAGCAGACACAGGTCGGTTAGCAAACAGCAGACACTGATTGGTTAGCAAACAGCAGACACTGATCAGTAAGCAAACAGAGCAGATACTAATCGATTAGCAAACAGCAGACACTGATCAGTTAGCAAACAGAGCAGACACAGATTGGTTAGCAGACAGAGCAGACACTGATCAGTTAGCAAACAGAGCAGACTCAGATCGGTTAGCAAACAGAGCAGACACAGATCGGTTAGCAAACAGAGCAGACACTGATTGATTAGCGAACAGCAGACACAGATCAGTTAGCAAACAGAGCAGACACTGATCGGTTAGCAAAGAGCAGACACTGATCAGTTAGCAAACAGAGCAGACACAGATTGGTTGGCAAACAGAGCAGACACTGATTGATTAGAAAACAGCAGACACTGATCAGTTATCAAACAGAGCAGACACTGAACGGTTAGCAAACAGCAGACACTGATCAGTTAGCAAACAGAGCAGACACAGGTTGGTTAGCAAACAGCAGACACAGATCGGTTAGCAAACAAAGCAGACACTGATCGGTTAGCAAACAGAGCAGACACTGATCGGTTAGCTCCTACAACAGCTGTCTGATCTGGGTCTGCTTTGTTTACAAAGGCTTAAAATGTATATAATTTATATGAATAAGGGGCTTGACCCTTTATCCTTCATCTCATTAACAATCCCCTTTCATACTAACTGGGCTCCTATCATTAACCCTTTCCTCCATAAATACGCCTTTCTACGCCTTTGCAAACAGAGTAGACCCAGATCAGACGGCTCCTATAGGAGCCATCTGATCAGGGTCTGCTCTATTTGCTTATGACATAATAAAGAATTGATTTTACAAATTCTTTCGTGCTAAAATTTCTTTTGTTCATAGTGCCATTATAAAATTTCAGTTAATAAATATTCATGATGTCATTATTTCTTGCCTGAATATTCATGGAGTAAATGATTAAATAATGATGGACCATTCCACTTTGAAAATTGGGCATTTAAAGGGTTAATCATTAACACAGAGCTACTGATAATGATTCGTACCCAAATATTAAAATCGCCATTTCTCCACTAAACCCTATACTGTGACCACTCTTTAGAATCGTCTCTTCAAGAAAATTCTAAAGAGTGGTCATAGTATAGGGTTTGTTGGAGAAATAAAGGAGTTATGCTTGGAAATGTTTAAATTCACGCACCTTATCTGGAGCTCAGCTTACAGATATGTTTTGTTTTCTTCTATACAGTCTGACCCTGAGGAGGAGCAGTACACATTTCAGTATGGACCATGCCGCGGAGACCCGGGCTTCTGTGACCACATGTCTGAGCTACTGACCAAAGAGTATGGAGAAACTGTGGACAGGTACTAGTGATCTAACAGTGAAGCCTCCATTCCACAGTCATTTAATCCTTTCCCTGTTCTATTTTTTTTTCCAAATTTCAATACCTACTCATGGAGATTGTCATTAATTAGGCCTTACAATAATATTGATCTTTTGTAAAATGTGACTGAGAGGCAGTTGGGCACGTGTACAAATACTGTAGTCTACATTTGTGGTTGATGTTACAGGAACAGGCAGTTAGTAGATCAGCTGTTACATTTCACTGAGTTATGATATGATCTGTGTATTAAGCTTTTACTTCATAGATGTGCATTTTAACCCATTCCCTCATATTGATGCCTTTTGGCCCATTCCCTCGTGATGCCTTTTGACACCACTGTATGTGTCACTTTTTGAAACTATAGTCATTACATGTAATGTGATAAATGGAGCATTTGCTACATTTGGAGCAAATGCTCTATTTATCAAAATGGTTTAAAATTACAAAAAAAATCTTTTCTCTTGTAAATACTCGTAGATTTATTCAAAGAGGTTAGGTCTAAATACTGCATTTAAGGGACTGGGTTTTAGCCTTTGCATACAGAGAAGACTTAGATCAGATAGTTCCAGTGGAGGCTGTTTGATCAGTGTGGGCTTTGTTAGGTTCTGGAATTATACAGATCTGATCAGATAGTTCCAGTGGAGGCTGTTTGATCAGTGTGTGCTATGTTAGGTTCAGATCAGATAGTTCCAGTGGAGGCTGTTTGATCAGTGTGTGCTATGTTAGGTTCTGATCAGATAGTTCCAGTGGAGGCTGTTTGATCAGTGTGTGCTATGTTAGGTTCAGATCAGATAGTTCCAGTGGAGGCTGTTTGATCAGTGTGTGCTTTGTTAGGTTCAGATCAGATAGTTCCAGTGGAGGCTGTTTGATCAGTGTGGGCTTTGTTAGGTTCAGATCAGATAGTTCCAGTGGAGGCTGTTTGATCAGTGTGTGCTATGTTAGGTTCAGATCAGATAGTTCCAGTGGAGGCTGTTTGATCAGTGTGGGCTTTGTTAGGTTCAGATCAGATAGTTCCAGTGGAGGCTGTTTGATCAGTGTGGGCTTTGTTAGGTTCAGATCAGATAGTTCCAGTGGAGGCTGTTTAATCAGTGTGGGCTTTGTTAGGTTCTGGAATTATACAGATCTGATTTATAATCAAACATGCATGTGTCCATTGTGCCATTTTAAAAAAATAGCTAATTAACATTCATGATTTCTTACATGAATATTCATGTACATGTGTATTAACCCTTTTCCTCTTCTCTGTTTATTCTAAATTTCAATACCTACTGAATATCCATGGGCGAAATAGTTATAACAAAATATGAAAGGTGGAAATTTGTAGCCATTTTAAAAGTAAAGAAACAGCTCTTTCAAATTATAAGCAAACAGATCAGACCCTGATCAGACGACTCCTACAGGAGCCATTTGATATGGGTCTACTCTGTTTGCAAATGCGTGAACCCATTCCCTCAAAAGCTATTTTTAGACCCTACCTCTTTGAATAAATCTACTGAAAAGAAGCATTAACCAAAGGAAAGGAAATGTTTAGAGTTTTGCATTTTGGAATCAATGTGATCAATAGAGCATAATTTATGATCCATAGTAACAATGGTTTTGAACAGTAACATTCACAGAGGTGTCAAAAGTCGTCAATATGAGGGAAATGGTTAAAAAAAATCCATCGCACTGAGAATATTCAGCATTTAAAGGATTAAGCATGTCTTCTTCACAGTGAGGACATCATGGTTACAGCCGGTGCCACCCAGGGGCTCCATCTGGTGGCCACTGTGATGTTTGATAAGGACACGCCAGTGTTTATGGAAGACCCAACCTACTTCATTGCTGTGAAACTGCTGACTGAAGACTATCGAATGAATGTCATTTCAGGTAATTTTGCTTCGAAATGCACATGTAAAACAGCAAAAAAATTTACCCCATCACTTGCTATTCACATCAATATACCTACCTGTAAATAGTGATGACCCAGATGAGACCTCCTGCAGGAGCTGTCTCATCAGGGTCTGCACTGTTTACAAGTTGATTGTGCAACCAGTGTACTACACAGCAGTGATTGCACAGCGAAATACTTGTACACAGTGAAGATATATGTAATTATACAACAGGGCATGGGTAAAGAAGGAGAAATGTATTTTAAAATTCAGCAAGAGAAGGGTTAAATGCCATTGCAAACAGAGTTTATAAAATAAATGATCAACTTATATTTTATAGTGCCTACAGATAGTGACGGACTTGATATTGAGGTGTTGGAAGGCCTTCTAAAGAAGCACAAACCCAAGACAATGGAAGGCTTTAAGAGCCCATTCTGGACTTTCATATACTGTATCCCAACCTTCAACAACCCAAAAGGCTTCTGTACCTCGCCAGGTAAATCTTATTGTAGGAGCTGTCTGATCCGGGTCTGCTCTGTTTGCTTATACATGTATTAACCCTTTCCTCCATAAATACACCTTTCTACGCCTCTTTAAAAATCAACTGTTGAAACCATTGTGATAAATAGAGCATTTGCTCCTATAGGAGCAAATGCTCTATTTATCACAATGTTTTCAAACTACAAAATTCTAAAATTTTCCTTTTCTGTAGTTAATGCTCCTTTTGGGTAGATTCATTCAAAGAGGTTGGGTCTAAAAATAGCCTATGGAGGAAAGGGTTAATAATATTAATCTTATCATTCAAGTTTTGTCATGGACAAACAATCTCATGTTTATGTTCCATTATAAAAACCCAGTTAATTACTATTTATATTGTCTGATTATATCTTGAATGACTTTTCATTGGGTAAATGGTTAAATGCTTTCAAATGTAGAAATTCTCAGATATACAGTGTGGAAATTCTCAGATATACAGTGTAGTCATTCTCAGATATACAGTGTGGACGATCTCAGATATACTGTGGACATTCTCAGATATACAGTGTAGCCATTCTCAGATATACAGTGTAGCCATTCTCAGATATACAGTGTAGCCATTCTCAGATACACAGTGTAGTCATTCTCAGATATACTATGTTTTTGGTCTGCCATCTGTCACATTTGTTATCTGTGTGCTAGCACCTTTAACTTTCCCTATTGAATACTCATGTAAGAAATAATGACATCATGAATATGTATTAGCTGAATTTATATTATAGCATATGTACACAGGATTTTTGTCAAGCCCGCTTGTGGTGAACTTGACATAGTCGCCACGTCTGCACAAGGTGGGTGTATGTTAGTGCATGCGTCCATCTGTCCAGTCTTGTCCGGGCTCTAACTCAGAACTCCATGAATGGATTGTGAAATGACTAGGCATAAATGTTCCTCTGGATGGTATGGCATGTCACACGCAAAAACCATGTCAGTGGTTGAAAGGTCAAGATCATACTTAGAGGTCAAGTGTCAAAAACATGTATTTTTTTGCTTGTCCGGGCTCTAACTCAGAACTCCATGGATGAATTGTGAAATGACTAGGCATAAATGTTTCTCTAGAAGGCATGACATGTTGCGCACAAAAACCAGGTCAGTAGCTGAAAGGTCAAGGTTACACTTGGAGGTCAAAAGTCAGATTTCACAAACTCATTGTATGCCTATAATTACCCTTTTACTTGATATTCGTGCCTTTTCATGCTTTTACAAAGTAAACCCAGGTTAGGCATTCCTGTAGGAGCTATTATTATGTCTCCCCCCATATTTATATGGGGGAGACATATTGTTTTCGT